>NIBX01000112.1:0-353513 GCA_002718315.1 Agaricales sp. HM26-F1 | reverse complement strand
AGCGCACAGCCGACGGCAGCTCCACTAGCCTGCCGTCGGCAAATAACTAGCTACGCTGTATTTACACAGAGTCCTTGCACAAGCCCGTCTAATTGATGCCGAGGGTCTCCATGCCGTCGCCCTCTATTTCAATGTAATTTCAATGATACATCGCCATAACACTACTACCAAAGGCTCTCGGCATTTTCGTTTCCATTACACTCGCTCAAGAAACATGTCGAATTTGTAATTACACCAGGACGCTGAGAACGTAATCTGCCGACTGCCATGTGTGCCTCCTCTTTCCCCTATGACTGAACTCTCCACAGGCCCTGTGATGCCTGGACAACTGCCGGGAGACGGTCCTCTCCAGGACTCTGTGTCTCCTCGTGTTTCCATGGGCGTTGCAGGGATTACTCCGGCGAGTGCTCCAGTTGGGCCTTTGGTCTCGACTGCTCACAAATAGCTGCTCGTTTTATGTATCAAATCCAGTAAATATCCAGTTGAGACTGATGCATCAGGAGCGAGTATTTCCAGGGGTGGATATAGTCACCTCTTAGGAGAAATTGGTCATGGTCGTGGTCGCAGGTCGTATATCGCATCAAATTGTAACCTAAATAGGCAGGTCGTATGTGATGGGATCTTGATGGCCATCACTGAGATCAGCTGATGCGATCAAAATTGATTGATACAGATCAAAAAGAATTTCTAAGACACGACGATGAAGAATTCAAAATTGAGATTAGGGCATCAGTTTGTCGCCAATTTTTTTCTGATCAAGATGCCATCAATGATTTTGATCAAATCAGTGATCAGATCAGTGATTAGATCAATTTTTCATTTGATCAGCAAATAAAATGGTTTAAAATAGGTTTAGGGGGTTTTCTGGGGCTGGGAATTCAATGGTGATGTTCATTTTTTGATCTGATGCATCATTGATGGGATCAATCAATTTTGATCGGAATTTTAATTAAAATTTAAATAGTATATAGGGGTTTTTGAGGATCAGGAATTCAATAAAATGATTCATTTTAGCTGATTATTAATAGATCAATTAGATCAATGATTAAAGATTAGATAACAGATAAGGACTAGATCAAAATTGATCTAATAATAGTTTGAACAGAGATTATAGAGTTTTCAGAGTCCAGGAATCTGATGGTGAGCTCCGATTTTATATCTGATCAATAGATCAGCCACAATCAGCAGATCAATATTTGATTAATGATAATCTAGATATTAGAATAGGCTAGATAATGATTTGGACAGGTACCCTAGGGTTTTCATAGGCTGGGATTCTGATGGTGAACTCCGATTTTAGCTCCGATCACTAGATCAGTGCTAATCAGCATATTGATTGCACTGATTGTTGATTTTGATGGAATTGACAGCTCTGATAATGATTTCAAATATGTCTATAGGGTTTTCGGATGCTGGGAATCCAGTGGTGAGCTCCGATTTCGGCTCCGATCAATAGATCACTGTCAATCAGCAGATCAATGTGTACAGATCAGATTAATTGCTGATTACTTAGGATCTAGAGCATAATCAATGATGTCCTGCTGTGTGTATATGCTTAGGATACCTACCAACATGCTCCAGAAGTGCCACATTGATAGGATCAATAGATCTGATTAAAAATAGAAATGATCAAAACAGTGAAATCAGTAATCAGCTGCGGAAAAAGCTATAGATTAGATAATCGCTTCGGACGAGTTGCACCCATAAAGGACCCATATAGGCCCATAACATATCCAAGAATTAGCCAAATCGGTCAAGAACTCAGCTCAAACGGTCATTTCCGCTTTTTTAGCGGTTATTGGAAAACAGGTAATCCTAGCATTTATTGAGCTACAGGCTGCGGCGATCATTGTAGCTTGGCACACATACTCTATACATATGTACTAACTCTGTCCTAGCTGGAAGTCTGCCTGGGCACTCTGGTTCCTGTGCTATATGAGCCACTCGGGTCCAAAATAGCGTAAAATCACTATATAGCTGCGGAAAATGTTTCTGATTACATAATCGCTGCGGACGAAGTGCACCACCCAAGTAGACATATACATGCATAACATATTCAAGAATTAGCCAAAACGGTCAAGAATTGAGCTCACAGCAGAGGTCCGCATTTTTGGCTAATAGTGACTAAAACAGGTATATGTCAAGATTGAAGCTGAACCAGCCAAAACGGACATCAGCGCTGTACTCTACTCTAAAATTCACATCTAGTAGCATCTGTTCATTTTTGGTTGTCAAAACTCATGTATATTGGTTCTCTTGCTATAGCAGTTTTAAGCTCAACCAGTCCACCATACAATGGTACTTACACCAGATTCAGCATTACTATGGCCAACTTATCTAGAGTATAAATAGCCTATCTCACTCCACTATGTACAGAGTACATAACATCTGGATGGGTGATAGGAATGTCTTAGATATGTTGAACTTGGTAAAAGATGTAAGTACAGTGTTGTGGTAAACTAGCTAAGCTTGAAACTGCTATAGCAAGAGAACCAATATACATGAGTTTTGACAACCAAAAATGAACAGATGCTACTAGATGTGAATTTTAGAGTAGAGTACAGCGCTGATGTCCGTTTTGGCTGGTTCAGCTTCAATCTTGACATATACCTGTTTTAGTCACTATTAGCCAAAAATGCGGACCTCTGCTGTGAGCTCAATTCTTGACCGTTTTGGCTAATTCTTGAATATGTTATGCATGTATATGTCTACTTGGGTGGTGCACTTCGTCCGCAGCGATTATGTAATCAGAAACATTTTCCGCAGCTATATAGTGATTTTACGCTATTTTGGACCCGAGTGGCTCATATAGCACAGGAACCAGAGTGCCCAGGCAGACTCCCAGCTAGGACAGAGTTAGTACATATGTGTAGAGTATGTGTGCCAAGCTACAATGATCGCCGCAGCCTGTAGCTCAATAAATGCTAGGATTACCTGTTTTCCAATAACCGCTAAAAAAGCGGAAATGACCGTTTGAGCTGAGTTCTTGACCGATTTGGCTAATTCTTGGATATGTTATGGGCCTATATGGGTCCTTTATGAGTGCAACTCGTCCGAAGCGATTATCTAATCTATTGCTTTTTCCGCAGCTGATTACTGATTTCGCTGTTTTGATTATTTCTACTTTTAATCAGATCCATTGATCCCATCAATGTGGCACTTCTGGAGCATGTTGGTAGGTATCCTAAGCATATACACACAGCAGGACATCATTGATTATGCTCTAGATCCTAAGTAATCAGCAATTAATCTGATCTGTACACATTGATCTGTTGATTGACAGTGATCTGTTGATCGGAGCTGAAATCAGAGCTCACCACTGGATTCCCAGTATCAGAAAACCCTATAAACATATTTGAAATCATTATCAGAGCTGCTGATTCCATCAAAATCAACAATCAGTGCAATCAATATGCTGATTAGCAGTGATCTAGCGATCGGAGCCAAAATCGGAGTTCACCATTGAATTCCTAGCCTATGAAAACCCTAGGGTACCTGTTCAAATCATCATCTAGACTATTCTAATATCTAGATTATCAATAATCAAATATTGATCTGCTGATTATGGCTGATCTATAGATCAGATCTCAAATCGGAGCTCACCATCAGATTCCTGGACCCTGAAAACCCTATAGTACCTAGCTAAACTGTTATCTGATCAATTTTGATCTGGTCCTTATCTGTTATCTAATCTTTAATCATTGATCTAATTGATCTATTAATAATCAGCTAAAATGAATGATTTCATTGGATTCCTGACCCTCAAAAACCCCTATATACTATATGAAATCTAATCAAAATTTCGATCAAAATTGATTGATCCCATCAATGATGCATCAGGTCAAAAAATGAACATCACCATTGAATTCCCAGCCCTAGAAAACCCCCTAAACCTATTTTAAACCATTTTATTTATTGATTAAATGAAAATTGATCTAATCACTGATCTGATCATTGATCTGATCAAAATAATCAATAAAATCATGATCAGAAAAATGAATGCGACAAACTGATGTCCTAATCTCAATTTTGAAATTTTCATCGTCGGGTCTCGGAAATTCTTTTTGATCTGTATCAATCAATTTTGATCGCATCAGCTGATCTCAGTGATGGCCATCAAGATCCCATCACATACGACCTGCCTATTTAGGTTACAATTTGATGCGATATACGACCTGCGACCACGACCATGACCAATTTCTCCTAAGAGGTGACTATATCCACCCCTGGAAATACTCGCTCCTGATGCATCAGTCTCAACTGGATATTTACTGGATTTGATACATAAAACGAGCAGCTATTTGTGTACGAACCTCAAGGACTCGAAGATCGGTTTGTTGTAGTATGCGATGAGCATCGTCGCTTAGCTGCCATATTTGATGAAATGGACTCACATATGGAAGAGGTTGATATTGACCTTCTCATGATCAAGGACTTTGACATTGTCAAATGGTGGAACCGGAAAGCTCGAGTAAGGAAAGAAATACGGCCAGCAGTAATGAAGGCTGTTCCTTATTATGGGAGCAGTTCAGAGTCAAGTGAATCTGAAGACATTGATTCCGAGTACAGCACCACAGAGGATAGCGACTCTGATGATGAAATGCCAGGCCTCGGGCCCCATTCGGACTCAGATGACGACGACGATGACTTTGAAACCTGCCGAGAAACAGGGAGTGAAACCTCGGATGTTGAAGAATGCGAAGTGTCAGATGAGGAGATCCCTGACCTTGAGTACTGCAGTGAGTCCGATGATGAGTCCGATGGACCTAGGATTGTATGTGCTGCCGGAAAAGTCAAAGGAACCAGGTTTGGTACAGCTCAGAGAAATGCAGCAAGGCTCGCTAAGAAGAGCCAAAAGGATAGATACCTTCCGAAGCCGCTTGTGATTTCATGCTGTATCAATGGACATTCCGCTGTTGCCCTAGTCGACTCTGGATGTATGATTGACCTGCTAAGCTCAACGCTCGCTCAACAGCTGAACCTCAAGTGTGAGGAGCTTGAGCAGCCGCTTGAACTCCAGCTAGCAACAAAAGGATCTAAGTCCATGATTAATCATAAGGCAGAGGCTCAGTTCACCTATAACATTATCGATGAAGAACGAACGTTCGATGTCGGCAACCTGGTTAACTACGACCTTATTCTCGGCACTCCATTTTTGTACCAATACAGTATGATGATTGGCTTAAATCCACCAAGGGTCACCGTGGGTTCAAAGGTACAGCTCCCAATGGAGGGCGAGCAATGTACCAACGTCTCGGTAGCTGCATATGCCGCTGAGGTTGATCCAATAGCTCAGGCACGAGCCCTTCTTATGGAATATGCGAAGCCGGTGTGCAAGAATCCTTCGGAGACGCCTTTACCACCTCTTCGAGCGATTAACCATCGCATTCCTCTCATTAATGAAGACTTGGTGTATCCATGGAGGCCGTCCAAGTGCCCTGAGCCACTGAAAAAGCAATGGAATGCGAAAAAGGATACCTACCTACGAACAGGAAGATGGAAGGTTACCACAGCAACAAATACTGTACCTATGCTATGTTTATCCAAACCTCCCAAGGGCGATGATCCTACTCCTGGACTTCGTACCGTCGTGGATTTGAGGCTAAGAAATGCTAACACGAAGAAATTAGCCTCGCCGCTACCTGATATAGGCGGGATCGTACGGCGGGCAGCCCAACATCCTTACCGTTCAATCATGGATGGAAAGGATATGTTTGAATGCATCCGTATCGAACCTGAGGATGTTTGGAAGTCAACAATGACGACTCCCGATGGAAATATGGTTAGTGAAGTGATGCAGCAGGGTGACTGTAACGCACCAGCTACATGCCAGGCAGTCGTCTCTGCCATCTTCTCAGCCCAGATCGGTGTATATGTTGATGTGTACTTGGACGATATCATCGTCTACTCTGATACACTGGAGGATCACATCAGACACGTCAAAACGGTCATAGATATCTTGGAGAAGGAGAAGATCTACCTGAATGCTTCAAAAATCCATATCTTGCCTGAGAAACTGAATATTCTGGGCCACGTTATTGATGATGAAGGAATCCATATGGATCCTCACAAAGTTGATAGTGTCTTGAAGTGGAAACCACCAACGAATAAGGAACTTGTTCGTGGATTTCTTGGTGCTGTGGGATACCTAGCTGACGATGTCGCTATGGTTAGAATCCCAATGGGTGTCCTGAGTTCGTTGACAGGAAACATACCTTTTCGTTGGGGACCTACCGAGCAACGCGCCTTTGAGCAGATCCAAGACTATGTTGGGGGCTGCGCTGGCCACGCTCGTAAGCCCCTCGATTACTCTCCAGGCGCTGA
The DNA here is from genome assembly GCA_002718315.1 of Agaricales sp. HM26-F1. NCBI lineage: Eukaryota > Fungi > Basidiomycota > Agaricomycetes > Agaricales > Agaricales sp. HM26-F1. Next base: position 347,189 of record NIBX01000112.1, on the reverse strand, counting down.
GCCCATAAATGTTGTTACCGACGGCTGTATTACAGGTATCGCAGGTGTTATCTCACAAGGACACGACTGGCAGACTGCCCACCTCAGGCTACCTACCAAATTCATTTAAGTGAAGATTTTGGCCACTCAATAAAACTTTACTTCAAATATTTTGGTATATCATGTATGGTATACCAAGAGGTTTTGGCTATATGTCTGAGACATATAGTAGTTACCATAAGGTGGTTAGGTAGTTTGCCAAAGACCTGTTGGTCTATAGACTAAATACCAAACTGGTTGTTGGTTAGATCTATGGACTATATATTAGTAGACCATATTTGTGTATGGTAATTTAAAATATAAGAGACAAACTGACCATACACCAGATTGGTAATGAGATCATAAAACGAACAGGTGTTCAGGCATTTCTATAAAGATATATGGTAAGATAGTTAAAGAATGAATAGGTATCTAGTAGCTGCTTGTATAGGTGTACGGTAGACCAAATCCTTAGAGATAAATATACCAAATACCTACATTGAATACAATATATTGCACAAAGAGGTGAATGGCAGGTATACGGTAAACAGAACATAGTACCATACAAGTGTACAGTAGAAAGAGCAAATGCTCAGATATAAACCGTAGTGATATACGGTTAATATATGATTTACTGTATCTGTGTACGGTTAACAAAACATAGTACCGTACAAGTATATGGTAGGAAGCGTAGAGACTCAGGTATAAACTATATATATATATGGTCAACATAGTTTTTACCATAGAAGTGTATGGTAGAAAGAGTCAATGGTTAACTATAAACTGTACTCCTATATGGTCAACATAGGATTTACCATATCTGTGTATGGTCAATAAGGAAAACTGCCATACAGGTATATGGTGGAAGAAGTGAACGACCAACTATCAACTGTACTTGTATATGGTCAATATAGCATTTACCAAATTGTATACGGTTAACAGAACATAGTGCCATATAGGTGTACGGTAGGAAGAGCAAGTACTCAAGTATAAACCGTATTTGTATACGGTCAACATACAGTTGACCATATTCGTATATGGTCAAAGGAAGAAGCTATCATACAAGTGTATGGTAGGAGCAGTGAATGACCAACTATAAACCGTACTTGTATACGGTTAACAGAATTAGGTACCATACAAGTGTACGGTAGAGAGAGGACACAGTTAGATATAAACCGTACTCATATACGGTCAACATAGAATTTACCATACAAGTGTACGGTAGATATAATTGAACAACCAACTATAAACCATACATCTATATGGTCAACATAGGGTTTACCATACAAGTGTATGGTAGGAAGAAGACACACTCAGGTATAAACCATATTTGTATACGGTCAACATAGAGTTTACCGTACAAGTGTACGGTAGACAAATTGAACAACCTACAATAAACCGTACGTATATACGGTAAATGTAGAGTTTACCATGTAAGTGTACGGTAGACAAATTGAACAACCCACTAGAAACCGTACGTGTATACGGTCAACATAGAGTTCACTGTACAAGTGTACGGTAGGGAGAGGACACACTCAGATATAAACCGTATTCATATATGGTCAACATGAAATTTACCGTACAAGTATACGGTAGACAAATTGAACAACCCATTATAAACCGTACGTGTATACGGTCAACATAGAGTTCACCATACAAGTGTACGGTAGGGAGAGGACACACTCAGATATAAACCGTATTCATATATGGTCAACATGAAATTTACCGTACAAGTATACGGAAGACAAATTGAACAACCCATTATAAACCGTACGTGTATACGGTCAACATAGAGTTCACCGTACAGGTGTATGGTAGAGAGAGTACACGCTCAGATATAAACAGTATTTGTATACGGTAAACATAGAGTTTACCGTACAAGTATACGGTAGGAGCAGTGAATGATCCACAATAAACCGTACGTGTATACGGTCAACATAGAGTTTACCGTACAAGTGTACGGTAGACAAATTGAACAACCCACAATAAACCGTACGTGTATACGGTCACTGTAGAGTTTACCGTACAAGTGTACGGTAGACAAATTGAACAACCCAGTATAAACCATACATATATACGGTCAACACAGAGTTCACCATACAAGTGTACGGTAGGGAGAGGACACGCTCAGGTATAAACCGTATTCATATACGGCCAACGTAGAGTTTACTGTACAAGTATACGGTAGGAGCAGTGAATGACCAACTATGAACCGTACATGTATTCGGTCAGCATAGGGTTTACAGTATAAGTGTATGGTTTACTAAAGTAATATACTATATAGGTATATGGTGAGCAGAATCTTCTCAATAGTCAGTCATCTAACTATGAGACTATATTTATCTACTATAGTATAGATCAAACCCATACACCTAGTTCATTCAAGATAAAGAAAGCTTCGTTCTGACATCACTAAAATCTTATTTATTCTTACTGCATTATGATTATATATATATAAAATACTGCAGAATCGATAGTCTATATTCGGCGAGATTTCTTGGTGGGGCTGGATGGAAATAATGTTATATGGCACTTACTTGGAGAATCATGAGGTGTTTCTAGTACATCAACTTCCTCATCACTCCAGTTGGCTCGCCGCTTCGAAGGACTGTAGGATCGTTGGGAGGTAGAGGAAGATTTACGTGCGTCCAACTTAGTGCCATATTGAACAAAATCAAAGTCACCTCTAACAGGTGAACTGAGAGGTGTAAGTGCTTTCACACTTTTACCGGGAGAAGCGGACTCTTGGAGCAGTACAAGACCGCGAAGCTCGTGCTCCTCAGCCTTGTTCACAGCGTATTCCGTGTGTTCTGTTGCGTCCAGCTCATCAAGAAGCGGCAAACCAATATTGGATGAGGCCGAACTTCCTCCATCCGACTCATTTCCAGCCTCGTTCTCGCCCTGCTCACTTGAATGAACCACTCCCACAATTGCAGCCCTCACTTGTTCCTCAGTTGGCCCCCATGAGACCTCGTCGTTAGCCACGCCAAGGAATGTTATTGAACGATGCCAGCGTGCGTAGAGTCTGATCATCGAGACTTGCTCCTTCTCAAGGTGGTACAGCAAGACCTTATTGCCGAGATCTATTCCTCTGTTAGTAGGGAAACAATAAAGTCTTGAATGACAAACTTTTAACGTGAAGAATAGCTGCGTCTAGAAGACCCCACTCTTCCCTGAACCACTCCTTTATCCCTTCTAGCTCCGAGCGTAATCGCAACACCTCTTCATTGCATCGATCAATCGTCAGCATGGCTCGAATGCCTTTCCGGACCTGATTGTCTCCCAACCACAATGGGACGTCCTCCTTCACTGCCAGATCCCCACTCGCGACATCCAGCCAGATATCGTCACCGAAATCCATCGAGAACAGGCCCTTGCCGTCAATCTCTTTCGGTGCCTTGTAGCCAGCAGGCGGCCGCATCTTCGCGAGCTTACGACAGAGTTCATTGTGAGACTGGAGCACAGAGCGAATTCCACTTTCGCGGCGTTTCGTTGCGGCATCTACATGGGCCCTCAAACGCTGATCTACAAGCCATTCAGTCGCTATACACCAATCATAAAGGGATCCAACTCACCTCCTCCCGATTTCTTGCTTTGGCGATCAATCCCAGCGAGCTCGAAGCGACGCTCTCGCCACTTCACACAGATTTTCTGCCGGAGTACATTAATGTTGAGGAGACCTGTGAGAAATGGAGAATCACGAAGCTTCGTCAACCGCGCGCGATCGTCTGTGCCCAGTTTAGTCGTCAGACTGCTTATCACCTGTAGATTCCTAGCTTCTTCCTGTCGAAGCTTCTCACAGCGCTCCTCGTACTCGAGCAACATGTCCTGTGGGAGAGACTCGGCAGCCATGAGAGCTTTGAGCGAGTCTCGTTCGCGCTGCGCAGCCAAGTTCGCTCGATCTCGCGACAGGATCTGGTCCACGGTCTGTCGACCTTTGGCTTTCGATTGCCCTATAATATAATGATCAATACCACTCATCACCTACAAAAACGGAAGACAAGAGCGTACGTTCCAGAGGCTTTGTCTGCTCCGCGACTTGAGCAGCCCACTGTTCTCGTAGAAGGACTTCCGCATGCGGACAGGCCTCCAGCTCACGTTCAGCTTGGGCGCGAGTACTAACAGCATGGTGCCATCGTTTCGATATCCAACGAGCAAGCTCCTCCAGTCCGCAGTCACAGAGGAACTTGAGACACTCATCAATATTGAACTTTCGAACGTTATGCTATAATTTTGCGAAAATCTCAGTTACACGGGAAGAAATGAATAAAAAGAACTTTATACTTACACCAGACGCGCGATTAGGCCGCAAACCAGGCACCAACGCCGACCACAGTCGTTCAGTCCCCTCTCCATCCGAAAGCCCAAATCCGATACATTTTCGCGGATGGTAGATGAGTTGACAGGCCCATTGATGTCCAAACGCGTGGAAAACCGACACAGCGAAAAGTATTCGATGAATATATTCGGGGAGAAACCCGTATTTCTCGAAGCTGCGATGTAACTGGCAACCGATATCGTATAGAAGAAAAACGCGAGTCTTGGTGGGCAAATGCTCGAAGAAGCGGTTGATGAGGGCAATCATGTAAAATTGAGCCTCGCCCGGAGTTGTCATATTGACGATGAAGAGGGGAGCGTCGTGACGACACACCAAGGCCATGAGACCGGTGTCTGGGAACAGCTTAGAGCTTGCCTTGGACCGTTTCTCATCTGCTGCCTTGAAAGATTTGCTACAGTCCTTCAAATTCATCTTCGAAACCTTCAATCCCGCTTCGTAATGGTCATCCTCCATGTCTTCCTCCTCGGGCTCCTCGCCACGCAGGTCCATCACGTACTTTTGAACCTGGTTCACGTAAGGCTCCTCCAAGAACGTTGAGTCAGGAAACACGATTCTCCCGTCATGATCACGGTGGCCACGATTATCTGAACGTTTCTGGGTGAAATTTGCATCACCACACACCACGACACTGTCTATAGTACTTCCACCAAAGCAGGCAGGACAGCGAGAGCGGAGATAAAATGAGACGTCAGTTGTTGGGTGTTTTTCAATTGGTGGGGCCGATGCCAGGGGCGGGATAGAGCTGCTTAACGGTAGACGCGCTTTGCTGTCGCGAGGAGAGTAATCGGAAGACTGTTCCTTTGGTTCAGCCGGGTCAAAAGTGGAATTGGAGTCTTCCGAAGTTGGCGTTGGGGGAGATGAGAAGTGGGCTGGCGGCGAGGAGGACAAAGGTGGTGGGGGAGAAGAGGAGCCCCACGGCGCTCCCAGGTCTTGGTCATTTTCACCAGCGGACAGATCTTCTAGTTCCGACTGTATTTTTTGCGGTAGCCGTGATATTGAAAGACGGGAACTTGCTACTAACAAACGATACCATCTACAAGCCGTACCAAAGCGCTTACGAAGGTTCCCCTATATGACCCGGACGAGTGAGCTAATGACGGTGCGAACGGGCTGGATTAAGCAACGAACCGTCCCGGGAAGAAAATATTCACGGCTTCTCAAGACACACTCGAACGCATCGCAGAATGCCGTGTTATTGGGTGACGCATGAAGGTGCAGCGCGGATACTAGGTCCAAGACACTGAGGTCCACAGCTAAGGAGGGCTTCACTGGCGCACAGCCGAAAAAACCACGACGCATTAGCTGGACGGGAGCAGAAGGGCCGTGGTCGCAGAGGCGTAAAACCACTTCCTCGATACCTAGACGAATAATTAGGGGAAGAAAGTCGGGAGAAAAAATAAACACTCACGCATGAACGAGACGCATATGACACTCAGAGGTTGTGATTCAGAGCAGCCACACCGAGTCGTAGCTGGGTGAGGTTGATTGCGAAGATGTGTTGTGTTGTAAAGGAGCTCGAGATATTCGGGCTCAAGATCCAATATGGCAAGCCGCCAGTTCTCATTCTGTCTTCGCTGCTTGCTTCGATACTCATCGTGGGCGGTTGAAGACAGAGCCCTATCTACACCACCAGTAGCCGGCTCAACTATAGCGGGCGAAGCTGAACGCAATTCTGTGTTCTCTTCATGTGGGGTAGTTTCACCGGCCTGGTGTAGAGCGGGTAGGTTCGAGTGGGTTCGAGCGTGAGGAGCAACGCTATAGGAGCTCCCATCTAAGTCGAGCATGAAAGGCGTCACTCCGCCCTTTGTACGACGTGATGTGGATATACGTAGCAAATCAGACGATTGTGCATGTGGGCCGTATGAGTCGAAGGAGGCAGTAGAAGAAGCCGGAGATGAACTAGGTGGGTACAGAGGAGAAGGAGTTGCACTCGTCGAGCGTGAGCGGGGGACTAATAGAGGTGGGGGACGTGGTACCCGTGAAGATTTCGAGAAGCCAGTGCTCACTGGCAAAGAGAGATGAAGAGATAAAGGAGATGGATTCGCGCTGCTTGAGCGAGACCCAGGGAGTGACGAACCCGGACTTGAGCTCTCTTCTGAGGGACCTCGCTTTTGACGGGAGGTAGCGGCACGTCGAAGCTTTGCAAGATTGGACATCTCAATACGGGACTTGAATGAATGCTGGGAAGCCACAACACTAGGTTAAATGGCTGCCCAAACACTCTGCTACGACAACTGGGTCAAATAGCACGTCCTGAGTGCAGATGAAAAGACACTTAGAATCAAAAGACCGGGTATGTGAGCTGAACATGAGCAGATAACGAACAACGCACAACGTCGAGGCAATCCAAACCGAGTTGTTTCAGTAGTGTTGAAGAAAAAGGTACAGTGGAGGATGAAGGAAACGGCACAGAGGTGGACGAGTCGATGAGACTGAGGGCCCGGGAAAGACGAGTTCGGCGGCTGTGCTATATGCCCCAGTGAATATGTTTTTTTTTTTTGTATTTATACTTAGGGCGTTTTGTTGACCTGCCTCGCCATTCCTTGTAGGGACCTAGGCGGTGTAATATCCATCCATCTATCTATTGTTACCACAATGTATACGCGGTACAGGAACAGTGTTTTACAGGTGCGTCTCGCTCGAAGCCATTCTCCATCCACCAGCGGAGAGCCTCCATGTCCGCGTCCCTTTCGACAAGCTCTCTTTGGAGACGACTGATCACAGCACCCATAGCTCGGACTTCGCGACGCAGCCGGTCCAGTTCGAGGACGGAACGAGGCAGGCCTGACAAGCCATTGGACGTAAGCGTGTTGCCGTCCCTACCATCTGTGTCATCGAGTGAGAGTCAGACACATCATCAAGAACGGGAAGTAACTTACAGGAGGAATAAACAAACGAGCTAGAGATGGCGGGACTGGGTCTCCTTCGGTGCACAGAGGACGACGTATAAAGAGAGTGTTGAGAGAACGGAGAGTATGCCATGGAATCGGCGAAGGAAACGACGAGGACGCGAGGTGTGAGATATTTGGTTGAAGTTAGGCTGTGAACGTATCACCTGACAAAGTTTCCTCGGGTTTTCTTCAAGTCGCTTGTCTTCGCAAGTAGATGTGATGAATGGACAAATAACGCAAATGAAATAACCGACGGAACATAACGAATACAGAGTAGCGAGTACGAAAGCAATGGAAAGCAACAAGAACAGCGCGAAAAGGATTTTATAGAAGAGTGTGTGTGAAGTTATGGGGAACAACAGGTGGACGACCGAATGTGAGATAGAAGGTTTTCACGTAAAAACCAACCGCTTCCCTCTCGAGAGTGTCCAAATCCTCGGCACTGGGCCGAGAACATATGTGGAGAGAGAATTCGCGAGGAGGATGTGTGGTCCAGTCCATCATCATCTGCACGAAGGGACGCAGGTGCTGAGTGCGGATGTGCGGGTCATCTGAAGCAAGACCGACATTACGAGGGTGTGGCATGACGGAAGTCATGGAAAATGGGTCGTTCGTGGAGTTGGGGAAAATTCGGGCGAGCAGATTCTCCCTTCGCAGGAAAAAGAGAGATCGTTGCTGGGGGTTCCTAGGGATGCGAGTTTGGAGGAGAGCACGTCTATCGAGCTCCATCAGTTCCATGCGGAAGTTAAGCTCGTAGAGCTCGAACGCCAAACCCTGAACGAGTCTCTCAGGAATTGCATTCTGGTTCGCAGTAATACGGACACCATACAGCTCCACGTCCCCATCGAGGTGAGAGATCGCACGCTGAATAACCGACGTGGCGTCGACGATGCCGAGTGCCTGGAGGGCATCTTGGGTCGGTACGTGACGCTTGCCAGGATGAACCACGAGACCCTTCGAGAACAAGTTCATGAGGGACTTCCATTCTTGACCCGACAAGGCACGTCCAGGTAACCATGAGCTAGAAGTTGAAATCGTGGGGGTCGAGGTAGTGAAGCGGAAGCGGCAAAAAGAGGACATTCGAGCCCATCCTCTGATATTGAGGATGACTCCCCGATCATCCGACGCGACGAACACAGAGGGCGGGAAAGGGAAACTGTATTTACCATCGTTCTCGAACACTTTCGACGGCTGAGGCAGTGTTTGAGCGTTTTTTATGGCAGTAACCCAAGCGGCACGAACGGGGGGGTTGTATTTGGAAACCGGCTCTTCGAACTTCTGCCTGGCACCTGTCGGGGTAGCTTTCTTCGATTTCGGTAAAGCGGCTCCTAGAAGTTAGCGTCTTGATCAGTTAGGTCAAAACGCTGGCCCAGCTGGGGGACACGCACCTCGTTGAAGTCGGTATCCGTTGACTGGACGCATACGACTTCGGCCCTCGCGATGGACGCCTACTGAAATAGATGAATGAGTGTGACGACCTATAAACATCTGTGAAGGCCAGCGCTTTGCACCTTCTTCCGATAGATTCCATTGCTCTGACGTGCCCGATCGACCAATGCTTGTCACGGAATTCGACTTCACTGGAGAGACTGACGGGGCACATTAGTAGGAAAAAGCGGAGATTGATAGAGGTAAGTTACCATGGGCGATGTACTCGCCAGTGTTTGCGTTAGAAGGGCGACTGGAGTGCCCAAGAGATTCTATTCAATCAATTAGTGAACTTGATTCAAAGAAAAAGCATGTATAACGTACCATCCAACACAGGCAGCTGCAGATGAGAGAGTGGAATAGTCGCGGACGAGGTTGGGACTTCAGAGATGGCGTGGGGATCTATACCAGCACGGAATGGACTTCGGTATATCATCCGCGACCGAGTGAATCCATGCATTTTGACGATACGATCGGAAGCATCACTTGCGCCAGTGAAGATCAGGGGCCAGCGTTCGTCGACCTCAAGGTCGAGGTACCCTTCCGATATTGGCACCACACTAACCTCACGCTGGACAACAGTCTGCCGTGGAACACGATCCTCAGGACGAACGAGCCAGACCGGAACCCTAGCCTCAAACAGCACCATGGCATCCTTCACCTCCCAAACGAAAGACCCCAGCTTCGGATACATGATCTTGCGAATGGAAGAAGTGTGGTGTACTGTGTGCCAATCGATGTAACCAATCATCTCAAGACAAAATCTTGTAGTCTCGACAAACGTGAGGCGGGTCTCGGGCCAGGGGGCAGGTAACGTCCTGAGACGCACATGACTGTGCTTCAACTGTTGAAGCAGATTGGGAGCTCTTGGGTCGTTGGGATGAGCGTGTATGTACCTTTCCGCATCGGCTTGAACGGAGCTGATAATCGAGTTGAGGGGGATCAAGAATGTAGTGCTAAACTTGCCGGTACCACCGACGAGGGAGTTCAAATCCGGGATAAAGTGGTCGGGGTCGGGATCAATAAAGAGGATGTGTAAAGGACTGCTGGGGTCGTTCGTGGGCGCGGGACAAGCTGCCAAGTACGCGTAGTCCCAAATCAATGGCTGCGGCCAAAGAGTATAGTCGTCGGCGCCGTATCGAAGATTCTTCTGTAGGCGGACATTACGAGTGCCCGACGGAGGCTCTGGAATATAATCGACATTAGGTGAAGTGATGATATACTGATCCCACTTGGCCGCTACTCTCCCTTCCCAGGCTTGAAGGTCATGTTCTTTGAAAAGATGAGATTTCAGAACACAGGTAAGGAAAATTAGGACCTACCAGATTCGCGTGGAAAGCTATAGCAGTCGAGTAGGGGTGGACTCCGCTTGCGGAACGGCAACGAGGAGAGTAACTGATGTAGTTTGGGGTAAGGGTTATCCACTGGAATGCTACGCACATCTACAATGACAAAAATGGTTGAACGTGAGTATAATCCACTCCCGAGCTCAGAACTCATACGACGCATGTCAAGTATGGGGCACGATGGCCCAGAAACCGACGACGACTGTCAAATCGGGTGTTCTTCGCATGGAACGAGAGAGCGAATAGAGAGAGTGAGCCCATTAGCTCACCTTGAGTTGTCCTAGCCATGAGATTTGAGAATCGATGAGTAAAATGTGCAGCGCTAGTGACAAGGGAGACGACAGCCTTGAGGATAAGGGTAGGGTGGTAGGCGCTTATCTCCATGACGGTGGGCTTTCCGCTTCCGGCCGTGGCTCGGCCGGCTTAGTCTCTTCCCACTGGCTAGAGGTTCCCCCACTGTTTTTCCTTTTTTGTTTTCTCATCTTCAGGTCGTCCGGGTCTTCACTTTGGAGGTTCGAATGAGTCGGAGGTAGTGGCGTGCTACTAGGTGATGGATGGATGTAGATTATTCAATAGATACACTCTGAATTCACTTTATTGACCTGAACGCCTTTCCCCTATCTCCTATTCGAACAGAGGAGCAAGACAAGCAAACACGCCAGAAAGGATGAAGCAATAGGTATCTAAAACAGGCGAGGCAAATGCTAGATACTCTACATGCGTAAATCTACGGCGTCAAATTCCTCATTTGGAGGTAAAAGCCGATCTCGGCAACCTTCAGTCACTGATTCCAGCTCTCGAGGGGAGCGAATGTGTATACGCTGTCAGTTCCCCTCCTGTCGGTCGTTCATCGGATACTCAACTCCCTATCTAATACTCTACGTGCGATATTCTACCTTACAGGTCACTAAGCCATACCAGCCTCAAAACAAGCTGGATGAGTTCGAGATGGGCAAGAACATCGTTGACGCCAGCACGCAAATCGGCGTCCAGTTCCTAATCTGGAGGTATGTTTATCAGGCCATATCGAGCGCATCCTCCGTCTAACCGTTATTCAATCTATCAGCTCCCTCCCAAGCGCCACCGAGCTTTCCAAAGTAAAATACACTGGAGTTCACCACTTTGACCGTAAGTCTGCTTTGGTCTCATTATGTATACCTGATCAAGTAACGAACTAATGATCAATCTTGTGCCCTCCAGAGAAGTCTCAGGTCGACAAGTACCTCGCCGCCTCCGGTCTCCCCCATGCAATCATCATGACAGGGTGGTTCTACGAGAACGCGTGGAAGTAAGTTCAACGATCCGTCGGGACCCATTTGGTTCCTCGCGATTCGATACAAAACAAAAAACTCATGACGTCAAAAATCAGCATGAACATGCTCGTGAAGAAGGAGAACGGTTACGACCTCATTGCCCCCATTTTCCCTCCAGACGCACCACAAGTCTTCACCTGGGTCGCCAAAGAAATCAGTTCCGCGGCTGTCGCCCTCTTCACTCAGTACAAGTCCCGCGCTGAAGAGATCCTCGGCTAGACCTTCATCGTAGCTAACGCCAGAATGAGCTGCGGTGAGCTTGCGCGTCTGTATTCCCAAGGTTCGTCCATTCTTCTTTTTTGCTGTCATTCTATGCTATTCTATTCTATTCATCTCTATGTACACGACTGATGTACACGTTTGATTATCTTCTTCTATCGCATTGAATTGTACTAACAAGGTAATCATTCATTCATCTCGTTTTTGTTGACTGCTGCTAGGTGGTGGATGGATGTAAATTATTCAATAGATACACTCTGAATTCACTTTATTGACCTGAACGCCTTTCCCCTATCTCCTATTTGAACAGAGGAGCAAGACAAGCAAACACGCCATAAAGGATGAGGCAATAGGTATCTAGAACAGGCGAGGCAAATGCTAGATACTCTACATGCGTAAATCTACTTGTATAGCGTTGCTCCTCACACTCGAACCCACTCAAACCTACCCGCTCTACACAGGGCCAGTGAAACTACCCCACATGAGGAGAACACAGAATTGCGTTCAGCTTCGCCCGCTATAGTTGAGCCGGCTACTGGTGGTGTAGATAGGGCTCTGTCTTCAACCGCCCATGATGAGTATCGAAGCAAGCAGCGAAGACGGCCCACAATGGTACTTCCTGACTATGCTGAGGTACGGTGTGGGACCTTGAATACAGCGTGTCTCGAATACAGCGTGTCTCGAATACAGCGTGTTCACTGGCGATCTCTGAGCGCTCTGAGCTCCTTCGCACTAAATCAGCCTATGGCAAGGGTGATCGTAGGGCGGTGGAGACTTCGGGCCGCTCGACCACGAGGGATCACCGAACTTGTTACCAGATACCCACTCCTTCTATGCGACTTTCTTCGATGCTAGTGCTGAATGATGGTGTGCTGTGGCCTATCAGAGTGTTACCAGAGCCGGTGAAAGTCTGTGGCTCTCGACCTCACCAAAGCCTCGAGGTGTGAGTAGGTGCAAACAAGACCAAACAATAAACAATGTTGGACAGGCGTAATACAGGGAAAGGCATATATGATACGACCGTCTTTCGACCCCATCACTCTCCACTTCCCTTCTGCACTCGTCTTTTTGTTCTTGTGGATTTGACCCGGTATGTCGTCCGGTGGATTTGATCAGGGAATCGTCCCACGTATGGTTCTTGACTCGGTTTGCTTCGCTATGCCTCACTCCCTCCAGCCCGATCTTCATTACAATGGCAAAATCGAAACCTAGTGTCCCAGGTAAGTTCATTCTCTTCGTCTCGATTTTCATTACCCCCTTCTTCGTTCACTCATTTGGTGGCAAGATGCATCTGGCTCTGTCGACCCCAATAGTCGCAAAAGCCGTCGACTAAACCGCGAAGCTCCCGAGTACCAACAGGATCAGCTGCCGCCTGCTGTGAGAAAGGTAAAATAATACGTTCTCCAAGCTGTGTTTTTTTTTTTTAAAAAAAAAAAACTCATTATTTGGATTGCTTATAGTGCGACAAAACGAACACCACCTCCAAAAGTCAGAACTCAGGCAAGGCAAAGGTATGCACACGATGCGTCTCGTCTCATCACGCTGACACTGCTCCTACACGGCAGGCCCCCAAGACCACTGTACGTTCCACTTCCCCCTTGGTTTCCTTCCAGCATTTGACATTCGTCGTGCTTCCACTCCTTTGGTATTTGACATGCGTCGTACCGTTTCCACTCTTCGTCACATTCTATTTGAGCGTCACTCTCATCCTCGCCGTATTAGGCATCAAAGGGCAAGGGAAAGGCTGTCTCGCCACAGCTCACCAGAGCTGAGGTACGTTTACTCATAGCTCAATCGCTCGTCAAAAGGCATCTAACATTGCCTTGTAGATTGAACCTATTGCTGAAGAAGAACACGAGATTCTCAAGGGCGCATGCGAAGACCGACGCGAGAGAGGATCCACCATCAAGGAGGTTATAGGTCATTACGACGACGTCTTCGCATCTCGTCCTAGGCATCCAGATGCGACCATATGGCGTGATCATAACAAGGAAGTTGAGCTGCTCATCGAGGAAGATCTCGACGAGGACGACGCTGCGGGTATTGCAGCTCGTGCCGCTGCGCTGGCCAACCATAAGGTTCGTTTCTCACTGTTATTTCCCGTATCCCCTGCTGAGACCAGTTTAGTGCCCTCCCCGGACGTTGTTATCACATGAGGATCAAGAGCTCCCACCCCTCGATGACCATCGAACCCAGGAGGTGGACGCAGGCAACGAGAATCAAGTAGACGATGAGATCGAGGTTGAGCACCCTGAACCTGCGCCAACCACCTCTGCACCACCGGGTAGGCCTCCAAAGGCTGTCCTTGATCAATTCAGAGCTCTGGAAGCTCACTTGCTAGAGACTGTGACTGCCACTGGACATCCGAAGGAGCAGATCTTGAAGTGGTTACGCACGCAGTCCAGCGCTGCCAGGGAGTCGACCGCCTACGATGCATTCAAAGAGCTATTCAGGGATGCGAATCCCAACAAGTACAGTGGGTTATTCTCTCCTATCGAACTGCATTCCGCGCTGATGAATATTATGTAGAGGGCACGGAGAGCTTCAACTCCGCCTGCGGCAAGTCATGGGCTCAGTTCAAAAAAGAGCATCCCGACGAATACGAGAAGATGGTCGCCAATGCCATGGCAGATTCTTTGATCGATCTCAGCAATCCGGAAGAGATGGCTGATTCGGCTGAAGAACGGGTGAAAAAAGGCACTAAGCTCATCCTTCGAGGCGTAGGTTTTTTCTATCTCAAGTGTTGTAACAACACGTATCTCATAAACACTTCGCAGTCGAAGAAAGCCAATGCCCTGAACGATATTCATATGCTGACGTTTGTGTGTTGCACGACTCCCACTCCCGACGAGCGTATCATCGGCCAGTTCGTTCCTAGCACTCCCCAGATGCGGGACATTCTCCTTCGCAACATCGCGCTGGCGAACCGAATGCGCTTTGTTCTTCACGCCGCGCTTGTGTAAGTGCTACGCTCCTCGGCAGCTGTTCACCTTCTTACCGTCCATCCAGGTCGGAGGGTACATTTGATTTCGTCCACAAGTTTATCAATGCTGCGAATGAGGAGCAGCCAACTCAATTTGGGGAGATCGACCTCGATGAAGTGCAGAAGGAGCTCGACGACAAGAAGGAACCTGTCGGGGCTGCACGGCAGGCAGGGTCCTTTGCTCGTGAGAAGAAGCAAAGCGAGCAGGGCCGTCGCAAGGTTGAACAGTTAAGTACGTCGTCGACCTGCTGCTTTCACTTCCTTTGCCCTCACATTGCGAGCAGATGCCCTTCTGCCGGCCAACATGCGGGTGAAAAACCTGCCCCATGCCCAGTGGGACGACCTCGCGCCCTTTTACAAAGTGCAAATCATGGATTGGTGGATCCTCGAAGCCTATAACGCCCCTGGGGTCAAGGAATCCAAGACCCGAGCAAGAGTTGGTCGAAGTTACAAGGCGAAGGAGGAGACGCTCAAGAATAATGGCCAGGCTGCTCCTCCCAGTGCACTGACAGCGAAAGCCATTATCGCAGCACGCGAGAAGGCATATTTCAAACCGTTTCCAGAGGGTTAGTGTATCTACTGAGCGGTTTACCTGATTGATTCGCTGACGATTCGATAGATTGGGATCCCACCCACCCGAGCTCCTTGGACCAGCCCATTGTCACATGCGACGATGGCACCGTTATATTGCGTGTGAGGGATAGCGAGAAATACATGGCAACCCCTGCTGGCCAGGCTGCTGCGAAACTCCACCCCATTCTTGGAAGGCAGGACGATGATAATGATGGAGAGGGTAACGGCGGTCGGAAGGATGATGATGATGAGCCACAATCTGACGACGAAGTTCCCAGCGAAGACAAGGATGCAGTGAGCGACGAGGACACCACGCGTAAGCCCTTGAAACCCAAGGCAGTTACTACTCTCGACATCAGGCGCTCTCGCTCCAAGTCTGCTGTTGCGAGACCCAAGAACGCTGCCGCCCGCAAGGTCGAGAGGACTCCCAGGGATGTTGAGGACTCAGCCAGCGAGGAGGAACTTCCACCGCCTCCATCCGTCCGTAAGCCCTCGAAGCTCAAGACCTCCACTGCTTCCGACCTCGACCACCGCCAGACCAAGATCCTTCCCGCAAAGTACAGCATACGCGAGGACGAGCGTTCAGCTAGCGATGAAGACTTCCAACCCGTCCGTAGGCACTCGAAGCCCAAGAACGTCGGTGTCCCCAATGCCGACCGCCGTCCCTCCAACACTCTTCCCGGAAAGACTCATAGGTTCTCTACTTATGACGGCGTGCGCCACCGTCCCCAAACATCTGCTGAGGAGTACGCACCTCGTCAGGAGCGCACCTCGAAGCGTAAGGTCAAGTGTTTGCAGGTCGAGTCCGAGGTTGAGGACAACGACGATGAGGATGAGGACTACGAGAACCAGCGCGAGGAGGAGTACGAAGACGAGCAAGACGAATGGGAGCAAGATGAAGATGAGCAAGATGAAGACGAGGATATGCGAGGTGGTACAGATTCTGACTACAGCATGGATCGTTTGGACGATCGTACTGTGAATCGTGGGGTACCCGCTGTTGGCAAAGTAAGCTCATACTCGTCTTTTCTCGTGCACTTTTGATATGATTTTCATGTAGGGGAAGGCTTTCAAGGTCGGACCACCACCGAAATATGCAAAGAAGTCGACGAGCACGTTAGCTGTGGCTAATAAGTCTGTAGCCAACCCCCGATTGGACAAGGTAAGTGATGTTTCGGTACGATTGTTCCTGGTCTTACACGACCTCCTCGCAGGAGTCTGATAGAACCAAGGTGAATCGTGTGATGTATCTTATGCGTCTTGTCTCACACACAGGGTTTAGCGTAAACGTGCCGACTCCTCAGGTTCTTTGCCCGTCTATAACGTGAGTGGTGAAGTCATAATAAGGTCAGCTATGATTTACAATCTCTCCTTGTGCTTAGGAGCAACGGGCGAAGTCTCGTGTTGACCGTGAGGCGAAGGTATGTAATCTTCATTTATTGGTACATCTGCACTAGTCATCTCACGATTGTTTCAAAGATTAAACAGGAGCCAGACACGTTAAAGAACATCAAGCGCAGGAGGATTGAGGCCGCTTCAGTCGCTGAGAGTTCAAAAGCAGCGCAGGATCGTAATAAGGGGAGGGCAGGTAATACCGGGGAGGACGACGTTGATCAGCTCATGGCAGCCGCGGCAGCAGATCCAAAGTTGATGCGGAAGATGCTAAAGCTCGCGAAGTCTGCCAAGTCTTCGTAGGTAGTCCACTTGGGTTTGGTCAATGTTTCTCAACTATGTTATTCCATTATTCTGTTTGTTATTTTGAAAATCTACGTAAATGCATTATTTTTGGCGTTCCGAATGGATTACAGAACTTAGGTTCGAAAATTGGATTCAATAGGAGAGAAGGGATAGTTTTGTACTTAGTCTTGGTATTAAACATGAGAAACACAATCCGTGTATGGTTGGTTGAGATGGTCTTAGCAACTGTGCCACATACCTATATGGTGATGCAAAACATTTATATATATATATAGTGAACATGTATATGGTAGCTTGTCTGGTTGACCATACACAGTACACAGAGTTGATCAACACTATGTTAACCATATGCAAGTATGGTCTATATCTAGGGTATCACCTCTTTCAACCATACATAGATACAGTAAACAGCAGGTTGACCGTATATCGATACGGTTGATAAAGGCTCACTCACTCTTCCTGCTGCAAACTTGTATAGTAGCTTGTGCTATTGACCGTATATAGGTGCGGATTATGGTAGATAACCCATTCCTATTACCGTACAGTTATATGGCATCTTGTATTGTTGACTGTATATGAATATGGTTTATATCTGAGCGTGTCATCTTTCTACCATATACTTGTATAGTAAACTCTATGTTGACCGTATATAAATACGGTTTATATCTAAGCGTGTCTTCTCTACCGTACACTTGTATGGTGAAGTCTGTGTCGACCGTATATGAATACGGTTTATAGTGGGTTGTTCAATTTGTCTACCGTACACTTGCATGGTAAACTCTACATTTACCGTATATACGTACGGTTTATTGTAGGTTGTTCAATTTGTCTACCGTACACTTGTACGGTAAACTCTATGTTGACCGTATACAAATATGGTTTATACCTGAGCGTTTCTTCTTCCTACCATACACTTATATGGTGAACCTTATGTTGACCATATAGATGTATGGTTTATAGTTGGTTGTTCAATAATATCTACCGTATACTTGTACGGTTAATTCCATATTGACCATATATAAATACGGTTTATACCTGAGTGTGTCCTCTCCCTACCGTACACTTGTACTGTAAACCCTATGTTGGCCGAATACATGTACGGTTTATAGTTGGTCATTCACTGCTCCTACCGTATACTTGTACAGTAAACTCTATGTTGACCATATACAAATACGGTTTATATCTGAGTGTGTACTCTCTCTACTGTACACCTGTACAGTGAACCCTATGCTGACCGAATACATGTACGGTTCATAGTTGGTCATTCACTGCTCCTACCGTATACTTGTACAGTAAACTCTACGTTGGCCGTATATGAATACGGTTTATACCTGAGCGTGTCCTCTCCCTACCGTACACTTGTATGGTGAACTCTGTGTTGACCGTATATATGTATGGTTTATACTGGGTTGTTCAATTTGTCTACCGTACACTTGTACGGTAAACTCTACAGTGACCGTATACACGTACGGTTTATTGTGGGTTGTTCAATTTGTCTACCGTACACTTGTACGGTAAACTCTATGTTGACCGTATACACGTACGGTTTATTGTGGATCATTCACTGCTCCTACCGTATACTTGTACGGTAAACTCTATGTTGACCGTATACAAATACGGTTTATATCTGAGCGTGTACTATCTCTACCATACACCTGTACGGTGAACTCTATGTTGACCGTATACACGTACGGTTTATAATGGGTTGTTCAATTTGTCTTCCGTATACTTGTACGGTAAATTTCATGTTGACCATATATGAATACGGTTTATATCTGAGTGTGTCCTCTCCCTACCGTACACTTGTATGGTGAACTCTATGTTGACCGTATACACGTACGGTTTATAATGGGTTGTTCAATTTGTCTACCGTATACTTGTACGGTAAATTTCATGTTGACCATATATGAATACGGTTTATATCTGAGTGTGTCCTCTCCCTACCGTACACTTGTACAGTGAACTCTATGTTGACCGTATACACGTACGGTTTCTAGTGGGTTGTTCAATTTGTCTACCGTACACTTACATGGTAAACTCTACATTTACCGTATATACGTACGGTTTATTGTAGGTTGTTCAATTTGTCTACCGTACACTTGTACGGTAAACTCTATGTTGACCGTATACAAATATGGTTTATACCTGAGTGTGTCTTCTTCCTACCATACACTTGTATGGTAAACCCTATGTTGACCATATAGATGTATGGTTTATAGTTGGTTGTTCAATTATATCTACCGTACACTTGTATGGTAAATTCTATGTTGACCGTATATGAGTACGGTTTATATCTAACTGTGTCCTCTCTCTACCGTACACTTGTATGGTACCTAATTCTGTTAACCGTATACAAGTACGGTTTATAGTTGGTCATTCACTGCTCCTACCATACACTTGTATGATAGCTTCTTCCTTTGACCATATACGAATATGGTCAACTGTATGTTGACCGTATACAAATACGGTTTATACTTGAGTACTTGCTCTTCCTACCGTACACCTATATGGCACTATGTTCTGTTAACCGTATACAATTTGGTAAATGCTATATTGACCATATACAAGTACAGTTGATAGTTGGTCGTTCACTTCTTCCACCATATACCTGTATGGCAGTTTTCCTTATTGACCATACACAGATATGGTAAATCCTATGTTGACCATATAGGAGTACAGTTTATAGTTAACCATTGACTCTTTCTACCATACACTTCTATGGTAAAAACTATGTTGACCATATATATATATAGTTTATACCTGAGTCTCTACGCTTCCTACCATATACTTGTACGGTACTATGTTTTGTTAACCGTACACAGATACAGTAAATCATATATTAACCGTATATCACTACGGTTTATATCTGAGCATTTGCTCTTTCTACTGTACACTTGTATGGTACTATGTTCTGTTTACCGTATACCTGCCATTCACCTCTTTGTGCAATATATTGTATTCAATGTAGGTATTTGGTATATTTATCTCTAAGGATTTGGTCTACCGTACACCTATACAAGCAGCTACTAGATACCTATTCATTCTTTAACTATCTTACCATATATCTTTATAGAAATGCCTGAACACCTGTTCGTTTTATGATCTCATTACCAATCTGGTGTATGGTCAGTTTGTCTCTTATATTTTAAATTACCATACACAAATATGGTCTACTAATATATAGTCCATAGATCTAACCAACAACCAGTTTGGTATTTAGTCTATAGACCAACAGGTCTTTGGCAAACTACCTAACCACCTTATGGTAACTACTATATGTCTCAGACATATAGCCAAAACCTCTTGGTATACCATACATGATATACCAAAATATTTGAAGTAAAGTTTTATTGAGTGGCCAAAATCTTCACTTAAATGAATTTGGTAGGTAGCCTGAGGTGAGACTGCCAAAGTCGCAGCATTCTACTCAGCGAAGCTGAACAGTGCCCAGCAGAATTATCCTGTACATGAGATAGAACTGTTAGCAGGGCTGGAGACAATGCTGAGGTATCGGGATATCTTACAGGGTGTTCACTTCCGATGGTATACGGACCACCAGGGCCTCGTCTACATTCTCAATCAGCGGGAGCTTCGACCTAGGCAAGCTCGTTGGTTAGAAAAGATGGGAGATTTTGATTTTGAAGTGATATACGTACCGGGTACAGACAACATCCTCTCGGACGCTCTATCTCGTATCTACTCAAATGAGACACCCGGAACAGTTCGTGCTGTTAGTGAATACACTCAATACGACACCGAGTACGATAACTTACGGAGAATCGGGACTCATGGCATTAGCATGCCTGTGTACTCAGGTGTTGAAGCAATGGCGGCGAAGCCATTAACAAAGGTTGCGAAGCTTGAAAAGAAGGCTGAGGCAGCTTTGTTAAAGGCGAAGGAGGCCTTGAAGGCCCAGAAGGAGGCCGAGAACCGTGCTAAAAGGGCAGAAAGAGATTTATTAGTGAAGTCCGTCAAGCGTGTCGTGCTCAAGATGCCAGAGCAACGACAGGAGGGCGGGAGTGGGGACTTACCTCCACCAATTACTCCATCTCCACCGCCTGAATTGCTTGCCATTCCAGTTGAAACAATAATCGAGGAAAGCGTTGAGCCAAACATGACTGCTGAAAAGATCATTGAACCCGCCGAAGCAAACGTTGAGCACGGACCTACCAATGCGGGCATGGATAACATGAACAACTTACCTGAGGTCCTCTCACCGGCTCTCGATCCTTCGAACAACTTGCCAACTCCTCCACAGCCAACACCAGCAACACAGGGTTCTGCTGTGGAAAGGAGAGAATTAGCAGCAAAAATGAGAAGATTTGATGATATATCTCTCTTATACAATGCTCGCTCTGCGCATCGAATGACCAACCTTGAGGAGCTCATCAGGGACAAATATTCCCTCGATCCGTTCTTCAAGGCGATAATTGATAAACCTAAAGATTATCAGAACTTTGAGTGCATTAGAGGATTGATTTACCAAAAGAGTCGAGCTGGACGAGTCCTATGCGTACCTAATATCTTGATAGACGGAGGGCGCAACATTCGTGAACTTGTTATCGGAGACGCTCACTCATTGCTTGCACACCTAGGATCCAAGAAGGTATGCGACTACCTTAGGGATCAGGTATGGTGGAAGACTATGAGCAAGGACATAGAAACGTACTGTGGGAGTTGTATAACCTGCCGACGGAGCAAACCATCCAACCAGAAGCCTTACGGCCTTCTGAACCCTCTCGAAGTTCCTACCGAGCCATGGGAATCCATTGGTATGGACTTTGTGGGACCTCTTCGTCCAGATACAAACCGAGACGGTGCTGTATTTGATCAGCTGGCAGTCGTTATAGACCTACTCACCTCTATGGTCCACATAGTCCCATGCAACACTAAGTACACGGCCAAGGATGTTGCTGAGCTCGTGTTCCATGAGGTATACAGGCACCATGGCCTCCCTAAGAACATCATCAGCGACCGTGACGTTCTCTTTACCAGTCAGTTCTGGACTCACCTGAACCGTCTCTTGCACATCAACAATCGCATGAGCTCGGCATACCATCCCCAGTCTGACGGTGCAACCGAAAGAGCGAATCGTACGATCACCCAGATGCTGAGGACATGCATAGACCCAGAGCAGAAAGGCTGGGTTAAGCATCTGCCGGCCATCGAGTTTGCAATAAACTTGTCCAGGTCTGAGACAACAGGGTACTCACCGTTCTTCCTCAACACCGGAAGAATTCCAAGACCGATGGTGTGGGAAAATGCTGACTCGCAGATGAACCGGTATCCTGGAGTGATTGAGTTTGCCCAGGAAATGAAGAATAATATCATGAAGGCCCACGACAGTATTCTTGCAAGACGTGTAAAGCAGACTCGAGATGCTAACCGTAACCGCCAACCTGCACCGTTTGTCGAAGGCGACTTGGTCTACTTCTCTACTGAAGACCTTGCCCTCCCTGACTACCTGAAACGGAAGCTGGCTCCGAAGTTCCTTGGGCCCTATCGTATCAACCGAGACTTCAAGAACAATTCCTACGAGCTGGAACTACCTCAACGGTTACGCCAACGGGGCATTCATCCTGTGTTTCATGCACAGAAGCTCCGTATTCACAAGCCTAATGACGACCGTCTTTTCCCTGGTAGGAGTTACGAGCAAGTCCCTGAGCTTGGTGGTACAGATGGCGAGTGGGCCATAGACAAGATTATTGGTCATGAAGGTCGAGGTACGCACATCCAGTTCAAAGTGCTTTGGAAGGCTGGAGACGTTACCTGGGTCTCCGCCGATCGCCTGGAAGGCATGAACTCACTAGGAGACTATCTTCAGCTTCATGGAGTCAAGTCTGTCTCTGATTTGCCTCCGCCTGTCGAACGATCCGAGCCTGAACGCATACTCGCATCGATGGCAGTTCCCGGCAAGCTGGCGAAACCGACCTCTGGTATAAGGGTTGAGGGAGCCTGGAGCCTTGCTTCATCCTTCGAGTTATCGCTCTCGTTACACTCTAACTCGCCACGCCAATCGTTTAAACCACCTTTCACTGTCACTATGTCCCACCTCGATGAAGATACCGTTGATTACAGCCTCGATAGCGATACTCTGAACCCGGTCCAGGCGAATAAATCTGGATCAAGAGACTCTGGCAATACTGTTGCTCTCGGGAACCATCAGCTAGGTCCCGAAGTCCAGAACAAGGATGACGAACCAATGGCTATCGACACCTTCGTTGCTCAACTCAACAGGAAGACTGCCGAGGACTCAGCAGTTCCCTCTGGCAACAATCCTCCAGCTCCTCCAGCTGCCGAGGCTCCCCCTCTTCCTCCACCTGCGCCGACGCCTCCTCTCGTTAATAAGTCAGGTGCCGACGGCAACCCCAACACATCTCGGCCTGTGGTCAACCTCTTCCAACCTCGCCGACTCGTTACAGATCCTTCCAAGCCTGGTTTCGAGACCAACTTCGAGACCGGTAGTCGTGTGTACTGGAACGGAAAGCCTGGAGTTTACCACAAACGTGGAGAGGAAACGATGTCGTTGACCTCGGCAAAAGGTGGTTGCAAGACCGTTCATAAGGTCGAGGATGCAGCAGAATTGATTCGCTGTGGGGTTCGCAGAGGTATGAGAGAACACATCTCTGGTACTCACCCTTCCAAGTCGCTTGGTATGCCTCCAGGCTACCAGGACTTCGCTCATTGGGTCAACAATTACCTGTTCAACACCCCAGCGATCCGTGACTCTTGGGGCAAGAATATCCCCCTGTTGCCTGTCATTATCGAGGATGAAAACGGCGAGCCCTACTGGAACTCGCCCGGCTACCAGCCCTACGCAGAAATCATCTGGGACCTCTGCTTCCCTCTTCATCCCTGGCCCGCACCGAAGCCTGTGGCACCTCCCGTTCCCATCATCTCAGCTGCACCAAAGCCATCTCCTCAGGACATCCAAAGTCAGGCTATGCGCGACGATGTTTTCACTTGGTTCGGACGTCATGTCAGCGACTTGGTTCATCACCCAAAGAAGGGTCAATCCAACGCATTTGGGATTGACAGCCTTTTAGCCCCTGCTGCTCATGCTGGACCATCGTCTCGTCCTTCCTATTCAGCCGGTCCACACTTTACTTCTCCTCCCACCGCCCCTCGCAACTTCTACAAGACGATTCCACCTCACTCTCATACTCGCCGAGGCTTTCGCGGTGGTAGTCAAGGCCCCAAGTCTGGCAAAGTCAAAGAAAAGACGCCTGACCCGAGCCGTGGTCTCAACAACTTCTTACGCGAGGATGATGAACTGAAGGGCAAGGGCAAGAAGGGAAAGGGCAAGAAGAAGCCCAGTGGTGTTTAGACGACCACACTCTTTTGTTCGTAACAGGTTTTGCTCATTCTTAATCCCTAATACTTCTTTTCGTTTCGAGGACTTCGTCTCTCGAGGAGGGCGGATGTAGCACTTACAATTTTCGAGGCCTACGGTTGATCGCGGAACGTCGGTCGATCGACTCAGCCTCTCCTCGACGAGCTCCGCTCGTTCTCTCGTTTTCTTTCTTTTTCTATGATCGTAAAACTATTTTCACGACTCCTAAAGTACTTACAGAACTAGTATAAAAACCCACCCATGTAGTAGTAGAACTGCAGATAATATTTCGATTATGCCCGTTCTCTTTCGACTGATCTCTGGGAACTCATGTTGGCGGCATCAAACCGTCACAGGTACATACGTCCCAGGCCCACTGCAAGACTTGAACCCAGGACTATCATGGATAAGATGGAATGACACCATCTTTTCTCGTAGACAGTCATGACTGGTAGCTTGTGCGCTGTTCAGTAGTAATTCTCCTCAGTCGTGAGGAAGCAATAGTCGTGTTGCAGATCTAGGTTGTAGTTCCATGGCTTTAAGAGCTCAGAGGACTTGGTGGGTTTCGAGTTTAGATGGTGTCTTCGTCTTCCGGGGCAAAGTAAGAGATATGGATTTCTGGCGGCAGTTTGGTAGTGCTGAGAATCAATATCCAAACATATTGTGCAGTGTTGGGGCGAAAGATAGTATCCACAGAGACCTGAACCAGGACGACGATGACCGTGAAGAGTCGAGGTCCTCCTAGGCTTTCGTGATGGGCGGTGGCGAACATCGGCCAAGTGCACCATCGGAGTGGCGTGGGAAAATCACCTCCATCTCCGTCACCCGCGCTATGTAGAATTACCTAATAAATGCCCAACAATAATCGACACCACCCAGTCTCTTTCCGGCCCATGTGTTGAACTTTTTCATCTCCTCTGTTTACTTATGTCTCTTGGTGTCGTTTTGGACAACGACGATATCCCAATATCTCAATCTACACACCTCGACATCGACCAGGTCAGCGACTCTGCCAACCTCATCAAAGATAATGACCATGGCCTCGACAATGACGAAGACAAGTTACAAAGTGTTGTGTCCATAGAATCATCTGGGGATATAGTTCCTAGCCCGTCGTCCACAGGAGTGGCACCGTCTACGCTTGTATCCGCAACCAGCAGGAGTAGAGGGTTTATGTCGTCGTCGGACGTGAGTCCCACGGCGATGGAGGCAGGGGCCAACAGGAGCGGGCATGACCAGGACCCAAGTTCAGATGGAGCTAGCTTCCACAGTTTGCCTGGAGAACCTACTACCAATGTCGAAGGGGCGATATCTAGAAGACCGTCAACAGCGTTGACCGCCGACGAGTCGCATTCGTCACCAGCAATCTCACCACCTCCATCACCGTCCAGGAGCGCCTCAGCGTCCCAGCGCGCTCTCGCTGCCTCTGAGCGAAGAAACAGAGTCCGCAACACCACTGAAGTGAGCTTCTTTTCCTTTTCTTTCATTCCTTTCTTGTTTGTCGGTCTTCTCGCCGTTTTTCTCTGCCTTGAATGTTGGCAACAGTCATCGTGACACATTCTTTCTCCGTCACTCTCTCGGTCTGGTTCGGATCGTTCGAATCATTTCCTTCTGAGGTATCAGTGACCCAGGGTACTCCCAAAGTCATCATCATGCATAAGAGGGTGATGAACAAGGCACTAATGCAACGTTAATTGGGACGTCATTAAAACCATTGGTATTGCCGCAGTTCGTGGGAGATTCCCCTTGCATCCACGGGATCACGACCTTCAAAGGAATGGTTGCACCTCGGAGCGTCTGTTGTAGGCTGTTCCGTTGGAGGGTAGTCATACCGGCCATCAGCGGTCTTGTCCTCGTTCCAGGTTTTATTGGGCGGGCAACTACTCGACTTGCATTCATTGCTCCTGTATGGATTGCCAAGTTTGCAGTAAAGAGCCAATGGGCATATGCAACCTACCCTCCTACCATCTTTTCTGTGCCCGACTGTCCCTATGGGGGTTCAGAGTGGACAACTGGCGTCTGCACAAAATTTCGATCACCTAGGGGGGCGCCAGTATGCGCCCGAGAAGTTGATGATCATGGCGGTGTTACTTCTCCACATCCACTATTTCATTGGATATCCTTGCTTCCCCACCTCTTCAATCAGACAAACGGTCACACTGCCCATCTACTCAGATCCCTATCTCCTTCAAACCACCAACTCCCGTCCAGTCTATACATTTCGGGCTCCTTGACGATGAGACTTGGGATGGAGATCTCTTACGGGTGTGAACAGCCAGAGCGCCTTTTTCCCCGCAATATCAATGGGAGGGATCAAGTTGATCCTCTCCCCACTTTTACTTTCTCTTTGTAACGAACAACATGGAGATGAACTGGGAGCCTATCCCTTCTTCCTTTTTTCTTCCCTCTGTTTTCTCAAACTCTCTCTTCACGATCCACGCACGGTTAACTGACGACGTTGACCTTCAGGGACGATCAGGCAGTAGGCTCTCTGGTTTTCTGACCCATCTCATACATCGACGAGACGGTGCAACATCACCCTCACCACGGGTTCCCTCATCATCTTCAACATCAGCCGCAATGCCTCCAGCTGTGAGCCCTACCCCAAGACGAGCAGGGCGCTCGTCACCCTCCATCGCACCATCTCATGGACGATCTGATAATGCCGACAACGAAGACAACGCACCTTCACGATCTTCTTCCCCACAACCTGCCGCTCGGCCGAGCACACCTCCCCCATCTCTTCCTCCTCCTACACTCCGGGAGCTCGGACTATCGCTGGCAGCGATCACCAATGAACTTGCACCATCACATTTTAGCACTCCGCCCACCAGCGGCGCGTTTTTAGGCCCGCACTATCTATTGTTATGTCATGCCCAGGGACTTGACGTGTTACCTCTTCAATCGCCACCTGCACCGCAACCATACGCTCTGGTCCGTAGAGTGGCCTTCAAGAGCGTGGTCATCATGGAACATAGGGGTGTCGTCGTGGCAATCGCCGGGAGAAGAGACGGGGTGCGAGTATACGCGCTTGAAGAGGTGAAGAGGGCTGTTGAGTGGAGGATGCAGGTCGAGATTTCACGAGAGAGAGAAAAGATGAAACGGGATGCACCGAAAAAGCCTGTCGCCTTCAATGGGGCTGGTAGTGGGGGGATCGGTGCCAGCGTAGATTTACCAGGTCTAGGAGGCAGGGAGAGTAGAGCCTCTGAGAACACCTCGAGGAAGAGCAGCACGAGCCTGGGTAGGACTGAGGAGGCGGGTCCTCCTGGACCGAGTGTCAGCGTCGGTGCTGATGGGAGGAAGAAGCTGCATAGGAGGTCGAGTGTTCCTGCGCCGACGTGGGCGAACAGTCCTCCGCCATCGGAGAGTTTCAGCACCAATCCTCCACCGGTGCTCATTCCCAGGACCCCCACTATGAAACGGGTCAAGGCCCCGAAATCGCCCATGCCACCACAGCCCTCTGGAAATCCTCCGTCATACGATGAAGCGGTAGGGCCCTCTACCTCCGGGTCCACTTCAGAGGATGGCCCTTCTACCTCTTCTGCCACAATGGAACACGACTCATCAAATACGTCGCTTCGGATTCCTGCTGCCCCGAGAAGGGCTTCTATAGTAGGCGTCCTTACTCGTGGACCTTCGTCGACTATTCTGCCAAATGGGACGACAGAGGGTGGGAGGCCGAGGGATCGGGATTCTAAACTTGATTGGATGGATGTGAGAGAGGGTAGTGAGGACGAGGCTATCGATGTCGTTGCTGCTGGCTCTAGTGGCAGTCAGGCTCTGGACGAACGGACCAGTTCCAACCCACCGCATCGTACCCATCGGTCTTCAGATAGCATATCTTCCGCTGCACCTGTTCATTCCCTACCCACCTCCACCACAGAGGCTTCGAAGGAGAACTCAACGGCGGCGACGCAGCCTTCGAATGCATCTACAACCTCTGGTTCTCCTGGACGAGCGAGATCATCGTCTGGTCGACGCAATAGGCCAGCTAATCTCGACCTCACGTTAACTAGGATCCCTACGACCACGACTATCGTCCCGCCTGAGCCTTCTCCGGCACCTACACTCCTCTCTCTTCGTCAGGCTCTGTCGACCCTCGACTCATCCACAGGTGCTCCTTCTAGCTCTCCCGTCCAACGGACTTCAGGAACCTTTCGTCGAGCTTCGATCAGCACCAGCATTAGGGAGCAAGAAAACAGGATTGTGGAGACTCCGATGTCGGATGCAGATGACGATGACGATGAACCTGGAGGTCTGTCATTGGCGGAGATGCTGAATGAGAGTCGACTTCCGCATCTTCCTCCTGCTGGGACGAGGAGACCTCAGCAGCCGATCTGGATTATGAGCTCGCATCCTGTCGCTAGTGGGAACGAGGGAGAGGATGATGATGCGACTACAGTGAGTGCGGCTGGTCATGGGATGAGGTCAGTGTCGGCTACGACGAGGCCATCGAGGTCGAGGCCCAGCACTGCGGGTGCGTCGGTCCCTGCGTCTTCCTCTGCGGGGAATACCGCATCAGGAAGCACTGGGGGCACGCAGCGGTCTGCGAATAGACGCAGGAGGAGATGGTCTGTCTTTGATGGTGTTTTGCAGGGAGGAAGTCAAGACACCAGGCCTACCTCTCCAACAGAAGATTCTGCTGATCCTCCTTCTTCACCGAGAAGCAGCGCTGGTACTCGCAGATCTACACCCAGGCCACTTGCCAGGAGCAATTCACAGACCATACCACGACCGACTGTAGGCAGCTCTCATTCCCTCAACTCCATAGACAACTCGCTCCTACCTCCACCTCCAATACCTCCTGTTCCACCACCACCTTTACCAGATCTGGTATCCACGGGTGCACCGACTCCTTCTCCGTCTGCTCGGTCTAGTAGGTTCATACCAAGGATCATCAGTAATGCGTTCAATAACAGGAGAGGTGGTAATGATGAGGGTAATGCGACTGGCGGTGTGGACGTTACTGCTGGTGCGAATGGTTCTGGGTCGGCTTTGGCTTCTGCTCGAGGTAGCTCGATGAACATGCAGTCTCCACCTCCAAAGCTGGAGTACGTCAAGCTACCTGGCACGAAGGGTGCGCTGGCTGTGAAGGCTGTTGAAACGGCTAAGAAGAGGTACTATATATTTTTTTCCGTTCGAGTAGTGGACTTGGGCTAATCAGTCATATCTACTCTCAGCTTCCTTGCGATTCTTTGCGGCGAGAACGGGGAGAAGGTAGAGCTGTTTGCCGGTACCTACCGAACTGCTCTCGGTCTCTCAAGGACCTTCATCCTCCCTGACTCCCCTCGGTCTTTGGAGCTTCAGCTGCAAGGGGATGATCTGGTGGAGGTATTTCTGGTCTTCTCTCAGAATGTCTTTGGGCTCGAGCCTGCTACGGTTCGAGTTCGGGAGGTTCGGATCGGCAGAGCAGAAAGGAGAGCAGCCCGTAGACGGGCTAGGGAGTTACGTGGAGAGACGAACCCTCCAGAGGGCGACAACGCTGAGGACGATGTGAACGTCAACGTTAGCATTGGCGTCTCCGTCGCTGTTAACAACCCAGCCAGCCAACCTCCTGGCACGAATCCGATTAGACCGGCAGATGGAGATGAGCCTTCGTTTATCCCCTCTGAGCATCCCAACGGACCTCACACCCCTGCTGACCCTCCTCCTTCCGCTGCTCCGACCCCGGCTGAAGATTCCTCAGCTGGACCCTCCACTACTACCCCAGCTGATGAACTCGTTCATCTCGTTACTGCGAAGATGGGCCCTTATACTACGTTCCAACAGCTCGCGTTCTCTCCTAATTTCCCCCTGGCCTCCATAGCTGACGAGTATATCATTCCTCCGACGTATCGTGACTTTTTGGAGTACCGTGCTGCCTACGAGCCTGACGTCGAGGGTAACCCCAACGTTGATCTTTCTCAAGTGCAGTTCTCGCCGCCAGGATTACCTGTGCCGGTTCCTTCCGCTCCGAGTAGATGGTTCTATAGGGATCCGAAGGGGGTTGTTCATGGTCAGTCATCTTTCTTCTGTGTAATTTTTCGTTGATACTGATTAGTTTCCCTAGGTCCTTGGAAGGCTACGCTCATGCAATCTTGGTACAAGGACGGTCTTCTTCCCCCGGATCTTCCTGTACGCAAAGAAGAAGATGAGGGGTATATTCTCCTCAAAGATCTGCGCCTTCAAAGCGTCGACCCTACCCATCCTTTCCGGCCTATGCCCGCTCCACGTAGCCCTCAGCCTCTTGCGGATATCCAAGAAACATCTAATCCCTTACTAAAACCTGTCTCCTTACTTGCGCAGCCTAGGCACTTCGGTCCTCCTGCCCTCTTCTTCTCTTCACGTGGAGGTCATAGTACTGCCATAGTTGATGCTCGTGGCAGATCCGTGCTGAAGGGCAGGTTCGTCTGGAGTGGCGACGACGAGGACGAGGTCAAGTCTGCCTTGCTGGGCAAGATGGGCGACGTGAAGAGGCTAGAGGCTTTTGACGTCAAGGATCGATCTGTGCTGGTTGCTATGAGACAGGGAGGATTAGAAGCCGTCGACCTTGGGGACGCTTTACTCAGGTCGGGTGATGAGTCTCGTACCGTTCTTCCTCACTTCACACCTCCTGTCATCAACCGGCGGCATCCGTTCGTTTGGAGGATTGGGACACCAGTGTCCTCGTCGCCCTTGTCCGCGATGTCGTTATCAAAGCACAAGGGCAACGGGCTTCTTTCCTCGGGCAAGAAGCAAAGCGCTAACTCTGGGAGGTCTCCCCTGGGCGGCAGCAACAAGAATGATCAGGGCGCGGGCGGAGACGGTGATGGTGAGATGAAAGATGAGGTGCTGTTCCTTGGAAGGAGAAAGGACGAGCTTTACATATGCGAGCGTAACGCTTCCTCGTTCAGGATTCTGCGTCTGTCACCTAACGAAACATGATGAACTCCACCCTTTATACTATAGCTACACGTACACCTGAGTTTTCTTTTCTTTCCGTTTTTATTTGTGTCAAAGATTTTATATCGGATCCTTCCATCCTCTCTTTCTCTCCCGTTCCCCTCAGATACTCGTCCCCTCTCTTTTCCATTTCCATTGCAAGTGCTCACTGTATTCCCACATCATACGGGATATTCCATCTTCTCTACTACAATGATCCTTCTTCATCTCTCCCTCATTCCTTATTCTATTCGCTGTCATCTTTTTCTTCCCTCTCAACACTCATATAGCTTCGTGACGATACATGTGCTAATGCAAGAATTGACCAAATATCAAGTAAAACTCACAGGTAGTTTTACATCTTTCAAAAGCAGGTGACGTTGAACACCATCTGAGTGGAGGGACATCTTCACCTCAAATTTCCTCACAACTATACCGATAGCGGGCTCGTACTGAAGCATCTCAATACACCGTGTTTGCAGTCAATGCGTGTGGAATGGGACAGGAACTGTAATCCTATGGTTCTCTTATCTCTCGCCTACATGATAGAAAAATCTCAGGCCGGCTCTTCCATTACCTCCTGCGACATCACCTTCGAGGCCTGGTTTATTGCACTTCCTTTTGATGAAGCTGCGGCGTTTACAAAGCCTCACGCTCGGTTTCTTTGGAGACTCTCAGGACTTCCTCCTTAGAGTACTCCAGTACCCTGCCCTCTCATCTGACTCAAATTCTCCTCCACCTTTATTCCTACCACTCTGCACAGAACTAGAGACCCTCATACTCAGAGAGCCGGTATCGCCTGCGCTCGGACTCAAGATAATGGTTCAGAGCAGAATCGGTCCTCAGCCAGAGCTTGACTGTGATCAAGCCCATGGGCACAAGAATCATCCGAGGCGTAGTCTTCAACGGCTCAAGCTGATCAGTCCACGTTTCCTTGATGGAGAATCGGAGGAAGAGAAGGGAGCGCTGCAGTGGCTCAGGGATGCGTCT
Source organism: Agaricales sp. HM26-F1 (assembly GCA_002718315.1). Taxonomy (NCBI): domain Eukaryota; kingdom Fungi; phylum Basidiomycota; class Agaricomycetes; order Agaricales; species Agaricales sp. HM26-F1. The sequence continues at coordinate 315,158 of NIBX01000112.1, read as the reverse complement.
CATGATGGACTGTTGGAAATCACAGTAGCTTGGGCCGGTGATCCTAATGGCAAAGAAGTTCCTTTCCATCTAAGTAGAATTCCCTGTTAGGATGTTACTCGGATGCATGCGACCTTTTGAGCTTATGCTCAACTGAAAGCACTGTAATATTGCAGCTGGAGAATTGTATACATTCACATATACAGCAATATGCGGCTTCTTGGGAACATGCGTCTAGGGAGAATATTACTCGCCATGCTCGAGTTAGCAGCGGCAGGTCAGCTAAGGGCCAAGTCCAGGACGATCCTTGTTACATGCCTCTGAGTCAGGCATCTGTTACCGGATCGACGTCCATCATAGCGACGCTACCCTCCTCCTCCTCTTCCTCCTCTTCCTTGTCAGCTTCCATATCGGAAGGAAGAACCGTGTTCCGCATCTTCGTCAGCGCCTTCGCAGCTGACGCAGCTGCGGACGCGTCTGCACGTTCACCAGCCGCATTCCCCGCAGCAGGAATATCTTCAGGAGCCGGAGTAGCAGGCGCGACCTTGCGAGAAACCGAGCTCGATCTCGAAGCGGGACCCACAGACGCGGATTGCGACACCGCCCCATCCGCTCGTTTGGGTTTCTTCGTTCTCTTCCCGGTGGTCACAGGTGCGCTGATGCTCGTAGGTACCGCGTCGCCAGTAGCACCAGCAAGAACTGCTTCGCTGGCTTGCTGTTGGGCCTTCTCGCTCTCTTTCTTGGTGGCCCATTCGCTCTCTTTAGACCCTACCCACGTCCTCAGGAAGAATCGACCCCCGGCGATACCTTTGATTTCGCGGTGCGCGACGCGCCATGCTCGCACGGGTACTTTGAGCTTGTCTAAGGGGATGGAAGGTGCGAAGCCGGTGGGTATCTTGAGTGAGGGCATGACGGGGAAGGGTTTTGTTGGGAGAGGGTAGACAGGAAGAGGCACGCCCTCGAGGTTGATAGGTTCTTCAGGCTGAGCGGGGTCTTTGCTGGGCTCTGGTGGGTCTACCTGTGGTTGCTCGTCTGGTTCTGGAGACGGTGAAGCTCGGACTGGGTTATAATACGCTATAAATTTTATGTCAAAACGCGAAACTTGGAGAGAGAGAGAGGAAAAAACCTACTGCCAAACTCTGCAATCTCCTTCTTCCGCTCCTTGTACATCCTCCTCCACTCCTTCATCTCGTCTCTCTTCTTTACTTTGATCCACCAAGTAGGATTGACGTAGCGCTGGTGTGCGAGATAGCCTTTGGCACCTCCGGGATACCCCGCGATACTCTTCTTAGGACCTATTCGTGGCGCTTTGCTGAGCAGCCATCGTTTGGCCGCGTCTCCTGGGGTCTCCTCTGGATTCATATGCTCTTGGATCCACTTGAGAGGAGCGAGAACAGCGAGTTCGTCGTCCGTTGGTGCCAATTCATCAAGATTGGCGGAGTACTCCTTCTTGGGGCCTGCTTTCAGAGGACCCCCAATTTTCGCTGTATATTTGAATTAGTTTAGGAAGAAATAGTAAAGGGAAGAGAGAACGTACCGCTGGACACGTCAACCGCCGTAGACTTTATCTTCTTCTGGCTCGGGGGACCGTCAGTCTTACTGCTGGACGCCTTCTTAGTACTAGACTTCTTAGCACTGGTCGTTTTGGGTCCGCTGTCCCTGCCCTTCTTTGGTGAGCTCGACTTGGAGGTGGGCGAGGAGCCTCCTGCGGCTTCGGCGAGCAACTCGTCCAGCTCGTCCTCCTCGTCCGCTATCAAGCTCTGTGATCTCGCCCTCTTCACACCCCTACTGGAACCAGCAACAGGCGCAGATGCAGCACTCGAACCAGAGCCAGATGCAACAGCGTTCGGCTGTTTCTGACTAGGCCCCTTAAGCACCAACTTCAAACTGCGTTTCGACACAGGAGGTTCAGCTGCGGCAGCGGTATTGTCGGTGTTGTTCGAAGACGACTCAGCGTCCTGAGAGACTTGGTCTGCTTGTACGTCATCCAACTCATTGGACTGGGCTTTCTGTCGGCTAGCTTTGGATTGTTTGGAGCTTTGTACGCGTATGGTAGGGATAAGTTTCGAGTTCTCGGTGGCTGATGAGGCACTAAGAGCAGAAGTAGGTGTTGGTGTTGTTTCTGGCGGTGTCCCTTCGTTTGAAGGAAGCGTAGATATAGGTGGTGTGTCCATGGTGCAAGCAATGCTGAAGGGAAGTACTCGAAGAACAGAGATAGGATAGACCGCAGGAGCTACAGAGTCTGGTTCTGAGCTGGATGACTGGAAGGCCAGGAGTGGGAAGACAGAGGCTCTAACTTGTTCGCACCGTGGCTATGAGATGTTGATGGCTACGTCCTTGCAGCAGTATTCCTTCCACATCAATGATAGCGGAACCAATAGTCAGAGGAACAGACGACATAAACTTGAAACGAGTAAGATACACAGCGTAAACGACAGCGACAGCAGAAAGCAGAACTTTATACAGTGAGTAATGAGTAAGTAGTAATGAGAGAACGCCATTAGAAGCAGAAGTAATAAGAAAAAACTGGATAACCAAGGAATCAGGAAACTCCAGAGTAAACCGTGCTAGGAAAGGAAATAATATCATGGTAACCGCTGTGAAGTCCGCCATTCCAAAGGCCTGGGTTCGCTATGATAACTTGATATTCGAGAAACTGGCGCTGAAGTAGTAGATTCTCGTTGACTAGTAGTAGTCGTTTCGCCGTAAGACGTTGATTTTTGACCGCTGGCGTCTACCCTCGAGAACTATCGTGAGGGTAAAGAGATCCCAAGGCGTGCATGAACAACCAGTAATGAAGCAGGAACAGGGTTAGCTCACGATAGAAGTCCAGGTAGCAGTTGGAACACCTCCTCCAGATCGTCGGGCCTGTATAGGATGCTAACAGAAAATGAACCAACCTCAATGATAAGTTAGCTACCAAGGGAAAGAGAAAGAAGGCGCACCTGTAACGCCAGGGCATGCGCTCGTCCCGGTGGCCGGGGAGAGACAAACTGTGCTGTGCTAACGGCCTGCATAGTCCTTGTGTTATCCTCCTCCCACCGTGAATCATTATTCCGCCTCTGCCTCTTCGTGAGCTCTTTCCGTGTATTCAAACTAAGAACGAAGTTGGAATGTGGTGTTAGTCCTACGCTCTACACCCGGGCAAGAGACTCACGATGCAAGTAAAGAGTTGGCGTATACTATTGGAGCGTAAGTTTATGGGTCAGCATCTAGTTGCGAGGAGATAAAGTCAAAGGAAGAGTGCCTTGAACGTACGCTTGGTGATAATAAAATGTAACCCTAGAAACACGAGATTATTGTTCATCTTCAACCACTGAACACCCCATCGGGAAGACAGTCAAGCATCAGCAACCATCAGTATTTCGACCTCATTCAGGTAGACATACGCATATCAGTGAAGCTGTTGTCGCGACGCTAAGAAAAATGAAAGTTACGAGGTTAGATGAGGTAGGAGAGGGGTGATTGAGAGGCATCGCCGCGATACTTACCATGTGAGCGCACCGTTCTCCAAAGTATACAGCGTGAGCGTGTCCACGATCTTAATCATACTACGCACAAAAAACAACGCTCAGTCAGCCTATCCCAGTTCCACTCCATAAACACACAAAATCAGACTCACGATGTCGATCCCATCCGGCTCCTCAGTCGTTGCAGATAATAACACAGACTCAACACGATGAGGATATCCACTGCAGTCGACAGAGCTAAACCCGAAGTGAAGACCCACTATAGATAGAGTGTTTTGAGTTTATCAAGGTTTCTTCGGGTTGCAGTTTCGAGACCGTATGGGGAGGAGATGTAGATGCCGTATCACAGCGAGGGAAAGCGAGGGAACCAGGGATGGGATGTGAAGCGAGAAGGAAAAAACGTACACCCGGGTAAGGTTTCGCGTAGTCGGAGTAATGCTTCAGCCTCGTCCTACAGAAAAAATCATCAGACAAGCACCGTAACGGCGGAGTGAAGGAGGAATGTAAAAACAGATGCGAAACTGCTAGAAGCGAAAGGACGGACGGACGTACATCTCCACCGTGGTGACTGGATTTTTTTGTTTGAGTTGTAGTGAATGATACGTGATGAGCGCGGGCTGAGTGAGGGGAGTCTAGACAAATGGGACTATGAAACCCTCACCAGTTGCCGCGACTACCGATCGTCAACGAAAGAGTTCAGCGTTTCCCGTTGTATTTTGCCATTGGTGGTTGAGTGGGTACTCACAGGAGCGCAGAAAGGAGAGGAATATCTGGAAACGAGTTGATAATTTGTAACTGGGGAGATGGTGGAGGAACTTACTATGGGTACGACGATGTACCAGTTATTTCGACTTGCTGTGATCCGAGTAAAAAGGAACAGAGGGTCAGCTCGAGCTCGTCCTGGGCTCAGCCTCCATTTTCTTACATCTTAGTATCTTGCCAGCGAAGAAACTAACCACCAGACGAGTCAATACAAGCACATATCAAGAAACATAGTCCTAGAGGTAGAGTGGAAATCGTACCAATGGACGATGAATGTGATGATAGCCTGCTCGTTCAGGCAAGAAAAGTCAGTTGACCAATCAGACAAGAGGACTAATAAATAAAAAACTAATAAATCTGTACGTACCGTGAGAAGTACTGTGAACTTTATACCGTTGGTGAATAGAGAGCAAAAGTCCGACGATGAGTTTCATGGGGGCCATGGCTCAGTGCAAGGGCGGGTACACGACTCACAGCTATCGGCCTAGGTTCAAAACGGTGTCAGCTTATTTTCATAGCATACCTGCGGATAGAGACCGGCCACAGCACTACTGGGATTGGGGATACTCACCAGGGTATAATCGCAATCCTCGTATGATCTCCGAAATAGGTGATAAAGTAGTACCATATGGAGGCACATATGAGAGCCGTGTGGAATATATCCAGCGTCCTGTGTCCGAGAGAAGAGAGAGAAGCAGGAAGAAGCGCGCGTTGAGTCAGTTGGCCGTCGTTCTCTACAGGTGACCCTGATGCACAACGAAGAAGGAAGAATGTTTTTGGGGAGCTTCTCCCCGGTGCTTAGGCATTCTTCGCCGCCTCCTCCACATTAAAAGATGCACACGGGAATGAGAAGAACCGGTGTACCGAAGGAGGGTTGGACTTGGAAGGCTGCGCTCACCATACGACAGAAACCTGTGAAGAGGTGTCAGTACGAGATGCATCTGTCTACGGGCAACGTGGGAGATATTGGATTGCAATCTTGCCAGTGCACGAAACAAATGATACGAAAAGATGGGATGCGACGTACAAGGAGTTTATCTTTCCACGTATCGTTGGGATACATCCTGAAGTACATAACGCATTGCACACCCGCGATCCCAGAGAGTCTGTGGGTTAAAGTTCTGAGTCTGCCAAGGCTCCGGACTGATCGAAACGGGCGCAAGGCTCTGCTCACCCTATAGCAGCGAACGAACCGAGGAGAATAGCACCGTAGGTCGTAGCAATAGGCGAGAGATCGTCTGACATGTTACTATTAGACTGAGTGCTTGCTCACAGTCCTTCTGCGCGATTCCGACTCCTGCAACGACTGAACTGTGCACAAAAGCTGATTCGTCGAGTGGTTTCGAGGAAACTAGACCTCGCAGAAGTCGAATGAGCAAATTTAGCCGCCAGATGAAGGTGCTGTCGGTTCGGGAGAAGAGGAAGGAGGAGGAAAGAGAAGTGGCAATAGGTTGAGCCAGGAGGGGATATACATATGCGTACATAAGCCAATATATCATCACATAGCGGCTATATTTTCGGAGAAAGAGACCCTGTGCTGCAAGGAGCAGCAACTGATGTGCTGATGAGTATATCGATCTCTTTGCCTCCATCATCATTCATGGATCCTCCCGAGAAGTTTTGCTTGCAAGTTGCAACTTCTTTCGCACGAGTGTCCATCAAAAGGGCACTCTCTCCCGATTCTAGATCCCCTTTTGAATGATACAGGACCAGGTCCTTGGACTTCGTGGGAATAGAGATCTTGTGAGCGACAAATGGGCAAGATGAGCACTATATGGCCATATGTTGCTGTATCGTGGGCCGGGTTTTCTCTCACGATACACCGTTGAGGAAGGCAGCGAGTCGACCAGAAGCGGTAAAATCCAGGGACGATAGATGTCGACTTCTTCGAGGATCTGAGAGTCCGAGAAGAATCGCCTCTTTTGTTGACGCCAATAACAAGGCACACTTGGTGAAGTTCTGTAAACCTGTATGCATAATTCAGAGAATATAGGTTCCAGCTGACGAAGAGAAAGCAAGGAGAAGGCAGCTGATGGCGAGGACGTTCACCGAATTTGACTCAGATTGTATCGAAAAACAGCGCGTTTGCATCAGATTCGAGGGAAAGGGCTGATAATTTTCCCCGATCCCATGCCATAACCGGTCAGAATCAGCGCCTGAAGATCGGCCGAGCTCACCGTGTCGTCTCACGACCACCATGTCCAACGCTGTCCTCGCCGAATCCCAGCTCCTCGACCTACTTGAACAGCTCAAAGTACTTACAATTCTCCTCATATTGTTTCTCATCATCCTCATGAAGCCTTTCTTTCACTTTTACGTAGAAAACTACACCAGATGCAGCGAAACAGATTTTGAACTCGCAGCCGCCCATCGCGTACGCGTTGATCACCATGATGGTCAATATGGGTGCTGTAAAGACAGAGGTCTTTCAGGTGAGCTTTGTTTACCCTAGTTCTGTGCTGGTGTAGTATGATACTGTGCTCGCCGTTGCGTATACTCAATGCACCATCCTTTTCTAATAGTTCATCATTGCAATACTGACTATACATCCTCTTCCATCTCCAGAAAATCCTCGCCGCATACGGCGCACAACAGGCTCAATCCCAAGCTCAAACCCAACCAGTTCCAGCCCCGACACAAACACCACTCCCTCAACCTCAAGCATACCCACACCAACCACCCATGCAAGCCCCGACCCCAAGCCACCTCGCTCCCCAAAGTCAAGGCTACCGAACAGCTACGCCTACAGCTCCAGCTGCGGGCTTAGGTGGTCTAGGTCAACATGGTTCTTATCAGAGTCAGCATGGTGCGAACGGGACGAATTCGCATGGGCATACACCCGTGGGATATGGGTATCAGCAACAGCAGCAGTATCAGCACCCTCAACAACAGCAGCAGCAACATTACGCTCATGGTCAGGCGCAGTATGGGCAGCCTACGCCCGGACACCGTGCACCAGCGGCGCCGGCATCTGCACCAGCTGCTCCTCAGGCTTCTGCGCTTCCTGAAGCGTTAGCTGCTATTCCTGAGGAACAAAAGGTATGATTTTACTTTATCCGTTCCTTCCTCGAAAGAGAGATGACGAGTATAAATACTGACATCCGCTCCTCAACCGTTGTTTAGGCTATGATTTTGAGAGTTCTGTCGATGACTCCGGACCAGATTAACGCGCTTCCCCTCGCTGAACGAGCGAGCATTATGCAGTTGGTCAGTCGAGAAAATCGGTTTTGATTCTCTTTCCCATCTTTCTCACAAATATTCCTATTTCTTTTACAGCGCGCCACACTGGGTGTTGCTGGGTAAAACGACTGTAATTTTTTCTACGGTCCAGGTGTCGCTGTATCAAGTACCCGGTTTGTTGTGTTCTGCGTCGTTGGGGACTGTAGAGGTCGACATTGGTCTGAAGGATGAATGAGCAGGTGCTCCGCTCGGTCAGCCGCACATCCATTTGGAGTTCGTGCTCCCACCGTTGTTCTTCCCTGGTGCCGTGGGCGCTGCTTGGGTGATGTTGCCACTCACTTGTTTGCCGTCGGAGGGCGCGATGCAGAATTGAGATGCACCACTGCACGGCTGTTCTCCAGCACGGTTGCATCCTTTCTGTGGGGCATCTTCGGGTGAAGTTGGTCTACCAGTTTGGTTGGGGTTCTGTCGGGTATAGCGTATAGCGTAGGTTGGTGTGTAGATGGCTCGTTACGTGTACGCGTCGTTGCTTGTATCGCACACGAGTAGATTGTGCAATCTCATCCGCATAGATTAAATATTCAATATTCTATTCAATATGTGCACTAAGGCAATGAATTCGGTCGTGTTCTTCTACATTGGTGAACAATAGACGCTCTTACTGAGTGTCGACATCGTTGAGGACGACGACGAGCAACTCCTCGGCCCGGAGTCACCCTCTCTTCTCCTCACAGGTCTCCTGCTCACTGGACCTCTCACTGACCTCTTACCGCTCATGTAAACGCGTTCGAACGCGCCTAACACCCATATACTGATATCCAACTAAAAATCCGCTCAGAGTCACTGACGACGAAAATACAGATGAGTGTCCGAATCAACATTGGAACTGAAGACCCACTAGAGGTCGCTCAACGGAAACATATCCATAATCTGTATGTTCTCTGAGGCTTGTGTAAATTACTACAAATTGACTATTGCTCGGATTGTTGTAGGCTCGACGAGTATGTGAAAAAGCACTTGACGATTGACTATTACGCCTGGTCGGAGGGGCAGATCAGCGAGGTCAGTCCTTGATCTTGACCTGTTCTCAGCTTCACAGTCCATCTTAGTCTACTTCTAACTCCCCAGCTGCTCGATAAAACAGTCCAAAGGGTACCTCTTTACGACCCAAACGACTTTAGAATCCCCGAAGATCCGTTCGATGCTCTCACCAGAGTGTTCGGTCTCGACGATCTGCCTAGAACGCTGGACGAAAAACTAGACGCTCCGGCAGATGTGATACCCTACCTTAAAGGTGTATTGAATCTCCTCAAGCCCAATGGTGCAGCTGTAGGAGAGAGAGTATGGTACGAGGAGAGTAAAAGTAGGTTTTTTACACTCCCTACGTTGGAAGGAAGCAAGTTAACTGATTGTATGCACTACTTTTCTGTATTTTAGTACCAGACTATGACCCAGGACTCACACATCCCATGTCCCCCCTGCTCTCGCGTCGTGCGATTCGGGAGACACCAGAACCTGGCTCAGGGAAACTCTTACAAGCCTACAAGCTAGAGAATCCATGCTGCACTGCTTTACCACGGCTCCAACCTGTTTCTGTACCACACTTGGATGAAATTCGGATTCCGAGCATCGAGGACGCGTTGTAGGCCTTTCTTCCTATTTTCTACCCTACGCTGCGAGGGAAAAAGTGCGAATCTGACTGCTGACCCTCATCATCTTAGGGACATCAAACAACTGTCAATGCCCCCTCAAGAAGCTTCTGCAATGCTCTCTTTCCTCCGTTCCTCGCACCAGTTCCTCAAGTCATTCAACGATCCCCAGCAACACCTCAAATGGTTCCTCACCGAACCAGCTCCACTATACGAACCAGAGGCAGCATTCGTGCCTATATTCCCTAGGAGCTCTATGCCGGGGTACAAACCCCTCCATCCTGCAAATAGTGTGGTTCACGACCGTAATAAATATAAAGCAGGCGTTTCGAAAGGGAACAAATTCGATGATGAGGACGATGATGGTACGAAGACTACAACACCCGGTATCGCTTCCCTTCGCGATCTAAGAGCCTTGATACCTAAAGTTGACCCTGGGGATGTCGATGTAGATGGCCCGCCTCATGTGAGGAATTTAGCGGTCATCAGTGGATGGGGTTGGTTTATTTATTTTGTTTTCCCCTTGGTGCTTGCTTTCGACGTCTGTGCTGATATTTTTTTATTCGATGTCTAGTGGCTATTCCGTCCTCACCTTTGACACCAAGCAGCTCCTCCAGAGCGGGTTCAAGCCAGGAAGAAATCGACGAGCTGGACGGGACGCACAATTTGCTCAAATTCCCTTCGTCGCCTGATACGGAACCGTTGACGTCTGCTTTATTCGCTGAGGCGAAGATGGGTACGGACTTTATATTCATCTTCGGTTGAGGTTGATTGGACTAAGGCTTTTTTTTTTTGCCTTTCGGTAGACGAGTACATGATCCCGAGGAAAGACATGCCTGGCTATTCTGAGAAAACACCGCGTTTGATCACGGAGGGGCAGAGGTTCGTCTTTCGTCTTCCCTCTCTCCCTGTATTTGAATTCTTGAAACTGAGCATCTTATTGTGTCCAGCTTATCAGAGTTTTTGCTCCCTATGATCAAACCTCTCCCCACCCCCGGCTCGGGCTCGTGGACAGATACTAATTCTAACCCTGGCAAAGACGGGGTACACGAACAAGTTGAAGGCGGATCAACCCTTTCGGTGGGCCCTCCCTCATCTATGATCGGTCAAGACGCATCCAATCTGGCACGGTTCGGAATGGGAACCACGGGTGCTGGACTGGTCGGTTTAGAGAACGATGAGATAGAACCACTCGACGAGGAAATCGAAGCACTTTATATGCGTGGTCTTCGCCCATCGTCTGGCGGTGGTGCAGTGTCTCGGCGTGGACTGGGTGCTGCTGCGGCTGCTACTGAGGTAGTTTTGGCTGAGGCGTTGGATGTGCGGTGTCAGCCTCTCATGCCAGGTTTGTATATGGTTTCTCTTGAAAGCCTTTCTTTCTTTTTTTTTTGTGGTAAAGGAACGCTATTCTCATGATGAATCCTTTAGTCCCGGAGCTACCGCCACCAAACGAGCACCCTCCAGACGACGTCTTCGTCCCGAAGTGCCTCCTTGACCTCCGTGCGCCTCCTCCGGAGAAGCAGAAAGGCATCAGTAACAAACAGGGAGGACGATCCTCTCAAACCGGAACGGGTGCGATTGAATCTAAACAGTGTGGTTTTCTGAAGAAGCAGAGGGTTGGGGCGTTGAATATGGAACTTACTTGGATGTATGCTATGAATTTATTTTTCTCTGCTTCGACTTCTTGGGGTGTTGACGCATTGTTATTTGCAATAGCCCCTTCAGGGATCCTGTGCCATTGACGGAAGAGGCACTCGAGGTCAAGGCGACTCCGAATTTTCTTGGGCAGGGGAAGGACCCGGGTGTCGACCAAGGAGTAGAAGACCTGATCAAGGCAGCCCATGCCTTGGCTATCTCTGGTGACAAGGAAATGAAACAAGTGCCGAAGAATGTGTCTTGTTGGTATGAACAAGAAGCAGAGGTTTGGCCACCTCGTAGAGGTAGTATGGACCACAGCGTCACACGGACTGGGTTCAAGTTTTCGTTGTCTGGTGGTATTTTGACGTCTAGGAGAGATAGAGCTCGGGCTCGGCGAGTGGAGGAGGAAGATACTAGCTTCGTCGAAGACGGGGTCCCTCAGAATGTGGAATATGATCAACATAACGAGCAAGATGCCGAGCATGAAGACGATCATGGATACTCAAGTGACAAGGAAAACTTTCCTTCTTCTCGCCCTCTTATTCCCTCACAAGATAGCACCAGGCCTCGGAAACGACCTCGGCTTGACAGTACTGGCGTTTTAGCCCCTGTCAAAGATACGGAAGCCGCCGAACTCGTACCAGCGGATTTATATTCCTCTGAAGCCAGCTTTGCAGACGACGAAGAGCTCGAGTACCTCGACTCTCAAGGCACCTGGGATCCTCAGATCAAGGGCACGGAATCTAGGTTTGATCAGCATCAGGATCAGCGATCCCAACATCAAGATCAGCAAGAGATCATCCCAGGATCTAGGCTCTCTCAAGGTTTTATTCCTTTATCATTCACCTCTCAACATCAAGCTTCTTCTGCTTCTCGTGAGCATTCTCAGGTGGAGCCTCAAGACGATTCCCTGGTTCCTGTGGTGCGAGAAGATCACTCGCAGCGTGTGAAGGACCTAGACTCGCGCCACTCGCAAATTCAGCAGGCACCCGCTCCCGTGGATGGAGTCCCGAAGGCTTTCGATGCTCGACTGACTCCCTTATCTCCTACGGCCGCTAAATACAGTCTCGACGCTCTTGAGAAGTTCAATCCTCTCGACGCCGCCAGCTTTGCAAGAACCCGAGGGGCTCACCTGCACCGTCTTCCCGATGACGCTCCTGTTGAACCCGAACCTGCTGAATCTACTACTGACCATGCTCAAGCTGCTGACATAGTGCAAGTTGAAGAAACTTCTGCAACTGAGGTCAAGCGTGCTCCTGATTCAATATTTGACTCAAATACTGTCCGCCTGCCTCCCTGGGAACACGCAACTCACCCTCATCAATACCTCGCTTCTCTTTCTTTCATCCAGAAACAAACTCTCGTTCGCCTTCTTGGAACCGAAGTCTACTCTGTGGACCTTATAGAATGTTTATCTTTAACCAACGGTCCTGATCTCATCTTGGACCCTCACAGCTCCATCCTCTTCGTTCATCTTCAATCCATCGTGCTGTCTTCAGAGAACGAACGCATCGCAAACGTGATCTGCAACCTGACCTGGCGTTATTCCTTCATCTTTGTCGTCTTTGAAGCATATCCTCAATCGTTTTCCTACCGGAGTAAGAGCTCGGCGAACGAGCACTTGTTGTTCGCTTACTCGCCGCCTGTTGTTCAGGCTATCGGGAAGCTCAGGCGGAGGCTTGGGATCTCGGGCGGAACCGGACAGAAAAATGGAGAAAGCGTCGTAAACTGGGCGTTTGCGGACTCGTTGGAGAATGCGGCCGCTTTTGTCAGGGCGTTTGGAGAGCATTTAGAAACTAACGATCCGGTGAAGGGTCTCCTTTGGCAGGACAGGTCTTGGCTGGAAGACGAGCAGGAGGTATGTGGAAAGCCTTCGCTTCTACCACTTGCTTCCATTTTGACTGATTTGTGCGGGGCTCTGTCCATTGTCCAGGGAGAACAAGATCTCTCACTGGTACCAGGGATGAATCCGTTCGCCGCGCGGGTTGTGCTGTGTCAGTTCCCGCTCTCAGAATTCCTGGACATGTCTCCAGAGATCAGGACGCGAGAACTAGGTCCTCTGATCGGTACAGACCGTGTGGTGGGTACCTAACTTCCAACATAAAGCGAAACCTATTCTTAACATTTCACATCGTGCTGCGTTGCGCATGATGAATGGTAGATGCAGTTCAACGATGTTCTTCGGGAGAGGGCTGTGGAGCTGACTGGTGAAGGCTGCGATACTGACATAGGTTATGACGATGAAGGGAGTTATGGGGATGTGCAGACGATGGGCATGCAGTACGGGCATCTTGATCATTTGCCTTCTAGCGTTCATCGGCGGGATCCCTTCGACATGGACCTGGAGAGAGATCAGTTCTCTGGATGATGAGTACACCAGGCTCGGTACAGTGCTATGAGGGGTAGTTGATATTGATACTCTGTATGATGCTTCCATCTGGTTGTGGTCATGTTTACCAAGTACAGTGCTCGTAATTCATGACGAGCGGGGTATAACAACAACGATACTCGTGAGGTTTACAACAAATGGGGGAATATTACAAGTCCTGACAGCATCGTACACTTGACAGCTCTGAATCCACGAAAAAGTCGGCTCTAGTAGGGATACATAGGTGTGGTGAAAAGGAGAGGGAGATGAGGCCTGAGGAAGGAGTCGTGCAACCAATAGCAAAGTAAAGCATAGCGAGATGAAACGAAAATCGACAGTCCGAATCGAATACGTACACACATAGAAAGAGAGAGAGAAAGAGAAAGAGAAAGAGAGAAAAAAAAATAGGCGGACACAACGAAAACCTTATTTGGGCCCGTACGTCGAGTAAGAATATCGTGGAGACCCCGTGGGGCCTTCTAACTCTCGATGCTTGAAACGAACAGATAACGAGCGAGGCCGTGATCTAGAATCAGCGTGAAAAAGCAGAGTCAGCACGATCACAGAATCACTTGGATATCGGTGCTTCCCCGGACTCACGTAGCAGCAGAGGACACGGGCGCGACGTTCACAGTGAACCTTCTATTAGGTTTGACGCCTACTGATGTAGCCTGCCTGATCCACTGACGCATGTCGATGGGCTTCTGGAGCATCTGCACCAGCCACGGATGTGATATCAGAGCTGACGGTCGAGACCGTGCTGAGGCGTCGGTGTTGAGGCTGTGGGCATAGAAAGGGACAAACACAAGGATCAGATTCTCGCTACTTCTGGGGCAAGAAGGGGGTGTATAGGGATTGTTTGAAAGGAGGAAGGAAAGGGGAGAGATGCTGTAGTGTAATGGAAGCGGATATCCGAGCCAACGTACCTCTGCTTGATCAAGTCTTTCAGTCCGTCTGTGTATTCAACTATACCGTCTTGATCGCGTAACTGGGGAGGCTATTGAGAGGAACGGTGAAGGAGTGTATGATAGATGAGATACAGCAAAGATAAGAGAACAAGGGAAGTGGCGGGACGACGAACCTCGCCATTGGTTATCTGTATCATAAGCTCGATCTCTGATCCTGGATTTGGATACGGATACCGACTCTGGGCGAACTCGAGAATGGATAAGCCAGCAGACCACACATCCGCGCGGATGTCGTACTTCTCGCCTCGTATCCGTTCTGGCTGCACGGACAGATGTAGAGTCAGTGTGGATGTGTGGATGAAAAACAGGGTAGATGAAACCATGGGTTGAGACTCACAGCAGCGTAGGACACGCTCAATTTATCCATACCCACATAGACCAAGTCCTCGGAAATGCCAAAGTCGCACAACTTGACTCTTCCACCTTGTGTGAGTAGAATGTTAGAGGGTTTGATGCCGCCGTGGATGATGCCCAACGAATCCAGGTGGTTCAGGGCTTGGAATATCTAGTAAGAACAGCAGTGCGGGTTCAGCGCAGCTAGCGGCTGGACATGTTGGACAGGAACGCACCCCGTTTATGATCTGGCTCATCGCCCTCTCGCCAGGGATGACGAGCTGCAATCGCGCGATGTTATCCCCAACAGATTTCAGACTTCCTCCATCACAGAACTCTGTTATCAAGTTGACCTCCCTGCTCGTTGGGGACAGATACGCGCCATAGAAGTCAACGATGTTTGGGTGCTTGACGGAGGATATGAGGGATATCTGTTTCAGCAGCGTGGCGACGTATCGTTCTCTCATGGCGATCGTCTTCCGTAGTAGCACGTCTCCATTCCGCCGGTCTTGCACCTTACGGGCGATCGTCCCAGATCCTCGACCGAGCAGCTCCTGTTCTTGGAGGACCAGTTCCGACCACTGTTGGTTTGGGAATTTCCGACGAAACTCCCGCAGTGAGCTGGAGTCGACGTTCTCGTGGATGATCGTCTCGGTCCCTAGACTGTTGAGGCCACGTTAATGCTTTATCATGAGGTTCTAGGTACGATTTGGACTTGCCTGATATTCGGTAACTGGGTAGGTATCTCTGGAGTCGAGGTCAAAGGAAGCTGGCGCCGCGTGGTCGATATCCGTGGCGGAGGCGGCAGGCTGAACCTCTAGCACAAAGTCAACATAGCCAGAGTCAGCGCATACGTAGGATAGCTTCAAGGATCGTTCAAGTGGAAGGAAACGCACGATGGGAAGCCTAGCAGTCATTTGAGGTGAGATAAACAGGCCCCGGGCTGGGGAAATAAGGAGGGAGAACAGGGGATGGGTATATACCCCAGCCTCCTTGGCCGAAGGACCTCTTAGTACTTAGCCTGACTCAAGGTGGTCATGCCACTTCCCATGAAATTCTAACTCCGTTGCAGGAATTTTTGATACAGATGATGGAAAAGGATGCACCGCCTTGCAGAGTTGGGAGTGGGGAACACTGCCATTCCAACATTTTGTTTTTGTTTTATTATCGCAATCGGGTGTGAGCCCCTACGAGCAAAATATGACACTAGATTGGCGCCGAACAGGTCCTTCGAACCGGGGGACATACAGAATTCCATGAGAGCAGATAGAGAGAGAATAACAGTCCCAGTGGTTGGATGTAACAGTTTCCGTTAGAGGTAGGTTCAGAGAATCTAGCGCTCAATGGATGACCGTGATTGTGCACGGTTCAAGGTCGTGATCCACAGTGGCTTCGCAGCCCCTCTTGGCTCCAATACCAAAGCCAGCGGGCCTAACCAAGGTACAACTCATCAAACATGTGAGTAATTTAATTCCACACGTGGAGGTAGCTATCTCAGTTCCATCTCAAAAGGATCTCATGGGGACCTGACAAGCGGGCGGGAGGTCACTAACAGCACCAGCGCGAAAGACCTAAGCTTCAGAACAGCGGGTTCGCTGACGCCCTAACGCGGATCCTTGGGAACCCAATAAACCATCAACCGAAGGGGAGTGTGAACTTGCCAATGCATATTTATAATACAGATGTAATGTGATCGAGGAAACGAGGCTGGGAAAAAGAGAAGACTCTACTGTATACGATACGACGGCGACATGGATCACAAAAAGATCATCGAGGCGTCGTCGCAAGGAGATACAAAAAAACCGCTCGAGATGGAGTCATCTCAAGAGGCGAAACCCATGCAAGAAGGAAAAAAAGGGAAGGAGGGAAAGAAAAAACCGCGATTGGGTACTGACAAGGGAATGAGTACAGGGAGATAAGATGGAAGTGAAAGGCTGTGATTGCAAGATTGGGAAAGAAAGCTCCCAGCGGTCGGGCTCGCAACAGAGTAAAGCCCATCTCGAAAGATGGGAAAGGAAAAAGAAAAGAGAGAGAGAGGCGCCTTCTACTTCTGGGATACCGGCGGCACCGTTAGCGTTCGGTGGTAGTTGTTACGCCTCGTCGAGCGCCAATTCATTATTGGGAGTTCTAGGCGTTCGAGGAGTAGCCGCACCACTCCTCTGACCATCATCTTCGTCGGCGAACCTTATAGATCGTGCGGGAGATGCCTCCCTACGTGATCCCCTCCTCAGGTGATCAAGTCGAGCATTCCTCAGCCCAGGAGACAGAGGTGCTGTGCGAGCGGAAGATGTATCAGATGTACGACCGCGTTGACCGGAGCTCTGTTCGACGCCAAAGGACTGTTCTGGTCCGCCATCTCCCACGTTCTCGGCGTTGGCAGATCGCAGGGCGGCTTGGAGTTGGCTATCGAGACCGTGTCGGATCGTATTGGAGCCTCTGCGTCTCGTACCACCGCGTCTCGGCGACGAACCGCTGGATCGCGCTGGGCTTCTAGGCGTCCTGGAGTGCCTTCGCGAGTCCGAACGACTGAGAGGAGAAGGAGGCTGGGGAGCGGAATCATCAGAGGCCCAGCCCTCCTCATCAGATGAAGCTGCAAAGACCGCTTCATCAGGCTTAACCTCAGGTGAAGCATGAGAGTCGGAAGGCGATGGACCGGCCAGTCCACGGTCTGACCGAGCTGCTCCATGTTTCACGGCCGAGTTATTTGCAGAACTGGACGGGCTTGATGCGATATCGGGATGAGGGTGTGGGACTTGACGATGCAGAACTCTGGACACTAATCCCTCGGGGGAATGGGATCCGCTAGGGTGCGTGTTGTGAATCACTTCTACCTCAACCTAGAGAGGAGGATAAAGAGAAGTTTAAAGCACATCATCGATTTAGCGTGATCAAGAACCTTACCTCTTCACCAGGCCCAGCACGCCTCTCAATGATGGTATCAGGGCCTTCTTGCCACTCAGAAACCTCATTGACCACAGGAACAGCACGTTCCTTCATTCGACTTTCTTCGGAAAACTCCAGCCTCTGACTCCCGCCGACCTCAGTGGTGGAATCAGAACCGGACGGCTGCTCAGTACTCTCAGACGTTCCCGCTTCCCCCTTCTCCATTTCACTGTCCCGGTTCACCACGATACGCGCATCGCCTCTGTCCACAACTTGGATCTGGGTCGCCCAATCGGGCGCAGCGTGCCTGCTCCACGTCTGGGAGACGGAATGTACCCTCTTCCCAAGGGAGAACGAAGGAATCGATAAGCCGTGGACTAACACCGAGATGAGCACCATGAACGCGACGACGGGTCTCAACGCCTTGATGAGAGTCTCCGTTTGCTCGTTATGCTCATCAGCGCTATCCTCCAGAACCTCAGCAGCGAGGGTAGCTATGAAAACGGCACCTAAAACAACACAAAACACGCAGTTCAGTTATGAACGATAAAAAAGAACTCCGTATGTGCGTGTGTGTGCATTTTTTTTCACACGAACGTTCGGCACGTACCTATACCCATGGGTCCGAAATGTCCAACAAAGATGGCTTCTCGGAAGGTTTTGATATCAGGAATCCACCGGTACAGTGCCATCATGACTGGCAATCTCCGCAGCAGTAACACCAAGAGGGCGATAACGACCAGTCTCCAAGGGACTATACTGATATCGGGGCTGGTAAACTGGTCGAAGGGCATCCATGCGCCGACAAAGATGAACGCAGCGATGTTAAACAACAGGTCGATCACGGAGGAGAAATTCGATTCCTCCGTCTGCCTGTTAAAAAACCCATCCCAAGCGAAGGCGGTACCACAGGCAAAAGATGCCAGGAGGTCATCCGAACCGAGGAGCACAGTGACCCCGTTGGTGAAAATAGCAAGAGACACGTATTGCGCGACGTATGAATGGCGGTCGATCAGGTTCCTTGATTCACAGAACTTCATGAGGTGACGGAAGCTGAACCCCACGAGGGCACCAATGGCGATTCCCAAAAGGATCTGATCTACAAATGGAGCATCATTAGAGTTGAGAGCGAAACTCCTATAGGAAAGAGCACGGGTATGGATGGGGAAGGGGAAACTCACAGAGCCAGAGTAATAGGAACCAGTCCCCAATAGCTTTACCGGTGTTGGGGCTATCGATTATCAGATACAAGGCGATAAACAGGAACGGGAACGCCGCCCCATCATTGCAAGCACTTTCTGCAGCTAGCAGATGTCGTATATGTGCAGGAACATGCTTGTCTGCATACCTGCCACCAACGACTGCTGCTGCGAGGATAGGATCCGTAGGAGTCAAACACGCCGCGATGACGAGACTCGAACGAAAATTCAAAGAAGGGATCAAGGCGTAAATGAGTCCCGCGGAGACGAACCAGCCCTAAACCTCATGATTTCAATCAAAACGGAACAACAACAAGGAGGAGAAAGGCGAAGGAGTGCTTGTGTTCATGTGAAATCAAACATACCCATGTCATGATCGGTCCGAGGAGGAAGAAGATGCTCTTCCAGTGCCGGGCCATGTAGGCCTTGGGTAGCTCGACTCCGATAGCGAAAACGCCAATGGCCAGCACGACACGCGTGAACTCGAGAGTGATTGAGTTGGTGACCGCTTCTGAGCTCCCTCCCCAGCTGTAAGGGTCGAATAGATTTGCTCCGTAAGGGCCTGCAGAGAGAGATGAATAAAGATGTTTTTGGTCAAGCGCGAGGAACTGACCCATCGCGATGCCGAAAAGAAACGCCCAACATGCTTCTCCAATATACAGCTGAAGAGGAACGTTCGTCAGCTCGGTTCGCTGTACGTGTATCCGGGTTGTCGATCTACCTTCTCTCTCAACAACAGAGAAAACATGCCGAACTGAGGAACAGAATCGCTCAGAGGTTGTACATCAAGCAAGAACAGCTGTTATAACGACTTACCAGAACAACAAAGCCTCCAAGGAGAGCATAGATAACATGAGGTGTCGAAACCTCAAACTGCCAGGGACTGAGCTTGAGATATCAGGGGTTTGGGGAGAAATGACAAATGACATACAGGGTGAAAGGCCATTACGTTCGTTTCAACGCAACAAGCGACCTAGTTTTTGTTCTCAGGTAGAAGTAGGTCGTGTCCAAGTCGTCCAGTCGTTAAAGAGCAAAGAACGTCAAGCAAGGAGTGCTAGAATGTGATCACAGTGCACGCTCTATAGATAGCCCCCGTCCTGAGTCGGTTCAGGTTAGTCAGACTGGAGCTGTTGCACGAAAACCAGTCTAAAATGAAAGGTTCCCACTCCACTTTTTTGCTTCCAAGTTATCTCCTATCGCCTTGATCAGGTTAACAGCAAAAGAACTTGAGCTTCCTTGCTGGAGAATTGGATCCTCTAAGAGCGCAGAAAGCAAAGGAGGAAGAGGAGGAAGAGGAGATGGTGGTCTGAGCTAAGTTGCATTTTTTGGATGTCCGGAGGTGCAGGGCTAAAGCTTGGTTGAGTGGCTGTGCACATTAAGCACCGAGAGATGATCGTACTATTTGGTCGGTCCGAAAAATCTGATGGGTCGGCGTGAACACGGTTACTATCATCTAGCGCTTGTCCTCTCTACCGAGCATTTAGGTGAGTGAAGAGAGTGCTCAGTGAAAGGACTTCAAAAGAGGTCACATCGAGATAAGTAGGTATATGTGTATCAGGCATGTAGAGGGCTTGTACTCACAGTAAAAAAGAATACAAGACCTGGCGTTGCTAAACTATGAACCAGGACATGAATGCACGAGGTGATCGTCCTGCAGAAAAAAACTCACAGGGTCGACCGATTGTTCTAGACGATACTGTATAGACGCAGTGCGGGGAAGATAAGGGATAAACACGTCAAGAAACGAGCACCAAAAGTACAACAGTTTGATTTATGTTAGGATAAATACAGGATATAAGTTATGTATATGTTACAAGGATCGTGGTGGGTGATTCAGAGAAAGCGGTGAGGAGGGCTGAAAGGGAGGGCTGAAAGGGAGGAAGGGGGAGTGGGAGGAAGGAGTAAGTAAGGAGTCGATCATCGGGCGGCAAAGGTCAAGAAAGAGCCGTCGTCCTCGGGGTCCTTGGCAAGGACAGCGTTGTAGCCCCAGTTGATGGTGCCTCCGTCACCGTTGCGCTTGAAGGTTCCGCTGTTACCCATGTACAACTACAATCAACCATCCAAAGTCAGCTCATCGTCACTCATCACCCAGTCAAGTAGAAAGCACAAACCTCATAACCAATCGTACCACCAAGGCTGATATCAACCTCAAAATGCTCATGGATCCAATCCTTGCCTTGCTCGCCGTCGAACTTCGCTTCATGGTCGGTATGACAAGCCACGACGTTGGATCCGGGTACGTGTTGAGCCATGCCATCAACCATGTTTCGAATGACATTAGCACGCTTGACGTCGTCCTTTCCAGCAGCGTTGGCGATGATATCAGAGATCGCAGATCCGATGTTGACGACGGTACCGTAGTCGACGCCTCGTCTTTCAACGTTTGTGCTCGGTTCGGGCTCACGTTGGACGAGGTGGCGACGACGTTGCAGGTGGTCGATATCGGAATCGTCAAAGCAGCTGCAAGAAATCATGAGATTCTATCAGTTTCTACACGGTGAGGGTGAGCGAAAGGGTAGACTCACTCTCCACAAGCGTCGTTACCACCGACGCAGACGAAGGTTCCATCAGCGAGTGTGGTGACACCGTTGACTTTGCCTTTGCCAGTGTCGGCGCAACCCATGAGGTTTTGAACGGCTTCCTTGACGGCTAGAGATTCCTTGCCAGTTCCAACGACGTACACAGAGCCTGTAATCAAATCATGATCAGCATAAACGCGATGCACAGGTCAGAAAGAATAGGAAAGACATACATCCTTCTACGGAAGCGACGTTATAAGCCGTGTTCGTACCACGCCAAAATCCACCGAAATGACACTTTTGGACCAGGAAGTGAAGTGAGCGAATCAAACGAATGAGTACAAGAAAAGTAGAACGAACCGTGTTAGTTTCGACGAGCGAACCTGGCCAGTTATCCAAGATGCCTTGGCAAGCGGCCAGGTCAGCGTCCTGAGTGGTACCACAGACGGCCTCTCGTCTAGCGACGAGGTTGGGGAAGGCTGAAGCGCTGAGAATACTACTGGCAACGACCAGAGATACGAAGGAGGTAGTAAACATGATGGTTTCGTAGGGGGTAGGAGAGGTTGAGAAGATAGGAGTGTTGGTTGAGTAAAAGAGGGCTTGTGTGAGTAGAAGAGGACGACGGGGATGTTGTTGATGAGAATAACAGGAAAAACTGAGCCCCTTTTATACTATCCAAGCCTTCGAGGACCACCACAAGAAAGACGAAGTTCACAAGTTCACTTCAAACAAAAAAAGTCCAAAGAAACCCTACGTCATTCTAGGAATATGCATATGCACCGCACACCTGAGGATCCGCACGATGTCAGAGAAGTAGCAAGTTTTGAGCGTTTCATGGTAATATCGTCTTTTTGGAGCGCTCGAAAGCAGTGCTGGTAGAACGGTCTCGTTTGGTTTTTGGATGAATTTGTTGCGCCTAGCAGAGCTTTCCAATTCGTGTGGAGCTGGTTATGGTATGTGTTTTTCCAACGCTAGAACGGGCTCGAGAGATGGGTGGAAGACATCAGTCCAGCTGAGGTTCAAAGCTGACGAGACTAGAACCAGAGAGAGAAGCTTAGGTAGGACCCCATGAGATAGAGATGATGCACTCTTTCATCCATAGTACAATGTGCTGAAGCTCATGAAGGTCAGTCGCAGAGAATGAGAGGAAACGATTACTGTCGGGCCGCGGAGCTACAAGGCTGCACCGGAATGATCGTGATCGCGATCGCATCAAAATTGAGCTCCGTGATGCCAAGTCTTTGGAATGATGATCCGTTTGACTTTATGTGTTCCCCTTCCACCTCACAAGTCAAAGTCACAGTTCACACCATCCAATGCTCTCGCCTCCCTCAGATCTACTATTCATCACCAATGAGAGAGCAATACAGAATAATTACTCCCATATACATCTAAAGTCTGTAACGAATCCATTACATCCCGCAACGCCGACAGGCAGAATAAAAATCTTCTTGGTCGTCCTATAGCGATAGCTACACGGCAAGCGCAACCCGACACTCCAAAGAAAACGGGTTGGAGCACCGTTTATGACGATCATATTTCCTCTCATTCTTTCTCGACATCTCGATTGAAAGGGCCGACGATGTGTCGGTAGCTGTGCAATGGGATATACGAATACGTTATGGGTACGAACTACCAACCCATTCTACCGCTCCATGGCCATCCTACTGATCGATAGTCCTTAGATTCAAAACGCAGCGATAATCTGTTTTGAAATCTTGAGAACTGCGCTATGACGCCGCCAAGAAGAATAGTCTTTGAGGATTTGCATTGCTGTTGCGCCTCGCAGTCTTTGCGGGACGTTTCACTGTTTATGGGAGAAGTAGAGGGTAGTTGGCCATCTCGGGGGTTCTGACTTGGGACCTTCCATCAATCTGTTGAACCTCACAGTGGGAAGAAGGTAAAGTGCATGTCTACAGAGGTTTGAAGTCAATTATTCTACTTCCTTTAGTTATCACAGAACGCAGGAACCGATGCCAACAATCGTTTGATACACCCAGCGGACCATCGAGCAATCTGCATTCCTGTTTCTTACTCAAACAGCCAAGGAAAGCATACCTATCTCACCTCGGGGTACCTAATAAGATGGTAACTTGAAACTCTTACTGGGTAAACAGCAAATATTCTCCCAACACCGCATTCTCATCGATTTTCAACCATCAACCGTCAGACAAGCTACCAACTCTCTGCCCCAAGGCACTCACCAAGTCTCCACAATCATCAAGTAGAAGCACTTTTTACACGGGAAGAACGCTTTTCGTCTCAGATAGCGACATTGCTTGGTTCTCTTGATATTGTGAAATCCTCAAGATGAAACTCAGACTAGCATGTTCGCTCCTCCACCACAATCTTCACTGACGACTTTCCATTGTTGACGAAGCACAGCATTAATTTCCTATTACAGCCATGGTACGAAAAAGCGCCCCACTCCTCTGCGTATTTTATTGTATGTGGTACAGCGGCAGCGAGGACTTGATGGAATACAGTTGACGTCATGCCTACTCGAAAATCACTGTTGCTGAAGTGCGCGAAGTTGACATGGAGCTCAGTGAGGCGGTTTCAGCGCTTCATGTAATGCGGTTATAAAGAGTGGTACTTTCCAAAGATCAAGTTTCTATAACCCACCTTCAGCACTCATCCTCACCTATTCTACCTCACTTAAACCTATATCCCAGCTCTCCTCACCATGTTCACTAAACCCCTCTTCACCGTCCTCGCTCTCACCTTCACCTTCACCAACGCCGCGACCATCTCAGGCCTCACCAAGCGACAGGGCAACCTCGCAGACAAACCCACCTGCGGCACCACCGGAGACGCAGTCCTCTCCGACTGCCACCACCTCCTCGACAACTGGCCTGACTTCCCCAACTGGGAGCCGACGTGCCACTACGGCGTGAACAAGGCTTGGAACCCCGCTTGTGATGGAGGATGTATGTATTGTTTCCCTAAGATCACGTAGAGTTTATCTAGGATAGCTGAGGCTGATTGATCTTGTTTGTGCGAAATAGGTTGCGTGTACACTGACTGGGACGGTGCGCTCTGGGCTGATGTTAAGAGAGGTGTGGAACATATCCTCGGTTGTGCTAGTGAGGAGAATAACTCCGTGAACGGTGTCATCGACGTCGTCGATACCGGTAGGATTTGTGTCGGTGATCGTGCCGCCTGTGGCGATTGTGTACGTTTTATCTCCTTCTCTCACTTCTTTAGGTTTTCTTAGCTGACACTTTCATCTGTTTTCAGTTCGAGGACTAAGCTTCTTGGAAGACTACGCTATCTATTGTAGTATCTGTGCGGAGGCAGCTGTAATCTGGAACGTATCATGTATTCTTATGATTATATTTATTCTAGTGTAATCTATTGCGTTTTTCGTCAAATACGGTGTAGAGGATCACGGTCCTTCTGAGCTTGGAACAGCTACATTTAAGTATGGCCAACCACCAATTGAACTCTGATGGACGTTGGATAAACGAGAGGTCAAATCACGGTCACGTGTCAGATAAATCAATGTTTAACGCGTCGCGCGTCTTCAGCTTGACAACCGACTGTCACGAATAGATCACATCGAGCGGAAGTGGGTACTGTATATGATTGGTATTACACAGAGAGTGGGATACCGATGTACCACAGTTACACGACTAGACCCAGCCCAGCTTGAACAACCGATACCCAGACTCGTCTGCCCTCCCCAAACCAGCCTGCTTCTCCATGACTTCCTCTTCCAGGATTGCTACCCCACCCGTACCCTGACCAAAGACCTCATCCACCGTACGGTTCAACCCTTCATGTCTCCCAGTGTTCCGAACGGGTATCGCAAGCCAGAAGCGACCCTTTGGAGATAATAACCGTTCTACGCATCGTTTTATCCAAGACGCGTGTTCGGGGTGGTATATTACGTCCGCGGCGAGGATGATATCAAATTGGGGTGTACCCAAGATGGAGAAGTCGGGGCATTCCCAGTCTAATGGACGAACGAGGACAGAAGAGGTGCAAGAGTTAATGTCGATGTTGACTTGGAGGTTACGTAGCACGTCTGGATGGTAGTCTGTAGCGACGATGTGGGTATCCTGGGCGAAAAGAAGTTTGGTCGCGACGATACTCAACAACCCAGTCCCAGCTCCCAACTCCAATATCGTCTTCTTCACGGGGCTTTGGTCTAACCCGAATCGACAAGGATCCGAGCTCATCTTCTGAGCGAGCATAATAGACGACGCCCAGCTCTGCAGTCCGACGCTCGTATGGTCTTCCTCGGATAACGGCTCGTCGTTGAGTTTTACGTCGATAGCGCCGCTGGGAGATCCTGTGCTTGGAAAGGTGAAAGTGCGTGACAGTGCGACTTCGGTAGGCTCTTCGGGGCTGTCGGTTGCTGTGAACGAGGAGAGGATGAGCGACGCCTCTTCGACGAGCTCGTAACGAGCGTCGACGTCTTCCACTGATGCCCAGGAGTCCGAACGTGCGATGAAGCCCGTTAACCAGCGGATGGCAAACTCCCTTTCCATAGGATCGACCCTCAACGAGTCGTCCCCTTCCTCTTCATCATCATCATCGTCTTCAAAATCCTCTTCAGCAGACGCATAGCCCGAATCCACAAACTCATCCGCATCCCTCCTCTTCTCCGTCGTAGCATGGTTCAACCCTCTTCGGATCATGAATTTTTGTGCATTAATGATATCCGTGGATATGGTATTAGTCGGCCAGTATAAGTTTCTGAGTCCATCTAGTGCTTCAGCGAGATGTGTGGAATCGTAAAGACGGAGTTTAGAGAGTGTCGGTAGAGATGCCGTTGGCGTAAATCTGTCCGTGGGGTTTGAAACCATGTCTAATAAGAAGTCTCTATGATAGCTCGTCTAGTGTGGTTCTGTGAGCTTTTTCTGGCTGGGGTGCCGTCTAGGTTGTAATCAAGAACAAAAGAGGAGGGAAGTCTAAGAAGTCGAAGCCGTATAGAAGCCCGTTACGGGCTGAGCGCACTCATCGCGCAAGAGAGGAACAGAGGTGAAGAGGGGATAAGGAAAGAAAGAAAAAAGTCGGCACCGCCAGGTTTTGTAAACGTTCATGAAACCGAGCGAGGCGGAAGACGAGATCCGATGATGACTAAGCGATAAAGCCGGCTAAGCGCCCGATAACCGCTGATAAGAGAGGTTGAGCACGCTGTTATCGTCAACGTTCCTCACAGAGAAACGCGATTTCTTCGTAAAGTCAAGCTTTGGAAAATGTAAAAAGGGAGCTGAATGAGGTGGGAATGAGAACTGCCGAGATATATGCTAGAGGATTTTACCCATTACGTACCTCAGCTTCAAGAACCTGTTTTCGAGTAGACTTTCACAGGTCTTGAGGCAGCCCGGAAACATCACGACAGACCTGAGTATATCAAGGCACAATCGCCGTAACCAGAGCAAAGAAGAGCTGCTGCAGATTCTGGCTCCTATATGAGTGGACTGTCGTTCTCTAAGTGGAAGCCGTATTTCCGATATGCCCTTTCGACACCCTAAGCGCGACTTCACTAGTACAACGAGCTGATCGACGAAGACAACGCGTGGAAATTTACACCGGTTCATTATTACGAGCGCTGTCGCGAGGCTATAGACAAGGCGTCTGGCGGCTCTTCAGAGTCATACACAAGCACAGTAGTAAAGGCGGGAACACTTCGCACTCAAGAAGAGTGGTGTTGGACTGCTCCTTATTCTTCTCTGTTGCGGGCTGGAGGAATGAATGACGTGAGGAAGACGCAACCAGGTCCGCAAGCCAGCAGCTGGAATGCACAAATTTAAAGGGCGGCATTCCAAAAAAGTTCACACGCCACAGTGCTTTACTGTGACCCTCCATGATGCTAACTCGCGCCTGTCTGCGACTTACCAGACCTAACAGCGCCCTATCCTCCTCTCTACTCACTTCCTCACAATCATGTCGGAGGCTACCCTCATATCGAACTCTAGCATCTCTGACAACAGCCGACATAACACATTTTTCTTCTTTCTTACCACCGACTTCCGTAATATCGACTCACCCACCGTCCTCTGCCCCTGCGGCTGACCTGTCCCAGTACAACACCGACTGGATGGGAAAGTACCATGGCAAGTCTACGACTGTGCTTAAACCACGGTCTACAGAGGACGTGAGCAAGATCGTCAAGTATTGCTCTGAGAAGGGCATCGGTGTCGTCCCGCAGGGTGGGAATACGGGCTTGGTAGGCGGTAGCGTGTCGCTGGGCGACGAGGTTGTCATTAACTTGGCAAATATGAACAGTATCAGGTCTTTTGATCCTGTTTCTGGTATGTGGTGTTTTGCTCTTCTCTCGTGTGTTCACGTTGATCGAACCTGGTTGTTGTAGGAATTCTGGTTGCGGATGCGGGCTGCATCCTACAATCTCTCACGGACTACCTTGCTCCTCATCAGCATCTGATGCCTCTTGACCTTGGCGCAAAGGGAAGGTACGCGTTACCCTATTACTCTATTGCGTGTACACAACCCAACGCATTTTCCTGAATCTCACAGCTGTCAAATCGGTGGAAACGTCGCCACGAACGCCGGAGGCCTTCGTCTCCTCCGTTACGGTTCCTTGCACGGTTCAGTGCTTGGACTCGAGGTCGTCCTTCCCGACGGGACGATCATGGACTCTCTCTCCACCTTACGAAAAGACAACACAGGCTACGACCTTAAGCAGCTCTTCATCGGCGCCGAGGGCACCCTCGGTATCATTACCGCCGTGTCCATCCTCACTCCGCCCATACCAAGAGCCTCAAACAACGTCGTATTGGCTCTTCCCAAATTTGATAGCGTCTTGCCTATTTATAAAGAGGTGAAGGCTGGACTTGGGGAGATCCTGAGCGCGTTCGAGTGGTTTGATAGGGAGAGCTATGATTTGGTTGTTAAACATGGTCAAGGCAGAGCCTTGAGCGAGGATGAAGTCGAGGGCGCGGAATGTTTCGTGCTCGTGGAAACTAGTGGAGGACGAGGGGAGCATGACGAGGAGGTGACCACATTTTTCTCTAGCTCTGGTATCAACTGCCCCTAACGAGCTCTTTCTAAACAGAAACTGAACGACCTCCTAACTTCCCTTTTAGACCCCACGAACGGCAGCACCCCGCTCATCAACAACGGCGTCCTTGCTCAGTCACCCGCTCAATTCTCTTCACTCTGGGCTCTCCGTGAGGGCATAACTGAGTCCGTATCCAAGGAAGGAAAAGCCTACAAATACGACATCTCTATTCCTCTGAACAAGTTCAAAGAGGTGGTGGACATGACGAGGGAGAGACTGAGCAGTGTCGAGGGCGTGAAGAAGGTCGTTGGCTATGGCCATGTGGGCGATGGGAATTTACATCTGAATGTCGTTGCGGAGGGGTATAGGGACGAGATTGCGGCCAAGTTGGAGCCTTGGCTTTATGAGCTCGTTGGTAAGTTTTTGTTGTCGTTGCGCTTTTTGGTTTTCGGTTTAGACTATTTTTTGCTAATTCATGTCTACGCTCTAGCATCTCTCCGTGGTTCTATTTCGGCAGAACACGGTATTGGGGCCATGAAAACACACGCGCTCAAGTATTCTAAGAACGAACACACTATTGAGTGGATGAGGAAGATCAAAGAGCTCTTCGATCCCAAGGGAATCATGAACCCTGGAAAAGTCTTACCTCCTAGAGCCTAAAAACGCCTCGTTTTGCCCCTTCTGTATTGTTCCAACATGGGGGGTTTATTATCGTCCGATATACTGTAGTTACGTCCGTCCGTGCACTTCAACTTGCAGCTTTGCTTTTGCTTTGATTTTTTTTCCCCTCTGAGCTGGGTGTGCTACCACAGTGATTTGAGTCGGCCGATTCGACGCTTTTTCTGTTATCTTAAGATTATGGTCCGCCAGGCGCTGACAGGGACATTTTTTTGTGGTTTGCTGATGATAGACGGAGCAAGATCTGGTCGGTCCTCCTCTTCGATCTTCAATAGGAATCCTGCTGATTAAGGGACTTCTCTCACCCTCCTTACAGACAGAATCCAAGTTATGCATACAAGCGCAAAAAGAAGTGGAGGTACTCTACGAAAGGGAGCCTTACGGGTCTTCTCATCGACACTTGTCCCCGTGTGCCTGACATGCACGTGATGTCAAATACTCGGACTGACCGATGTCGACGTCCTCCTGGTCGTTGACAAGAGTTTCTGCACTTGAGATATTTGTTCATGAAACTAGGTGAAAATGGCTTTTAACCCACTTATCTCAGCTCAACCAGCCTTAGCAACCTGACCGTGTCTCCTCTGAATTTCTTGTAATCTCAGCCAGCGAGGATCTGATCAAAGTCGAACCCCTGCGGCTCGATCGTACCATTAGATTCGACCTCTCAACCCAGAGCGATTGATACGAACCAAGATCGCTACTGTACATGGAGGATCTAGCTAATTTCAAGGCCAGCGAGAAGGATATCGATACCGTGGATGCTGCAAGTGGAACCATTGCGGCTTATCATCCCGGCCCAGAAACTCGCGTAACTTATTAACCCTCTCGACGGTACATCCCGCCATGCTCTTCTCCGAAATATTACTGCCCACACAAAGCACCCTCAACATCATCATATGGTCCTTGGGCACTGACGGCGGTGGGTTCGGTTTGATCTCGTGAACTGGGATGTAAGCATAATAATCCCTGGCCAAACGCTCCCGGTTCGCGGTGTTGTGTAAGCGGTCCATGACTTGGTGCGGGGGAATAGATTCATCGGGAAAGTATCGTTTTGCCCATTCTTCCGCCTCCTGGGGGCCTATCCGGAATCCGAGGGCTCGTTTTCTGACCGTGACAGGTGGGGGAATTACAGGTGCGGGGACGACCTCGGGTTGCTCTGGCAAGTCTTCCTCAGTCAAAGGGGTGACAGAAGACCTATGGAGTCATTGAGATTGAGAGGGGCTACACAGTATTCCGAAGCTACTTACATGAAGCAGTGTGCGCGCAATATGAAAAAATTAAAGTGGTGGAGGTGGTGGTTGTAGTGGTTCAACTGGTTGTATGCTACGACTACATGACCCGAGCATCTAGATTAATCAGGACTCACGTTGAAACTCAGTTGCAACTCCGACGTCGACACACTCTTCGGTCTCCCTTCCTTCTTCCAACTTTCCAGTAATTCTTTTCCCTCCTTCTGTATGGAAATTTCCCCTCAGGTCTGCAGACTCTTCCTTACTCTGCATCTCCTGTCAGTTGTCCGAACTCTGAAACTTTGCCGAGACGCGTCGGCAGCTGTCACGAACGCGTGACTCTAAGTCGCGTGCTCATTGTCACACTCTACTAATATATTCTTACAGGGCCTATTCGGATCGATTTCCTGCTTATTACACTCCAAGAGTCAACGCTAGTCGATGTTTAGTTATTGTAGTTTGCGCTCTTTCCTCTGCACAATCATCTTGACTGCAGCATAGATTGCTCACTGTCAGCGATCCACCCTCATGACGAACAACCTACTCTCCAGCCCCTTAAAGGGTCACAGATATCTCATGTCCGTCAGCGTTCACGCCCAAGCTCTGGGTCAACATATGCATCAGCACCAGCCACATAATGACTAGTCGGTTCCGACGTCGACTGAATGCTCTCCCCCATGATCTGGGCGGTAGGAGTCTAAGGTTTGCACTAGCTCATCAGTTTGTGGAAGGGATCATAGGCTCATACTCGATCGGGATAGACCGTGGAAACGTATTGGTGGAAGATAACTGGTTTTCATACTCTTTCTTGAGGCCTCAGGTATCAGGCTGTAGACTCGTGCAATCTCATACAAGCACCCTGAGGATCGTGGATGAGCTTCAACAGCTTGAATGTCCCCTTCTACAGCGGCTCTGCATCTAAACTTCGCTTCAACTGGTGGGGGACATCGTAACTAAGGCCCAAGGTACCGGGGTCTGTATTCTTGTAACTCTGGATCCTCATACACGTCTCATTTTATCACAATTAATCCCTTTTGTTCTCTCAGGTTATCCTCAGCCCGCGCTTAGATTTGATCTCTTTCGAGTCCTGATATAAAATGCCCTGGGGCTTGATTACCGTCTCCTCCGCACCTTCCTCCTACTATACCTTTTAACTCTACTACCATGAGCCCGATCATTATGAGCCCTAGGCTACCTATTTCACCCCAAGATCTACACCATGTCACGGATATAGCCCGGACGATAAACCTCTTTCTTGCGGAGTTGCTTGAGGGCATGATTCTCTTTGGTGTGTTCATTTTTCAAGACTCTACTAGTCCAAGGATTGCTGATAGACGTTACGGATAGCCATTGTGCTTCTCTTATGTGGCATGGGAGTTTGTTTACTTACGATGTGGTGTAAGGTGTTCATGATTCCGATGAGTTCTTCACTACTCAACTCCGCGGATTACAGGGCAGGAATATTGGAGGCACGGGTAGGAAGGAGTCAGGTTATGGATCCTTTGCACTATATGATGTGCTGTACGATTTCTCAGTGGTTAGGTTTGTGAATCTGGGATCGGTATATACGCGGATACCTGTACTAGTATGCTAACAAAGTCGTAGCACTAACGTAGCACTTATTTAATATCACCAGTCACAAACGCGTGACGAAGAAAAGCATGACCTATGTCACAATGGGCAGATCATCACACGGTCACGCAAGATTGAGGTTTCGGACCCATCCTTTCCCAACCCTCGTTCTCAACCCTAGCGGGTTCTGCCCATTAACCTTCTCCTTCGGATTCTTTAGTCTCGTGGTTTTTCTTCTTTTTTGGGTAGGTACGAATTCAACCTACAAACCTACCCAAACTAACTCGTCTATAACCCAAGTTACCTGGGTAGATCGAATATCGCCGTACGACATCCCCTCTGAGTCTACTCCTCAGTGCTACGGCCAACATTTGGATACCTGAAGCGGGATGGTAAACTAAAATTTGTGAACCTGTCGACCCAAACCGCATGAATCATGATATCACATAGGCTGAGCCTGAACCAGCTTTGTTTGCACGGGGAACCAACCCTATCAAGTTTTTCGTGGCGAAAGACTTGTGTGTGGATACGATGCAGCCCCTCTTTGACACTATCACGGTACTTCAGCTTCTAATTTCTGATTGGGTTCATGTTGCTCATTTCTTCATCTATGATAGAGCTTAGGAGGGGTAGTCGAGAACAAGGTCCCTCGTCAGGGCTACGTCCTGACCGAACCGTTCTCGCATGAAGCTAAGAGGCTAGAAGCCTGCTGGAAATCAAATGACAGACCAGGCAGATACTTCGTTCCATGGACCTTCGTGGACGCGTGCAAGCAAGAGAACAGAATCATCCCGATGCTGTTCCACAACCCTGACATCCTACAACCCGAGCAGAGACCCATGAAGTTCTGGGTGTACGAGGACACCGAGAAGAACTTCAAGGATGCCGTGATTCAGAGAATACTGGTCAGTTTTGTTTCCCTTTGTTGATCGCGGTTTCTTGAGCTTGGTGATTAACTCATCTGCCGTCTGATAGCATTCCGGTGGAGACATCGCACCGAGAATGGATTTGGCTGATGTAATCCTCGCGAATCCCGATGGGGAGTCGTACTGGACACTCGTAGCTGCTAATGCACGTAAAACGAACGTGCACGTAGAGTCTCTGAAATGGGTCAAGCAATCCGTGGATTCAGGCACTATCCAGTTTACAGTCCACCCCTATAAAGACAAGGGTGGTCGAAGGCCCGGGGAAGAGTACGTCTTCGACCCTCCTTTGCAGCCTCCTTTATTCTAACAAAAACCATCTGAACAGACGAAAGGCTTACACCTCGTCTGACGAAGCCCATCTTTGCCACTACATAGTATCCGTGCTCCCTAATAAAGCCACCGGCGGGCGGACTGGGAACAAACTGTATCAGCAGCTCGTTGCGAAGGAGGACGAGCCAGGCTGGGAATGGGTGAAACGACACCCGTGGCAGAGTTGGAGAGAGCGTTATAAGAAAAATCAGGAGAGGCTGGATAAAATGATGGATCAGCTCGTTAAGGCTTCCGAAGACGATCATGATGATCTGGACAGCGATAATGAGAAAGGGAGTGATGATGCTCATGAGAGCGAGGAAGGGGATGAGAGTGAAGAGCCTAGCGATGATGGTCAAGAACGCGAGGTAGAACGTCAGCTTCGTGTTGATCAAGGTCGCTCCAAGCAGGCGACGCAGCGCAAGCGGTCAAAGACGCCTCGCAAACCATCTCAGCCGGGACCGGAAGCCAGCTCTTCAGCCCAAGAGCGTAGGCCCAGTACATCCACGCTACCTAGTAAACTTGGATCAGTGCGACATCCTGACGCGCCTCCCCCTCCAAGGGTGGTCCAGGATATCACCCCTGATGAACTCGATGACCAGGACCAGACAGACGACGACGCCATAGGCTCACTAGACCCTGATTTTATTCGCTCATCTCAGTCTCAATCTCAATCTCAAAAATCAAAAACGAGCAAAGAGAAACACACTCCTCCTGCCCCTCCATCCGCGTCAGCCGTTCCACCATCTACATCTACACTCCCCTCAGCCGAACGTACTCCCCGAGCTGCTCCAGAGAACGTATCCCGCTCGAATTCCTATCCTGTTCAAATGACCACTCCATATCGACCGTCCGGCTCTGTACCTGTTCCTCATCCCTCGCTCCCTCCGCCTATGCTAAGACCTGTGTATAATGGGAAGCAAGTGGCTCCCACCCCGAGGCGGACTGTGACTGAGCCTCAAGCCGCACGGGGAGTTAGGGCGTCCTCGTCTCAGCGTCCCCCAGAGACGGAGAGGCAGCTTGATTCCGCAGGTCAGCGGCGTCCTTCGGGTACTTCTTCAGAGAAACAACCAGGTTCCTCGACACATCGACCGCTCCCTTCTGCTTCTACAGATAAATCATCTGTACCACCATCGCAGAGACGACCTCCAGCAGCCCCTCCACCATTAAAGAACCAACCAGCTCCCAAGGAGAAGCAGGCCCAGAGAGAGCCTTCCGATCCAAGATCCGCGCCTCACGAATCTAAGAATGACGACGACGAAGAGGGGTGGTCCATCAGGATCGGGAACGATCCTCCTCCAGCGTGGGCTTTGTCACATACACATAAGAAGAGAGCGAGGGAGAGTAACGGGAGCGATGTGCAGATCGTGGACGAGACTCCACGCCCGGTGGAAAGGAAGAAACAGCGGACTGTTTCTTCGTCTTCAACTACAGCAGTTAAAGCTGCTCCTGATCTTGCTTCTGCTTCCACGGCACCGACACCCGTCAAGAAACCCGACTACACGAGTCTGTTACCGGAACCCAATGACTCGCCCTATCACACCCTGGCTCCTCGTTTCCTGCTCCGCCCGATTCCTTCTCCCCCACCAAAGGAACGGTACACGCCTTCTATTCAGGCCTACTTGAAGGATCTAGGGGAGGAGTATTGTATCGTGTATGCGGAGGTTGTGAAGCTCTACAAGGAACATGGGTGTGATCTGGGTAAGACGAGGGAGACGGCTAGGAAAATGAGAGAGGTGTTGAGGGGTGTTTTCGGAGAGAAGGTGTTGTGAGAGCCCGAGCACGGCGTATTTGATTACTTGTACATCTAGATGACTGGGTAGATCTATCTCTTTCTTGGTGCACGTTTGGTGCTACTTTCTTGTCGTTTTGCTTAGCCCGCGTAGCGGACACACGATTTCTTCTCTATCTTGTAGCATTTGCTAGTTGCTGTATTTTTATAGACATACCATACCATCTATCATGATCACAAATAGCATACGGACGTTACTTTGCGCTTTATTGTGTCCTCACACTTTATGGATGAAAATGCTCGGTAGGCGGACCAGGGGAAAATTTTCCTTGAGGATCCGCAGGTTGTGACAGAGGGGTAGAGAATTAGGCTGAGGACCATTATCTTCACGTACATCGCGCAATATGATTTAGCCACGAATGAATAAATCGCCACTACGGAGACACGAGGGTAAATACGGAAACGAGTGGTTCTAACACTAGCTGGGTAAATGAGAGAACTTGTCGCTTAAGCAGCAGCAGCGGCAGCGGCAGCCTAAGAGTGGATCATGGTTCAGACCTAGTGCGAGACAGTTGTTGGGAGAGCACTTACGCCGCCATTCCTGTAGCCACCGCCGTAGCCACCGTATCCCCAACCGCGGTTAAAGGGGCCGAAGTAGCCAGGACCGTAGAATCCACCGTTGGTGAAGCCACCGTAATAGCCAGGGAATCCTCCATAGTATCCACCGTTGTTGTATCCGTTGTTGCCACCAGAGGCAGCAGCAGCAGAAGCAGCGTCACGGCGGTAGAACAAGTCACCACCGCCGAAGAAGCCATCGTCATCGTAGTCTTCGTTACCGCCAGAAGCAGCAGCGGCAGAGGAGGCGTCACGGGCCCAGAAGTGGCGGCGACCACCCCAGCCTCCTCCGTAGTATCCACGGCCACCACCGTAGTAGCCGCCGAAACCGTTGTTGTAACCGCCGTAGTAGCCGTTGTTCCCACCGCCAGAGGCAGCGGCGGCAGCGGCGGCAGCAGCAGCAGAGTCACCAGCAGCAGCGCTGGCTGCCGCAGAATCTCCACCGCGGTATCCACCACCGGAGGCGGCAGCGGCAGCAGCAGCAGAGCCATCGTTACCGTACTAAAAGGAGGAATGAGGTTAGAGAATCTGTTTCGCTCTTTGGCGACTATCGAACGTACGTAAGGAGTAGCAGCTGCGAAGGAGGCAGCAACAGCCAGAGAGATAAGAGATTGGAGCTTGAACTGCATTGTGAATGAAAAGATTTGAGGTGTGATGTGAAGACGATGCGATGGATGAGGACGCTGAAGGCTGGGGAAAATCTGGAGACGCGACACCAGCTTTTATACGATAGCCTTCAGGAGAACAGCTGAGCTGAAGGTGAAGTAGTGCACTCCAAGATCATGGCTGATGAATATCTCTGTCAAACCAAGTCAAAGGCTGGCGCTGGGGAAGGTTTATCATCAGAATCAGGAGAATAGCTTGTGCGAGCGAGAGTCAGCAGCAGTTTACTCACCAAAACAGGTTGAACGAGACTGATCTAGGTACAAGGTACAGTCATAGACTGATCAGAAATGGAGAGGTACGGTGATCGATCTCATGGAGGTGAAGAAAGGAGGCAAAAGTGAGATTTTTCAGTGCCTGGTATTCACCGAGAAATGCAGTCCGGCCAAAATCCAAGATGTTGTTTGACGAGGATTAGCCCGGAGCGTAGAATTGGTTTCAATTCGCCGCGTTCAAGAGAGCCGAAACAGTTCTGGAGAAGAGGATGGTTGATCCAACATGTCGTGTAGAACAGCTTGGTCATTTTTGATCGCGCCCAACTCTCGTTCTCAGGCTGTAGACCAGAGCAAGACCGAGTCCTAGTCACTCCTGACCTATGGAATCTAGTCACTCTGATTCTCTGTTGATTGCAGCGCTTGAGTACATGAGCGAACGAGATGGGGAGGACAGAACACGTTCAAGAACTTCAAGCCTTACCTTTACTCAGGAGCACCGTGACCGGAACACATTCTTTCAGAGTCCTCTCGACATGTTCAAAAGTTGAAGGGTACTCGGGTATGTATATCAATTTCTGCTATGATTTGCTATATGCTGCAACTGTACATGAGAAATATGCATTGAACGTCCGCAGAATGCTGCAGATGCCCGCTACATCCAATACCGTACTAGGTCCGGTGTCCTAAGTTGAATCCGATGATCTCCTTAGATTTCGCCAAAGCTCCGCCCTAGCCACCGCTCCAACTGACTTTGAGGTAAACCGAAAAGGACGAAGTGCAAGAAACTGTTGCAAAAGATTATCCTCGAGGTGATTATCTAGTGGATGAGGTTGAGGTCGTTTTAGATGGGGGAAGGGAATATGTGTGTTAGACAGTGTTGAAGACAGGGAAAAAATCGAATAAACAAACAGGAAAACGGAGGAAAAAGTGAACCAAAGTCAATCGAGTACTGAGGGGAAATGGGCACGTACCCTACGAACTACTGAGCTAAACGAGCCACAAAACCTAGAGCTTCCCTCGAAATGCATGTTTGCCAGTCAATTCTCTAAGGGGGGATATTAGATCTAGCCTTGAGTGCGCATAGAACTGGACGAATACATACTTGATATGAGAATCCTGCCACACTGCTGTAGTATGCTCGAGATCGGTACTATCGCATCGGCAGTCGCCGAAGGTTGATAGCCAAGCTTTCTGCCAACTTTGGCGGCAAAGCTTTGGCCATTATTGAAGAAGGTATAAGCCTAGAAGACCTCCGGGAGCACCCCTATGTGCTGAAAGTCGACGATCCAGACTCCTTCTGAATTGAAAAGGAAGTTCTCTTTCTTGATGTCGCTGTGGTAGATCCGACGATGGTCTCCGAAAGAGTCCCAGGCCTCACCAGGGGATAGCCGATTTCTTGTCGATCGACAACGCTGAGATACCCTGTGAGAGAGAGGTTTTTCAATGAGGCATGACACGGAATGCGAAATTCGAACCTCCGAGAGATATTTGGCGAGCTGCTCGGGATTGGTGAAGACTCCTGGCGCCTGATGATCTTTAAAGAACCGGTGCCATACCCCAACCTTCTCGGAGGAAATCCTCCCGAAAACTGCTTCAGGGATTGAAGACAATTGGTCTTGAAGCCATTTCACCGCGAAGGCACCAAGGTCTATGGCTTGTACCTCTGATATATCGCGGTCGTTCAGCGTCTTCGCATCTATCTCCTCCATTACCATGAGATAGTCGCCCTCCATGGAGGAGAAAACATCCAACACTCTAGGGATTCTGGGGGCTGATTCGCCTTTCTTGGCAAGTAGGTGAAAGTGCTGGCCTCGGCGAAGATGTCGTCTTCGTCAGAGCGCTTGATGAACAACGGGGGCCTTCCTGGCAGACTGAATGAGAAAAAGTGCACTCCTCCCTCCCCAAAACTGAACTCTTCCAGGCGCTTCAGCTCGGTGATGATGGCCTTACGCTCTTCCGTGTTTAGCTCGTGCGGCGCAGACTGTAGAGGAATATTGTCAGAAACTGCAGAGAAGAGACACGAACGCCGGGTGGAACAGGGGAGAGCGGATACGTACCAAGTTATTCATGGCCAGACCAACGAATACGACGCGTGTGAGATGCGTTGAACGGTTGAGCTTGGGCAGAGAGAGAGAGAGAGGACAAGATGATGGAAACAAGACGAGGATTCAACCGATGAGCCAGCCTAGTCTCCCAAGTCCGTATAATTGAGTGATCCCGTATAAGTCAGTGGTCCATCACTGTAAAAGTTGGGAGATAGAGTAATAGTACATGTGTGCCGACTTTGTGTAGGTACGGATGGTATGGGTATGGGAATATGAGAGTGGAGAGGAGAGGAGAAGTTGATGCGGTGTGTGGTTGGGTGGGCGTGCTTTAAGAGCACTTGACCAGCAGTTCCTTGACGAGACCCAGGCCGTGAAATATATATATATATATCGCATCCAGTACAACATAGGTTCGCCTGGTTCACTATCTGCTAGTGGCAGAGTAGGATCGGACACTCAGTAAATATGACCTCGGTCTGATTCTGCCGCTGATGTCAACCGCCAGCGGCATCGGTGCTGTTCACTAGTGGTTAGCGCGTTTATGAGTTACCCTGCTTAGAGAGTTCCGTCTCGATAGTTTATGAGTAACGGGTAGGAGAGACGTCTGAAGGGGCGCATAAATATTCATTACAAAGAAGAAATTATTCGAATTGGCCATTGGAAACTAGCATGAAGCAGGGGTTATGCTCGAACTCTCTTTCTCTTACGGCCCCTCAACTCGCTCTCATTAGCTCCAGCGCCGCAGTTCGTCTCTGCTTGAGCACCATACAGCTCAATAGGTTCCGATGCAGACTCCTCGCCGATAACGTTAGAACCAATCCTCAACAAAACCTTCCTCCTCTTCAATGGTCTCGGGTTGACGCAAAGCTGCTGAACATCTGACCGTGGGGTCACAGCAGTAGACGAGCTCGTAGAAGAACAGGGTGCGACGAAGACTGCTGGTGTCAGATAGACGACCCGAGTCCTGGTTGGACGTTTAGACTTGGCATGGCGGGCTCGAACCCCACCAAGGGGTGTATATTGCCAGTGAGGCTGTCGGCGTTGTGGAGGTATGGGGAGATGTGGAGGCTGGGAGGTATCTGCAGAGTGAGGAGTAGAGATGTCTTCCATCAAAACGTCAAGAGGCAGGACGGGATCACCCCCGGGAGAGATGGTTGCTTGATCTCGGGGGAAGACTTCCCAAACCGGAGTCCTCTTATAGCTGTCTGCCTGCGAGAAAACGCGTTCCAGTGTCTCCATGATGACCTCTGAATCATTCGAGCTGCGCCTGGGTCGTGCAGACTGCGTAGGGGTGCCCAGCCGGATGGTGGAAGCTGAGGCGTGTGATGGGTTTGCGTAGAACGAGGAACGTGTGCCTCCGATAGTGTCACAGTCGTTCTCATCTTGATAGAACTCCAAGAACTCGCGCTTGCGGCGCCTGAGAGCGTTCAAGATGGCATACTGGCGCTGTGAGGAATATTGTTTATGTCAGATCAGGATAGAGAACCACAGAGCGAGGCTCGGCTCACCAATTTGACCTTGAGGCCCTTACTCATCTTCTTCCCGATTCTCGACACGTAGCCATCGAGGTCGGAGAAGAGCGTCTTGACGACATGAAAGGGTTCAGCGAGGTGTCTACGCTGTGCCTGTGTACGAAAATCCGTCGATTAGACACTGTGAGTAGGAGCAGGGCCCAAGCATGTCTGACGTACCTCAATCATCTCGTGATCGCGTTCCTCTGCTTGGTCCAAGAGAACCGAAGTGATCAGTTCGTCGTTGGAAAATTGTGATGTTAAGTCAGCGAAGGGGTATCTTGCTGGGGATGTTATGTCCTTGGGGGAAGAGAAAATAGCTATAGTGTGATAAAGCGGTGTGTTATACGGCCTGGCTGATGGTGCGGTGATATTTAAAGGGTGAAGGTGCCAAAGCGCCAGCTCTGTTCAAGCGATCAGCGTAGGGACGCTTTGACGCATTCCGTAGCTTGGACTTGCATAGTTTGGACGGGGGCACGGTTGGGTGCCACTTAGCATCATAACAGCTGATCGCTATGGTGCAGGGTCAAAGCGTGTCACGATTTACCACGATTTGCTGAGAAAAAGGAAGAGGCCGGGATGCATAGGCATTCCGACATGTACGATGGCCCCGCTAGATCGCGGGCACATGATGGGTCAAAGCACACTAGTGATTTTCCAATGCAGAAGGGGCAAAATCTGAGGAGAGAGGATCAGACGGCGCTGGTGCATGGAAAAGGGACGGAAACTAACCAAAGATATAAAGAAAAAATAGAAACATGTCAAGTTTACGACGAGAAACGACCAGATTGCTCAGGATATCCCTCCCACTTCGGAAGATCATCGCCTATGTCCAACAACCGGGTACCGTAGAACATATGGGCAGTAGGTTTGAGCTGTTCCCAGGACTTGATTTTCCCACTGTCGTGTCGCTCAAGGACAGGTCCAAAGACGCTGTACGCGTTCGTCTTGGTGTTCTCAGTCGCAACCATAACTCCACAATTCTTACAGCGTATCCTACTCTTCCAGGGTTTGTCTGGAATTTGGAATTTCTCCAGATGGGCGCTGAGAGGGTTTGGATGTGTCCACTGAAATCGATCGTTGGGGAAGTGGATGGTATGTATGAAGGGGGCGGCTAAGGAGGCAAATTAGACTAAGTATAGTATAATTTTCAAAAGGACTGTTCCTTTACTGACCATGCAACCTCTGACAGCCAGTACAGTGACAGTACACACTGCGAATTGGGGAGCCTGTGACGGTCCATGAGAGCGCCCTGCAAAAGCAAGACCCACGGTAAGAGGGTAACTCTGACATTGTCAGAATCAAGTTCTTAAGCTTGTGGCCGTTTCGCTATTCGTAGATCCAGTATAACGAAGGTCAGAACCACAGATAAGCTGCGAAAGGTAGCAATTAGATAGTAGATGGGAGTTCTGAGTTGAGCAACACATGTATCATGTGACGACCTAACCCTTCCATCTCTCCTCGACCTCCACGACGTTCACCACGACTACGACCTCTTAACTTGGCGAAGAACGGAGAGGCAACGTACGACGTAGTCTCATGTCATTCAAGGGCCCGTTATTAGGCTCGAGCCCAGCTACGACACAGCCTGGATCTTCTAGTAATGCCTTTCCATACTTCCAGAGTACAACCTATCTTAACTCCACTATCGCATACGACAGTGCAGAAAATGCTGGCTGATCCTAAGTACAAGAAGTACGCGCAGCAAGTCGAGAAGTGCTTGAATACTTTTGATAACGTACACGAATGGGCCGACTGTATATCGTTCTTGAAGCAGCTATTGAAGGTACGCTGTCTATCCGCAGCTTTCAGTATCTTCGAGGCTCATTGTGCCGTAGACTTTTCAGTCTTACATGCAGTTCAAGGAGATACCTAACAAGGTTATCGTCGCTAAACGTCTTGCCCAATGTTTGAATCCTGCGCTACCAACGGGAGTACATCAGCGAGCATTGGAAGTTTATGCTCACATATTAGCTGTATCGGGGGTGCGTTTCTCTTCTCCATCCATATGCTCTGCCCTGAATTCCACTCTAGTCGGAAGGGCTGAAGGAGAACCTAGGCCTGTGGTCATCGGGGCTGTTTCCGTTCTTCGAGTATGCTGCTACCTCTGTCAAGGTAAGCTGCGGGGTTATATATCAAGTCCTTGATTCTAAGTTCTAACTGGATTGGGCCCTAGCCTACGCTCCTCAACCTCTACGATACACACTACCTACCTCTGGCGGAAGACCTCCGACCTGCCACCAAGTCATTTATCATTGCCCTGCTTCCCGGTTTAGAGGAGGAAACCGGCGAATTCTTCGACAAGGTGAAGATTGATCATGACGAACCTTTCTCGTTCTTACACACTGAATTAGGTTCTAGCGCTGCTGGACAGAATCTCAGGATCTGTGACTCCTGCATTCTTCTTCCAGAACATCTGGTTGACTATGTTGACGAAGCCCTCGTCTCGGGAGACGGCTCTCACCTTCTTGGCACGACGCTTACCTGCTCTAAATGCAGAGGATGGTTAGCTTCTTTCTCAGTTTTTCTCACTAAATTCTGAGGGTCTCACGCCGTGATTCTACAACAGACATCGCGTCAATCGTGGGACGAGACACGGGCCTGATGATCAGAGCTTTCGCTGCCGCCCTCGAAGACGACAACCTCCTGGTCAGAAGGGGCGCCCTCGACCTCCTACTCTCCTCCCTCCCAATTCACAGTGTCGCCCTCAAGAAAGCTCAACCCGATGATCGCGTCATTCTCATGCGAGCAGCTAGCTGCGTCGTGCTCCGTCGAGATTTGACTCTCAATAGGCGGCTTTACAAATGGCTCTTAGGACCCGACGAACGGAGTGAACAACAGATAGCTTATCTCAAGGAACATGGACTGGACCTACTTCGCTCGACACTGAAGGTTTATAATTTTGTCTACCTCTACGCTCATGCTGACTAATTAATATGTGCTCAGGATGAAATGTTCACTCCATCAGGGGATTATGCTGAATCGAGACCTTTCAAGGTGTTCATCTCCCTACTTGACCGATGGGAAATTGGGGCTACCCTCACTGAGCACATTGCACTGGACTCTTTCGTCGCGATCAAGAGATTGGTCTCGCTCAACAATGACGGCAAAGAAGAGGTTTGTTTTAATATTCTTCATTGTCCCCTTTCCGCTCATTTTATTTTCAGATTACACTGACTGGAGGCAGTCTCTACGAGGCTGTCGAGCCGCCAATTTTATGGAAATTACTTTCTTCAGCGGTGTTCGCCGAAATCAAACAGAAAGGACCAGAATGCAAAGTATGTGCTTTCTTGTCTCCCATCGAGAAAATCACTGACACGTAACTTTGAAATAGTTTATACAGCTTTTGACATTTATTCTGAAGACTTTCTCGTCGTCTCATGACGAGGAAGTTCGCACGATTCATTTACCCGTCATATTCTGTGCCATCCAGGATCTTCTTCATGTACGTGTTATTTCACTCTTTCTGGATCATTACTTATCTTCCCCGTAGGCTCAGCTCGCCGCAGAACCTGATTTGGTCTCTCACCAGTTGACCAAAGAGGTGTTAATTTTACAGCAAGAGATTCTGCTACACATTCCAGCAACGGCTTTAACACAACGACCTGAGCTGACCGCTGTGGTTCAGCAGCAGAGCCTGAAGCAGAGCTCTTATCCCTTTGCCACAACATTCTACGGAATCTCGATAGACGGCGCAGAAGCCCCCGCCTCTTCGGCTGCTGCCACAACCCCAATAGCTTCTGTGCTGCAACACCTTATTTCTTTGGGTTCCATGGTTTCCCAGAGGCTCCGTAATTCGCCTCCTGAAGCGCTATCTACGGAGATACTGTCGCATACCCTTCTCATCCTCGCAAATCTCATTGAAAAGGTACAAGCTGATGTTTCCCTGTCCTGGCATCCATCCAAGTGGCTTTCAAGTCTTCTGGCCTGCCTAGAACACGAGGTAATATAACCATCGAATCTCGACCCTGGTTTCTTCCTTGTTGACTATTACCTTGCAGTCTATTCCATTCACTCTCGTGGACCTTGTGCTTTCCCTAGCATTGAATATGCATCGATGTTCCTACCTACAACCTGCCTTGTCCATCGACCATAGGCCTATTATGCGAAATATGGTTAATAGGGTAAGATCTCGAGTTCCACTAGTGCCAAGTATTTACTAATGCTGAGTTTGGTAGCTCCTGTATTATCTACGGCCGAGCACGGTCCCGTACCACGTCCGTTCAGTAAACCTAATTTGGGCGTTACAAGCAGCTACAACACAGCCCCATGTGGAAGCTATCCTCTGCCAGAATATGAACAATCCCAAGCACCGAAACGTGGAGGAAGCTTACGAGGCGTTTGGTGTCCTCTGGAGACTGAGTGGTAAGAATACCTCTGTTTTTGTTTTTATTCTGCTCAAACTGTTTCTTCTAGAGGATAGCCATCTTCCTGGGACCTGTTTCCATATACCCATGATGATAGTGCTTGATACACTCAAGAGCGAGGACCCTGCCTTGCGGCGAATTGGAGAGACCTGGATGCGTTGTAGTCTCAGGTCTTATATCAGGTAGGTTACACCTACTTTCAGTCCAGCACCAATGCTGAAATCTATCTACAGGATCCTCGACCCCATCTTGTATCATCTGATAGACCCGGCCATTCGAAGCGTGCCAACAGTCTCCAAGGTCCACGTCAGAGAGTTACCAGGCTTCTTGTACGAGACGACGTTCGACCAACGCTACGTCCATCATCTGCTAGAGACTCTGGGGTCGGTTGCGAAGTTTGGCGGCCTAGGATTTGCTAAAACCATCCAGACCAATCTTATCCGAAACTCGTTCCATACGGGCCTAGTTCGGAGAGCAGAAGAAAGTGAGCAGTATAGTTTACCCCTTATTTTTCATTCGCCCTGAAACATAGTCAATAGCGGGTGTTGCAGGGAAGGAGACTACCTATCTGGACGCTCTGAGTGATGTCCTAGTCCGGTGAGCCCGTAGACTGCGTCCAAGGCTGCTGCAATTCTGACCTGTTGATATTCATAGCTTCGTTCAATGCGAGCCAAGA
The DNA here is from genome assembly GCA_002718315.1 of Agaricales sp. HM26-F1. NCBI lineage: Eukaryota > Fungi > Basidiomycota > Agaricomycetes > Agaricales > Agaricales sp. HM26-F1. The sequence continues at coordinate 270,699 of NIBX01000112.1, read as the reverse complement.
CCTGGGGATATTCTTGTTATGGAGCCCGTGAACATTCTCATCCAGTCCAGCGCGATAGACCTACTTCAGGTTATCGTGTCTCGTGGCGAGATTGATCTATTGACGGTGCAGACTATAGAGGCAGTCACAATCGCGAAACTCTATTTCAGCATCCACAATCAACGCCTAGACATTCAGAACAAGCTCCTTCACCTACTTCATTCTCTAATCTCCGCTTCTATCTCTTACAATCCAGCCTCCCAATCTCATGGCAAAGCAAGCGAGCCCCTCTCAGATCCGAATCTTCAAGCCACGCAGAATGGTATGGGGGGTAGAGCTTACCCACTCAATCCATTGCTTATCCAGACCTTGATCGATGGCTTATCTTCCCCGTCAAATCGGCCTATCCTGCAGCATTGGTTAGATTTCGTACTTATGGCTATACCACAGTTCCAGCCTACCTTGCAGTCCGCTGTGCCCCCGCTCAACGAGTGCATAGGCAAACAGATTCTTCTTACCCTTTATGATCTACAGCGGGTAAGGACGGCAGCATCGAGCAACGGTGGTGGGGTTTCTCCTCCGGATATTATTTCTACGACTTCCGACTCTGAGTTTATCATGCTGCTGAACGGCCTGGAAAGACTTATTCTGCTCAACCTCGCCTCGAGTTGGGATTACTCCTCCAGCGGAGAGGAAGATGGCATAATGTCCGAGAAAATTGCCCCAGAAAGCGGTGGTTTATTCGGCTATGTATCCAATGTGTTCAGTTCAGAGCCAGGTCAGTCGTCAGAGGAGCAACAATTCACGGTTAGTACGTTATCACCATTAGACTCGTTCATTTCATTGACCCCCAGAACAGGTCCGCTCTCCTGGATACCGCTCCCTACATGACGGAATGCGGATACTGTTCTTAGCGTGGGCGACTACTCCGTTTCTCAAGCCGGAGAACTGGTCTTCATGTGACGACTCCATCTCCCTGGTCATGTCGCGGACTAGGTTACGGTGCCGTCGAGTGATCGAGAACCTTTTCCGCGTACATTCAGCGGAAGTCCTCGAATCTATCATTGATTTTTGGAACCGAGAAAGTCTGGTTAGTCCGACGCTCTTGTATAACTTTTTTTTCTCTCATCGACTCTTCCTCTGATAGGATCCCTCGCTCCACTACGACAACGCAACGGCCTTCGAGCTGGTGGACTCCCTTATTGCCAATGCTGCTCATGTCGTCCATATGATATGTGAAAGTATATCTTACCGCGCAGCTGGCATGTCGGAGAGGGGCAAGAAACAAGTCCTAAACCCAGAACTGTGCGTGAGCCAACAGCTCTGCATCATAATTCCTTCCGTTGCTGACGCAGGCTTAGGAGTGACTTGGCCCTGTTCAAATTTTTGGAAGCATACTTTCAGCGGCTAGAGGGACCCTTGGCTCTGCAGGTCTGGCCAAGATTTATGTCCCTCGCTAAGGAGTTTGCGAGCAGTGCGAAGGACTCTCGTCCTCAAACGTTCCCGACTTTCAGGTGAGTACACAGTCACCTTTCAAGCAGCGTCTGGGACTCAGGAATATAAGGTGTCTCTCGATGCTCGCCTTCAAGATACCATCCAACGCCCTGGATGACAAAAAGATGCGCAGGGATCTCCAGGTAAAAAGACCCTCTTCACGAGTAATCTATTATCTCGTTCTGAGCATCGCTAGGAAACCTATGGAAAACTCTTAGACGGATGCGTGGCATTCGTTGGTCGCTCTGCTGACCCAGTCTCGTGGATTCGACGTTCTGCTAAGGAGGCGCTTACGAGTGGCGGGCGCGATTCCCCTGCTCCCCGGTCAGGTAAGACTATGCTCTAACACCCGTCGCTCTCTATTTCCTGAGCATTCACTCAGATACCCTGGATGAAAAGATGGACAGCAGCGTGACCTCCCTCACAGATTCCAGTCTCAAGGTTGACGGGACTACGGAGGTTGTCCACCAGGTCAGTCAGCTTATCAGTCTCATTAACTCTTGTTCATGTACAATCTCCAGATAAATCGGTTCATTGCATCCGATGTCTTACCAAGCGTTCGACGATATCTGGTTGACAACGATAAGGTTCTGAGTGCCTGCAATAATATCGTTTATTACATCGTCAGCCCAGCAATCAAGGCTAAATCTAGGTAAGTTTTTGGATTTGTATCTCTGTCACCCTGTTGGTACTCAGATGGATTCCTGGTAGGCCACTTGATCTCGACGAAAGAATAACTGATATCCTGAGGGAGCTCTCCCGGATTGCCGTCGCACTCAAGGCATGGAAGCCGCCGATATCTGAAGTCCTCAACGACAATCGTTTGTTCAACGCGAGCTCAGAGACCGCCGTCAAGTGGAAGCCTATCATCAAGTCATATTTCGATGCTGACAAGGCTGCATTCTCAGAGCTTCTTGGTACGTCGAACTGAGCTCAGGAAAGATCTACAGTCTAAACCCTCCTACAGCGAAAGTGATAACCACCCCCTCTACTAACATCTTTACGAACAAGGAGTACGAGCATCTCCTTAGATCGCTCAACCTTCGTCGCATATCCTTGGTAGTCTTGACGGCAGAAAAGAACCACTTTTTGATCCAGTTACCGTCGATACAAGAGAAGCTCGTCGACGTGCTGCGCAACGTTTCAGCACCTATTGTGCAGAGTGAGGTGTACCTCTGCATACGCGTTTTGCTGTGTCGCTTGTCCCCTCACAATCTGACGAGCTTCTGGCCCGTCATTCTGACAGAGCTGGTGGGTGTCTTCTTGATGCTGCATGTACTCTTATTCTGACCTTTCAACTTCCAGTACCGAGTGTTCGACCAGCTCAGATCGACACTGCCCTCGGATGGTTCTGACGACCTGCAACTAATACTAGCGGCTTCCAAGTGCCTTGATCTCCTCATAACACTGCAAACTGATGAGTTCCAGATGTACGTCACCCTTCATTCCACTTTTCCTCTTGCTCTTGCTGAATATCTGGCTCTAGATATCAATGGATGTTCATAACAGATACTGTTGACGCGGTCTACCGCCCAGACCAGTGGAGTCCCGATGCCATGCTGGACCAGCTCGCTGAAATCGCAACAAACCTTCCTTCCACAGTATGTGCACCCTCCTTGCTTCACATTTTTTCCAACACGCTGACGATAGGCCAATACTCAGCCTGCGATACAGAACGGTGAACCTACTCCTGGCTTGAACCCGTCTTACCTTTCGCAACAGAGACCCATGCGACGGCCATCCTTGAACCACCTTAGACAAATCGATAGCCTCAGAGATCTAGTCCCCTTCTTCTCGAACATCAGTGTTACGTCCTACGAAAGCGTCTACTCTAGCCATGGGAACGTAGACTGGGCAGCAGTCGAAAAAGGTCTCATGGACGATATTTTCGACTCGCGGTCGTGATTAGCCCCTTATTTGTTCTCTCATTCAACTCTTCTCGTGCTCGGTACTCTGTTTCCTCGTCCTTTCTAGCACACTTTACCCACACTATTATTGTTTTCTTTTTATTCGCATGAATTTTTTCTTAATCTCATGGTCTTCAGTGATTAAAATGATTCATACTGCAGGGCTCCAACTCATATACAATCACCAAGGGAAAAGAGAAGAGAAGATTGTTTTTCCGGTCCACAACACCACTTGAGCAGATAATTTACAAGCGTACCCGAGTACGGAACGAATCGATACTGAAACACGCTACCGGGCGCGTTCTCAGGACACTACGGCTGCTTGGGCTGAGACTATACAAAGTAACAAAAAAAACAACAACAAAAAATCAGTAAATCATACCACGCCTCTCGAGGGACACAAGGGCCTAACGTACCAGGTACGACATCAACTGCTGAAAACCCGGCTGGCTCATGTTCGGTGGAGCACCACCAGCACCAGTACTATTGGGTGGAGGTGCAGCACCGTAAGGCGCAGGCGGTTGCTGGGCTTGCGGTCCACCCATCTGCTGTAGCAGCGCAGTAATATTTGGAGGCAGCGTTACACCTCCAACCGGAGGCCCTGCTACAGCGGCGACGCCTGGAGGCGGAGACGCAACTGGTGGACCAGGCGGCGGACCAGGGTAGCTCGCTGGTCCACCCGGTGGTCCGCCTAGTGCTGGTGGTGGCCCGCCTTGGTAGCCTGCAGGCGGAGGAGGGTAGTACGGTGCCTGGCTTACTGGTGGCGGTGCTATGTTTGGTGGGTAGCCTTGCATTGATGGAGGTGGGGGTCCTGGTGGACCTGGGGTTCCTGAAGATGAGGGAGGGTTCTGGGGCTGCTTGAGTGCAGCGAGGAGCTGGGAGAGACGATGATTTCAGTCAGTCCGACGTAGAGGAATAAGGATAGATTTTTTTTTATTCACCTGCTGAACCTTCCGAGCCTGTTCTAGTCGATCGCTCTCAGCCGACTGCTGCTGGGAAGAAGTCAGCACGACGCACACAGTGAGTAGAAAGCAAATAAATAAAAAAACATACAGGTGGAGGAGGAGGAGGACCCCCATACCCTGACGGACCTGCCGACGGCGGTGGTGGCAACCCAGCATAACCCGCTGGCGGGCCAGACGAACTAGGTCCGGGATAACTGCCTCGATTATCGTATCGATCGTCATACCCGTTTCGACTCCTGTCGAACTCGTCTTCGTAGCGGCTACGTCCACCGTGATCACGACCACGTCCATGGCCGCCCCCTCCACCACGACGATCGTTGTAATCGTCGTCGTACCCAGGGCCGCCACCACCACCACCTCCGCCGCCTCGTCCCCGCCCACCTTTGCCACCGCGTCCGCGGCCTGCTCTGCCGCCACCTCCGCCCCCGCCGCCTCCACCACGTTCGATACCCTTAGGCGCACGAACGTCTTCCGGTGGCTCTCGGAATCCAGGACTATCAGAGTCAAGTGTGAGAAACAATGCATGACACAGAGAGCTAGGGGTAGACGGCATTACCGTGTATTTGGCGGAGCAGGGGGCTCGTCCCAAGAGTATACAAGGTCAATGATGCCGTCCTGGAAGGGCTTATAACGTAGCGTCTCGAAAGCTTGATCACAGCTCTATTCCAAAAAAAAAAAAAAAAAAAAAAAAAAAAAAAAAAAAAAAAAAAAAAAAAAAAAAAAAAAAAAAAAAACAAAAAAAAAAAAAAAAAAAAAAAAAAAAAAAAAAAAAAAAAAAAAAAAAAAAAAAAAAAAAAAAAAAAAAAAAAAAAAAAAAAAAAAAAAAAAGACTCAGTAATCCGAAAACAGACCCGCGCATAGACTGTAGGCAGGAAGCACTCACCCGCATGTCATAATACTCCACAAATCTGGAGCTGAAACGAGAGGGTATTAGAGAGGGAATCCTAGAGACGAGAAAGAGAAAAAAAAAAAAAAAAAAAGATATAAACGACGTACTCAGGTCGATCAGCAGGAGCGATAGATTTGATATCGCCAAACGAGGTGAACTTTCGTCTGACTTCGTTATCATCCAGGGGTGCACCAGATCTCGAGTCTCGTAACGTTATCTGCATGGTACCCTGCATTTGCTTTAGATAAGAAATATATGAGTACAGTTTATACGACGAAACGTTATGTCAATGAGTGAGGTTGATTACCTGATTGCGCTCGCGATCGATGCCTTTGACGTGGTCATCACGAGGTAGGGAGTAGTGAACGTCGATCTAAATACAAAATCCTCAATAACAACCTCACGAAACTAAATAGAAACAACAGAGATGCGTACAGGTCTTCCACTGATCTCAGAGCCTTGCAGACTCTCCCGGGCACGTTCTGCGTGGCGTATATCATACTATTGAGGTGCAGGGTTAGATAGATTGTCCTTATCTTGATATCACAAATTGTGAGAGACTTGCATATGTCACAAAAACCATGCCCCGATTCGATATTAGATCGAAAAACGTTTTGATATCTCCGTGGGAGGCAAAGCGACGATACACATCATCGCTGTTCGTCTCATACTATAGGTTGATGATCAGACGTTGTGCTCATTGAAATAACTCCAGTGTTCGTCTTGCCTTAATGTTGCGTATGAAAAGGGTCCGACACGGTCGTTCACGACCGATTCGCTCTTCAATAACGGCATCAGCGACCCTCTCCTCTCTGTCTTTACGGCTGTTTCGAGGCTTGTTAGGTCGACCGTAGCCATCGCCATCGTAACTGGGAGGGCCTAAATGATCGAAGAAGAAAAAGCAAACATAGGCCACGTGAGAAAGCAATTCACAAAGGAGGAGCGGTTTAGGAGGAAAAAAGAAGACGAAGCAACGTAACACGGAGCGGGGCACATCGACGAGGGACACGCGGCAAAACATCTCGCTTTCTCTACGAAAAACCCCTCAAATCTAAACAGGCGTTGTGCAAAGATCATCGGTGGGATAGTTCACAATTTGAGGGCTAAATTCAACTCAGAGCACTCTCGCTACTGGCATAGCTCAAGGTTTCAGGATGAATCCAGCTGTGGTCGGTGAATCGTAGCCAAAAACCCGTGTGTGCCGCATGTTCATGAAGAAGGCTCACGAACGGTCCCTAAAGTCCCAAAAGGCTGATGATCGTGGAGTGAACGTGAACCGGATTCCTCGCATGTACGATCGCTCCCCGCAGATGCCTTGGGCTCGAAGTAAAAGAGGGGACCGAGAAAATGGTCTAACACCGGGTTCAATGTTTTTGAAACTCAAGTTTGAGCGCACCTTGATCATAACCGCCGTAACTTTGTCCGTAGTTTTCAGGAGGGGGAGGAGTATAACGAGGGGCAGACTGATAGTACGGGTCTTGCACATTTTCATAACCGCTGTAGCCACCGTAATCGGCTTGCTGTGGTGGTGGAAGTGGTGGGGGTGGATGGGCGTCATACCCGCCACCGTAACCTCCAGAGTCGTACGAGAAATTGCCACCACTGTTGTTGCCACCACCGCGACCGCGACCAAAGCCTCTGCCACCACCACCACGGTGACCACTGCCTCTATCAGGATAACGATGGTTTCTCTCTGGACCAGGACCATGGAAGCCGCCTCCTCTTCTGGGGCTGGAATTTTCGTATCCGCCGTATGGATGATGGCGATTCATGAGAACAAGGCTCAAAAGCTTAGGGCACAATGGGCACAATTCACAGGAAAACGTTGAGGTCTGCGAAACTTAGGAGAAATATAAGTTTGGTTTGGAGAGACCGTTGGGCTGGCTTGGAATATTGCACGGACAGCAGAAGCGGTGAGAAAAAATGGGAGAAGGAGGGATGCGGAGTTCAAAAACGTGCTACTCCGCCTTTGCTGTGCTGCCCACTGTTGCTGAGATGACTAAACAAACACAACCAAACTGTTTAACCTCCTTCAATTTTTGTTTGCCATCGTATCTCTCGCTATGATAGCTGTACCATCTGGACCATCCAGGCTCTCTGACACGGTATTTTGGCGGGCTCTGCATTCCTCGAAGCACTCAATATCTCACTTTTCTCTCCATTCCTCTACGTGCTTCATATCTGCAATTTTTATTATCCATTGGTTTAAGGCTGTATCTCGAACCTGACTCGGCCTCGTTCACCCTTGATCGACTACTAATAGAACTCTCGACCCTCGGAGGCAACCCCCTGAATCTGAGTTCAGTCTGCATTTGTCCTATCTCTCATCTCGGACTGAGAATGAATCTCAATAGTCATGGACTGGAGGCGTACTTGTTGGCCTTCGTTCTCTTAATGGCTCACCGCTCACCTTCACTAGTTTTGCCAGCGCCACCACCATCTCAAGCCTCACCGGGCGTCAGGGCAAGTGTTAATTAACGTTCGCGATTATTACCTGTGATATATGTATATAGGTAGTGTCTAAACTGACTGGGAATGGTCGTCGAGGTGTCATCTCCTTACAATTGGGACCGGCAATCAGATTGCCACTAGGAATTACATACAGATTTGGTATCGTCTATTCGACAGCTAAGGCAAAAGCAGAATCTAGACATTGAGTGACTAGAAGTCACCACGAGGCTCCCTCTCTCCGCTCTCTTCTTCAGCTCTTGTCAGAGATATCTCCTCCAAAGACCTGGAAACTTGGGCCATAGCAATGTTGGAAGCGCCTGTTCCTAAGACGTACCAAGAGGACCAGTTCAATTCCTCCCCGGGTATGAAAACCCATGCTTCCAGCCTTTTCAACGCGGTTTCCTCGTTCCCTATGTACTTCTCATACTTCGTCCCCTTGAACAGCTCCTCCCTGACGTTTAACCACGATTTTGCGTCGACATCCTTCAATTCGTCTTCCAGAGAAGAGGCTTCGCCCGTAACATCCTATCGATTTTGGTAATCGACGTCCAACAGCTCGTGCATTACTTCTGCCATGTCCTCCTCCTCCCCGTCACTCAAATCAAGTATCACCTCAACGTTGTCCACCTTATCCTTAGCAGGCGGCAGTACGATGGTCCATTGCCAAACATCTCCAGTGGCCGCGATGAGGACGACACCAACGTTCTGCCTATGATCAGCGAACCTTGTCTTGAACAACTGGGTGCTTTGACGATAAAGACCCTTGCGTGCGAGTTCGAGAAGAAATCCGACTTGCTCTGCGAAGAGATCAGGGTCCAAGTATTTTTCTGATGGGCGCTTGCATTCGACGAGGGCACGAGCAATCATATGATCGATGCTAACGAGAGACCAGAGATTTGTGACTGAACCCAGTGGCTTGAAGAAATCGGCGTAGTATGGACGAAAATCGACATAACGCCTCGAACAGAACGTAGTCAGGGATGACCATCGACTCTCTTGTGAATGGATAGTCAAAGTCAATTGAGCTATCAGGCAGCTAGTCCTTGATTGGTCGTTTACTCTTACCAAGAGGGAACTGGGGAACTGTGATGTAGTTGGTTCTGTGGGAAAGAGAGGAGACTCGGTTTTTCCAAGTGCCGTACGTTGGGTTCTCGAGGCGCCAGAGATTCCAGCGCGTGCTCAGAGCACACGCGAGACTGATCAGCTCGCGCAGCTGTGCCCATGGGCTAGGCTCCAAGCTGTCGGATCTGCAGAAGCCCGACAGTAGCGGCGGTCCGCACAGGAGGAGGAGGGGCGCCCAGGATACCGAGAGAAGCAGCAATAGGGGTCATACGGCGACCATTTTGATGTAGAAATACGTGGTATATAAAGTTGATAGTCTTGAGAACCACCTGTAAAACCTGCGAGCAATGCATACGCAACGTGACAGTAAGGGAGATGCAAAGCAGTAAGGAACAAGCTGTAGACCAGAGTGAAAATCGCCATACAGGAGGAGGGAAAGAATTACAGGAAAGTTAGGAGAAAGAAGGGACTCTGAAGAGCGCGTCGACGTCGGAGTTTCAACTGAGTTTCAACGCGAGTCCTGATTAATCTCTAGATGCCCGGGTCATGTAGTCGTATCATACAACCAGTTGAACCACTACAACCACCACCACCACCACTTTAAGTTTTTTATATTGCGCGCACATTGCTTCATGTAAGTAGCTACGGAATATTGTATAGCCCCTCTCAATCTCAATGACTCCATAGGTCTTCTGTCGCCCCTTTGACTGAGGAAGACTTGCCAGAGCGCCCCGAGCTCGTCCCCGCACCTGTAATTCCCCCACCTGTCACGGTCAGAAAACGAGCCCTCGGATTCCGGATAGACCGCAAAGAGGCGGAAGACTGGGTAAAACGATACTTTCCCGATGAATCTATTCCCCCGCACCAAGTCATGGACTGCTTACACAACACCGCGAACCGGGAGCGTTTGGCCAGGGATTATTATGCTTACATCCCAGTTCACGAGATCAAACCGAACCCATCGCCGTCAGTGCCCAAGGATCATATGATGATGTTGAGGGTGCTTTGTGTGGGCAGTAATATTTCGGAGAAGAGCATGGCTGGATGCACCGTCGAGAGGGTTAATAAGTTACGCGAGTTTCTGGGCCGGGATGATAAGCCGCAATGGTTCCACTTGCAGCATCCACGGTATCGATATCCTTCTCGCTGGCCTTGAAATTACGTAGATCCTCCATGTACAGTAGCGATCTTGGTTCGTATCAATCACTCTGGGTGGAGAGGTCGAATCTAATGGTACGGTCCAGCCGCAGGGGTTCGACTTTGATCAGAACCTCGCTGGCTGAGATTACAAGAAATTCAGAGGAGACACGGTCAGGTTGCTAAGGCTGGCTGAGCTGAGATAAGTGGGTTAAAAAACCACTTTCACCTAGTTTCATGAACAAATATCCCGAGTGCAGAAATTCATTGGATGAGAGAGCTGAAGAGATCGTCAACGACCAGGAGGACGCGTCGACATCGGTCAGTCCGAGTATTTGACATCACGTGGATGTCAGGCACGCGGGGACAAGGGGTCGATGAGAAGACTCCAACTCTCTACCACTACTAGCGCCGTCCATTCGTTTTGTTTCTGTGACCATGAAGGGCCTCATTGCTGCCAGTCTACTCTCCTTGTACCCCTTCGTTTCTGCTCACGGAGGCTATGAAAACGCTGGCCCAAACTCTGGTGAAACTATACAACAATATGCTAGACGACACGTACGTATTGCGGTATCCAACTCAACCCGCGAAAGAGTCCAGTTAACCCGTTGGCTCTGGTAGATGGCCACAGAGCATCATATGTGCGCTATTTTGGATCAAGTTCTCTGCATAATGAGTGGGCTCTGACGTTTGTTGTAGTGCTGATTTCGACTTGAGGAGTTTCTTCCAGCTTCACGACTTGAACCGGTGAGTAACGCCTTGAGATCATTTTCCCAATGGTAGCCTTGATACCTTATTTCTCTAGCGACGGCCTCTGGGACAAGGAGGAAATCGAAGCTATCTATGGTGTCCATCATGTATACTCGCAGAAGAAGTCCAAGGTCTGTCGAAACTACTGTTTCTTCACTTCTCTGCCTCTCAAACGACCGTAACGACCAGGATGATATCGAGCATCAGAAGAAGGCCGACACGATCGTCACCAAAGTTCTCGAGCTGCTCGACTTAAACAAGGATGGGAAGGTTACTCCTGAGGAGTTTGAGAAGGTTGGCCTGGACGGTCTTCCTAATTTCGATGACTTGGGTGCTGAGGGCCATCACTACGATGTCGAGAGTGGTACGTTTCGTCCTCCCTGCCTCTCCTAATGTTAGCCCTTGCTAACTCTCTACTTCCAGAATTCTTCCTACACCACGAAGGTACTATGATTCCCCCTTCTCTCTGAACCAAAAAAAAAACAGACCTAAAGCATCCCGCACCTTGCAGAACAATTCCACTCAACGCCCGAGACCCAAACCGACGAATCCTACAACCACCCAGAAGACCTCGAGCACTTCGCCATGCACGAGCAAATCGAACACCAAGAGGCCGAGAAGGAAGCCAAGTTCCAGGGCATCACCGTCGAGGAGGCGATCCATCAGCATGAAGAGGCCGCGGCGGAGGCGCAGCGCAAGTTTGATGAGTATCAGGCGCAGCTGCAGCAACAGGATGGTGGGCAGCAGCCTCTCCAAGGGACGGGGAGGGATCCTAATGGGACGGGCATGGATGGGAAGAAGGTGACGAGGGTGGCGCCGCCGGAGAAGGAGGAGCCTGAGGTTAGGTACAAGGAGGCTTCGAGCAAGAAATCTGAGCAGGCGGACTGGGGTGCTGGCGACAAGGGCTACAAGGCCCCTAAGAACCCCGCTGATAGGATGAGGTTAGTCTTCGACATCTTCCTTGCTCTCTCTCTCTCTGCTCACTGATTATACTGGTTTCTCCAGGAAAAATGTCCCATACAAGGTACGCTCTGTTCTCCCTGGGTCAAGGAGAATCCCCAACGATTCTAACAGGACCGCATGCAGTACAAATTTCGTCGAAACTGGGGTGACTTCTAATACGATTTTCCTTCCTTCTGTCGCTATCGGACATCTTTATGTTAACTACGTTGCCTCTCACCTGTACCACTCCTTGGAACACCATAATCTCACTAGCTTTCACTTGAACAGATGATGACGTAAGCAAATATGGGCGCTTGTGAACGACCCAGCGCATCTTCAAGCATTGCGGAGGCAATTGTCGCTCTCACAACTCGTATGCAAGTTCTGACTCACGACAATGGATGAGAATCAGAAAAGATCATAATTTTATTGAAAGTCCTTTAGCAAAGCAACCTCCTGGGATCAAAAAACCCAGAAGACAAAACCAAAAAAAAAATATGCACAAAGTGAAAAGCCCCACGGGAGGAAGAGAAGAAGAGGAATGGTATTAGGAATACAGTCAGCATAATGAGAAGAACGAGGGTGAGTTACGAGAGATCAAGATGGTCTTGAGATGGTAAAACCGAGGCAGCAGAAAGTACAACTATTAAGACATTCGATAGAAAAGAAAGGGCCGAACCGAGTTTGGGTGAGGCGGTGGTATGGGGACGTGGAGTGGGAGGGGGGTTTTACGGGGGTGCGGTGCGTATAGCACTCGTATCGCGATACCGCGAGTCGTAAGACTCGGTTTCGTAGAGTACCTCCACGTCTTTTTGCACTTGTATGCGTAACTTGGATTCTGTCTGTAAGGAGGGGGGAAGAGAAGTCCCTTAATCAGCAAAACTCCTATCGAAAATCAAAGGGGTGGGACTGACCTGATCTTGCGCCGTCTGTCACCCAAAAAAGAAAAGCCACTTCCATGTCAGCGCCCGGCGAACCAGTGATCTCAAGATAGTAGAAAAGAGGACTCACCGCTGAATTGACGACGAACCGATCAGAGGTATATCCTCCGAACCCATTCGTCGCGCTTCTCCCTCTCCTCAAACGATTGAATATAACAGCGGGAAGGGGAACCTCGTTCGTGGCTCCCGGTTCTGGTCTTCGGAGGCGATATCTCACATTGAGCCTGAAAGAATCCATCCCAGAACCGAGTCAGTCACGTCAGAAAGATACGGGGTATGGAAGACCGGGTGATGGGACTAACACGACGAGGAAGGAGTTGGCGTATACTGTAGCACAGGAGCAGAAAGAAAAGAAGTCAGTGCCTGTCAGGAATCCTGTAGTTGGGGTAGGAGGCCTTACATTTAGTAATGGCGAAATGCATGGCCATAAAAATGAGGTTTTCGGACATCGTCAACCACTGTACAGTCCAAATCCAAAGAATCTCCGTCAGTCCCGGAATGCCCTCTCTATCCGCCATGACGCAAAGGTCTAAGACGTGTTAAACCGAGATACGTACGCAAATCATAGATAAAATCGTCCCAAGGCTAATCCACCAGATCAAATCAGGACCCCAGATCACAAGAGATGAAGGAGAGAAAAACAAAACTTACGTGGTAATGGCACCGTTCTCAAAGGTATAAAGCATGAGAGAATCCACAAGTTGATTTAAGCTTGCCGTTCCGAGAAAAAGAGAGCGCGTGTATAAAGAGAATATTTGAATTTTGATGAGATCCGAGCGATTTATCCTGCATAAAACCACGCGACGTACCTCGAAGGCGAGTTGCTCCGGTTGGTGTTAATCAGTAGGCATAGAGATATCGTGATTAACACGTCCACTGCCGAGGAAAGAGCGAGACCCAGGGTGAACACCCACTAAATCAAAGCAAAGCGAGAAAAAAATCAGCACTCGACCATGCACAGAGGGAGAGGTGTGGAGGAGGTGGGACAAGGATTAGGATCAAAGAATACGCACTCGGAACTGGGCCTTGAAAGCGGTGAACGTCTCAAGATGCAACCTGTCAAAATGTTTTTAGCGAACATTAAACACAGAAGCACATGGTCAAATGGCCAAACTGACATCGTTCCAGTTGTCACTATGGAGATAGAGAGGGAGAGAAATTGACTTTCAAAGGACCGCTCCGATACGCAAGGAAAGACATCGAGTGGAATGACTTACTGGAGGCGGAAGCTGCTCGTTACAGCACAGGCCAGAGAAAAAAGCGAGAGATCGTGAGCAAGATGACTATTTTTGTGAACGTGGGAAGGTTGGATTTACCCAGTCGGCAGAGTGCGAGGACGACCTGATAAAGTTAGTAGATCAGAAGTCGTGAGTCTATAGTGAACTAGAAGTCGATTTCTCACGAAAAATGAACTTACAATAGGCACGGTGAGAAACCAATTCCTCTTACTTACTAAGAGGTATTCAATTGAGGTCAGAACCATTGCGTCAGAACGAAGGCGCTAGTACAGATCAAGCAGACAGGACCTAGAAACTCACACATAAATATGCGACGAGCGAAGAACCTGTTCGTTCGAGTAAATCCTTGTGTTAGGGGGGTGGTAACCGCCGGTGATAAGAGCTGATGAACGCACAGGTGGACGATTATAGTCAACGCAGCCTGATTTCGTCATATCAGTCAAGTGAGGAAGCGAACTAACAGAAGGATCATTCCAGTACGCACAGTGACAACGATGGTCATCTTCAGGGAAGTCAAGGTACGCAGGGTAAATGTTACGCCATACACCACTGCAAAAGCGCTGAGAAGTATGCTTACCGCTATAGACCTAGCTCCGAAGACGGGGTTCAACATTGGGTAAAAGAGGGAAAAAAGAGAACTAGATCCGCACCAGTGAATAGTCTCGATGGCTTCTGAGCGACCAAAGTTGGAAATTGTGTAGTGCCATAATCCCACTCCGATGAATATTGTGTGCAGAAGGTCGAGAACCCTATAACGAAAGGTAAAGGTGGAGGTTGAGTCCGAATTGCGCACACAAGACCACTGTGATGGGAGATAATAACCAGACGGCTAGTACCTGCCACAGCGTATTCAGTCAACCTGCAAGACCGTGCTGCACAAAGTAGATGCTCACTGAGAGTTGGGTATTCAGACCATCTGAATGAGTGTATAGCTTGAGGTATAGGACACATTGTATCGTCACAAAGCCGGATAATCTATCAGAGTTTGCTTCAGTCGTTTGACAAGACAGGAAGTAATCAGGAAGAACTGACGTCGTCGCGATTAGACTTCCAATAAGTAGAGCACCGTAGGTGAGGGGGATATGAACCGAAGGAACGACTGATGGGCTGCTCATGGCGGAAGGAGCAAAAGAAAGGAGGAGGAGGAGGGGGAAGGAGAAGAGAGAGGGGGAGAAGTGACTCTCTAGGGTCCACCAACGATTTTGGGCGTTGCAATTTGGCTAGGAGACCCTGACCTTATGTAGTCTTCATCATGCTCGTCCATTGCTCCGGGCCTTTGTGACGGAAAATTTGATTGGCAAAACCAGTGCCGAAGCCGGATCCGGCTTGAAATGCGGACCCGTGATTGGGTGGCGCTGGGTACTTTTCCAAATATGGATTCACTCATCCCGGCGCTCCTGACTTCCAGAGCCTTCAGGTACTAACCTTGACCCAGTTATGCAAACGCCCTAGTAATGCAAAATTTGATCTTGCCGTTCTCGCTGTGTCCTTGCACACCAACTTTCATGCTCGGAGAAATTATTCTAAGGTTCTTTAATATCTTTGCTTTGTATATACATGTGCCGGGAGTAAGAGAGTCAAAAGTGTGTAATCTGTACTGCAAAGACATTCGATGGGTTGTTTTGATCTAGTATGATAACCAGCTCGGAATCTGTAATTAACAGACGGAAGAAGCGATTCTTCCACATAGACTGAGTATGCACATTCTCAAGAGTCTCCAAACCAACACTTAAGACACAAGACGCAGAAGAAGCCAAGATATGAAGGATTTACTGAAAATGTGTTACACTGCGTGACGGAGAGGCTTGAAGCTTTCCTGAACCTTGATGGAAGTTAAAACTCCGTTGATCCTAACGTGACCACGTGCAGCCGACTCGCCCACCTCCCATGTTTGTTGATCAACAGACAATGGGTTGTTACTACGATTCATCTACTATACCTCCCTCATATTCTTCTTCTAATAATCCTCATAACAACACACCCTTTCCTCCTTCATTCCCTCCTTCATCCTAAACCAACTTACTCCCTTGTCATATAGTGTAGTCTCTTATATTCATATCTGTATGTAGTTGCTTCCTGACTCCATGTACTGTAGCACGCTATCTATAATATAGTTATTCTCGGGTTAGATCTGCACTGCTGGTTTGCTGGGGCCTGAGTACGAGAATCACTGCCGGATTCGGAGTTTCAACTCGGCCATCATCACTGATGTGACATTTCGTGACGCATTTTGCAAAGAATCCCTCTCCTGAGTCCGGAAGTCGTCGCTTTTCTCTCACTGTAAATCATCCCTCTGATGGATGTGGTCTAGGACCATAAAATAGTATTACGGATCCATTCCATGAAGTCCGAAGCCGTCAAATACTACAGAGAGATACACCGAGCGGATTTTGCAAAAATTTTGCATAACTAGGTCAAGGTTAGTACGATGGACATGCTACAGGGTCGGGTCTGGCTGCGCTGACACTTGGCCGCTTGCTCATAGCAGCGTCTGCAGCGTCCACGCTTGGGCCGACGATGTGTATGCACATTATCAGCGATGCAGATCACCGCTGGTACTAGTACTAATACTGAGAAAGAATTGCCCCGTGGAGAAATCTCTATCTGCGGCTGTTTCCACGCTGAGGAGAAATCCTGGGAAATCGAAGGCTATTCAAAGCGCCACTATGGCTGCAAGCCAACCAGAGCTACGCCGTCCAGCCAAGTGTTATACACGTCGAATGAAATCTGGAATGTAACGCCAAAAACTAACGCACAGGGACGATCCAATGCACTGAATTGTTTCCGAAGCTTGTCGTCTACTATAATGGGCTGTACATGTGCAATATTTATAGCGTGTCATCCACTGTTCGTCCGCCTGTACGATGGAATAACTTGTGTACGTTCAACGAGAGTATGCAACGTCTCGTAAACCTCGGAAGATGGTAGTGAGACTATAGACAGTAGAGGTCCGGGTGAGCTCAGAAAGGCAGGCGATCCGGTCATATGATTATCTTCTCCTGATTGGCAGAGCAATACCAGATCAATATCGACTCGGTGTCCCCCAAGGAGTCCCCGCTCTGCTGTAATTGTTAAACTGATCTGGTTGAACCTCTCCTCGAGTCCATGTCCCTCACGAATCAACTTCCTCCCATCGGTTCACACGACTCTCCACTATCACTTACTAAGACTTGGTCAGAACGTCTCACTCGCATACTCTGTTTACCCCCCACCGGCTCGTCTTCAAGTAATCAACGGCGGACTTCGACTCGCAGCGATTATCCACCAGGATGTATCTGGCGCTCTGCGTTCACACTATCTGTTTATACACTTCTACAAGAGTCTGAGAGTCATCCAAATTCAAGGCAAGAGCTTGCTCAATGCGCTCAGAGCACCGCTGGAAGAGATATCAAGCCTACGTACTATGGAGACGCTAACATCGTCAGGCTGCACACTTTGGATCTGAGCGGCGTCGTTCTCTACAATACACCTCATCCCACTGAGCATCTCACCGCCTGCGATATCTTCGCTGATGGACCTAGAGCTGGCGGTATATCGTTCAACGACCTCGTCGACCTCGTCAAAGCGAAAGTCCTCTACTTTCCTGGTTACGCATGTACCTCCTTCGTGGTGAGTACACTTTTTCTTGATTCGTTCTGTAACCCTGGTGTTCCTTGGGGATGACTCATGGTATGTTTGGAGTAGACAGGTCAGGTTATTTTGTCTGCGTTTCTCAATGAGGAGAATCACCCGCCGATACGAACTCCTTATGGAATCACGTTCAAGCTACACCCTCGGAACAACGTACTCTCTTCTCACACGCTCAACCGCACTCCTAGTTCACACTCTCCTGAATTCAACCCCTTCAAATTCCTCCGCAAGACTCGCACAAGCGCCCCCTCTGCTCGACGCTCTTCATCCTCACAGCAGTCAATCACGTCTTATGAACCTGAATCCGATCAAGAAGATAGCAATTCTCTAGGAGACAAATCCATGTCGTCTGTCGATAGCGATGGCCCGGCTACGCCTGTGCGAACCACAAGCTCTCAAGAGATGGGAAAATATATATTCGACGCGTCGCGATCGACGGAACAAGTCTCTCAGTTCCTCGTCAAGCGCGGATGTCCTATAGCTATCTTGGATTCGCCTCTATCCCCGCTCATGCAAAAGGTGCCGAAGAGCTCTTATTGTTCTCTGACACGCGAGTCCACGCTCAAAGGAGAGGGAGAAGAAGCTATAAAAGGAGAAGGAGAAGCGGAAGCAGGATTGGACGACGTCTTCATGGATGCCGAAGAGAATTTTCATTTTCCGTTCCCTGGCTTCAACCCGCTTGATACTTCTGCATCCGCAGCTGCGTCCGTGGATCCTTCGAAATCGCGCAAGAAGCATGCCTTTCATACTAGGTCGCACGCGACTGGTTATAAGAGGGCTTCTGTTCTAGACGATTCAAGTAACTCGGATTTGGAATCAAGACGACGGTCGAGGAGTTTGACGGAGGAGGTATACTTCACGCCGTTTACTTCGCCCCGTCCAAGTGTATGATGTGGGAACTAGGTTGACACTGGGAGAAAGATGGGAGAATCATCGACTACTCTTATCTCTCATACGGCGAACGTTGGATTGAGCTAGGGTTTTGTACCTCGTTGGCTCTGGGATTTTCTATCTTTTCTGCGGTTTCTCTTACTTGGTACTGTATTCGCGTTGTGTATAGCAGATTTGTATTTATTTTCATCTCCCAGCAGCCGTCGATGCTTCTTAACTCTTTCAACCAAGTTTGGCATAATCAACAGCTTGGATGTCCTCCCGTTCCGTATCAAGAAGTCAGCTTTGCGTCACCTAGCGATACCCGTCCGAGTCCCAGCGTCGCCCGCACCAATCACCATCCAATCCACCCCACCAAGCGCACCAGTCGACATCCACAGAAAAACAACTCAATTTCCCCACACCCCACACATGTGCATATATCCTCAAGAGGTCGATTTCCCCACTGGTAACAGCTTTCGGACCGTTGAATTGCTCGAAGGGGGCTCCGAGGTCCACCTCCTGACTAGTGTGTTTCTTCTTCACAACCGCGCTGCCATAGACGCCATTGAGATTTTGTTGCTATAGTGGGATCCTAAGGAGGATTGGGATAGATTCTGAAGTCATTAGTTCTTCAGCGGGCTCAGTGGTTGCCCGGTGGATGATTAAACACAGTCCCCACAGGCACCAACTGCAAGGATTTCCGAGAGGTAAGGACGATGTGACTATGTGACTACGTTTGTGACTTGATGTGACATCCTGTGACGCGCTCTGCACTTCCGGCGGATTCGGCCCAGAAACTCAGCCTAAACTCAGCTCAGGGAGCCACGACCATGGTCGTTCACCGACTCTAAATATTGAATTCTACGCACACTCAGCTGTCCTTCTGTCTTCAGCAAATCTTCACATTCCGTCAACACATAACTAAGGAAGATATCTGATTGGTTAAGTAGCTAACGAACTGACATAATGTCACGCTTAGAGGTCGATGAAACGCCGACGGGGCGTTGGACTTTGATTGGCCGAGAAATGAATTCACCCCTCATGAATTCAATGGGCTCTCCAACGACGGCAACATACTAAACATTCTGTCCCTGGGGCTCAACTTGACTGGTTCTTCTCTCTTCAAATCCTTCTCACACCACGGCCCCTAGTGGCTTTTCTATTCTCCGTTATACCCACATACATAATTTGCCCAGAAATTTCGAAAACTGATATATAAGACCGTGCACCAGTCGTCCTTGGCGTCCTTTCTCTTCTTTGAGCCCCCTTTCCCTGTCTGGATTCTCTACGGCTGAAAGATGTCTGGTCTTGCTGCTGTTCGCGATGCAGAGAAACATACGACCGACGAAGGATCGTTTGAGAAAGCTTCGATTGAGCATAGGTCGCCTGGGACTTCTCAGATCGACCTCGTTACCTACCATGAAGACAATGCAGGTGCGTATTAATGCTTAGCTTTCGATTGGCTCACCCTTTCTGAATTCTCTTTCTACAGGTCGTTTGGTTTGTGACCCAGAGTGAGTGGTCCGCGTTGTTGTTGAGTCTACCGATTGACGACAAGCGTCCCGACTTTGGTAGAGAGGCAAAGATCGAGTTTGGCGAAGCCGTCGCTTCTCAGCTCAAGTTGTCCAGAGACAAGCAGTTTGTGCTCTGGCCACAGCCCACAGACGACCCAGACGACCCACAGAACGTCAGTAACACATTCTCCTCATCGTCTTGATCGTTCCACAGCTCAAACTCACCCTCTTCTCAGTGGACTGATCGACAAAAGAGTACGTGCACTTTCACGGTCGGGGGAATCTACCGCTGGCAATGGCTGTCAATGGAGAAGCGCTGTCCTCGGATAGAGGCGCCCCTGGATGTCGAAGTAACCAAATGCTGATGCTGCGTTGATCATCTAGCGTTACAGCTCATCATCATCACACTCGCGGCTATCGTACCAGACTTTGATTCTGGCATAGGTAACGTTTAACATACTGGATAGATCGTTTCGGAAGAATCTGACCTAGTGCTTTGTAGGTATCGCATCCACTTTCAACCTCGCGAGACAGTTCGAGACGGATCCTGGTCATATCATCAACATGACCTCCAAGTAAGTCGTGCTCTCCGTGCGATCATATCTTTCTCATCGGAATCGACATTGATCTCCGTCTTTCTCTCTCACAGTTGGAGTATATTCCTCCTCGGTAAGCACCCGCATGGGCATTGCGGCTGGTGTAGGAATACTCAGTGTTTGCTGACTATGTGTGCAATACCCAGGATGGGGTGGAATGGTCGCAGTCATGCTCATGCGGCGATTGGGTCGTCTGCCCGTCTTGTTCTGGTCACAGGTCCGTACGAATACACCGACTTCAATTTTCCACCCCATTTATCACCCCTCGTTCAGCTCTTGGCTTTAGGCTTCTTGATTGGCTGTACCTTCGCTCCAGATATAGGCATCTTCACGGGTGAGGCGCCTGTTTATCTATCTAGATCTTTAGGGATCCTAGAGATCGACAGGGCAAAGCGCTAATCGGTGTGTTTCTCAGCTATGAGATGTCTGACTGCGTTTTTTGGGTGAGTTATATTCGCAGCAAGGATAATACTACATGGATTCCGCTGACTTGCCTATGAATGGATAGAACCGCACCTCAAGTCACTGTACGTTACAATCCCGGATTCGCGGCCACCTTTCCTATTCAATGGGGATCGAATTGTTTCTCACACCTTTTCCCCGTTCGTAGGGTTTGTATATCGTCACGGATATGTATCCTTTCCATCTGCAAGCCCGAAAGGTACGCAATTCCCTTTACTTGTGCCAAGGAGCTGATCCGTTGGAAGAGAAGAAGACTGACTCTGATTCGCCTCGACGCAGCTGAACCTGTGGACTATGGGCTTCATCGTCTCGCCTTTCCTCAGTCCGTTCTTGTTTGGGTTCTTGGTAGCTAGACAATCGTGCGTGTCTCTTCGCTATGCTTAGGTCTTCCCGATTTCTGAAGTCGTTACTTTGTTTTGTGCTTGATAGATGGCGCTGGGCGTACGGTATCGGTTGTATCTACAGCGCATTCGTTGTCCTGTTGATTGCCTTCTTCGGTCGCGAAACGTCAGTCCTCTTCCTTTCTCTTGCACATCACGAATTATACCCATCGACTCACGCACGCTTTACCTCTTCTAGGATATATGATCGCCAACTCAGACCCGTCCCTAAACCCACTGGCACGGGACTGCAGCTGAGGATACGTGATCTCCTAGGGTTCACAGGATGGCAAATGCAGCACCATCGGATCTCGTGGAAAGAGGCGGTTTTGGTCCAGTTTAATGTGCTTTGGAGACCGCATTTGCTCACTGTTTTGGTATTTGAGGTGCGTGGGCTTGTTCGTTCGTAGACTCCCAGATGTTGAGCTGAGGTTCCTTGTTGGTGTAGGCCGCTGTGTTTGGTTTTGGGATTGGTATCAACGTGAGTTCTGATTCGTTGCATTGCTACTCAAGGGTACGAGGCTCATATCCTCATTTCAAGGTAACGAACGCCGTTTTCTTAGGCGACACTCCCGTCGTCGGCTTCGGCTATAGTCAAACCGTCATCTCTGGCCTCTACGCTACTCCCATCGTGAGACCTCGTCTCTCTCGTTGCCTATCAAGTCAAGCAATGAATCCCAAACTATCTTCTCTCTATTATAGGTTGCTGTTATTATCGGAGAACTGTTCGGCAGATACGTGAACGACTGGATCATGAAGACGTCTATCAGGCGCAGTGAGTACTTTATTTCGTTCAGAGCTCTGGTAGAGCCGGGTTGGAGAGTCGTGATTGCTGATACTTCATCCGTTTTGTAGATAAGGGTGTGTTCGAGGCTGAGCATCGGCTATGGTATGTTCATCTCTCTTTTCTTCACTTTTCTAATCCTCGACTCACTCTTCCCAAGGGCTTGCTACATCGGCATCCTACTTTATGTCGTCGGATACGTCGTCTTAGGCGCGACGATCCAGCACCATCTCAGTACAGGTTAGAATATCCTACCTATACCCTTGAGAAGGATGCTTATCTGTTTGTTCTCCTCTAGCTGCGTTGGTGATGGGCTGGGGAATCGCACAAGTCGCCATTATGATGTAAGTTCCCTCTTTCTGCTTCTTTGTAGCGTGGAACCAGTATTGACGAGTTGTTTGGCGATAGTGTTACTGTTGCCGTTTGTAAGTACTACCCCGTCCTTGATTCATGAACAGATCCCTGAACATCAACTTTTGAAATCGCGCAGATGCGTACTGCAATGATTGTTTCCCCAAGAACGCTGTACGCTCTACCCAACTTCTCCTCGACTCTAATTGGTATCTAATAAACCCTGATTATTTAGGGAGAAATCAGTGCTCTGATCAATCTTGCGAGAACACTTGGAGGTTCGTTCCATCATATTTCTTCCCCCGTAGTCTGTGTTGTATCTTACCGGACTGCATGGTCGCCAATCAGGATTCGGAGTAGCTTATTTCCAAGTGCCGTGGGCTGAGAAACATGGTGCCATACAGACCTTTGGGGTCGAAGCTGCGTGAGTATTTACCTGTTTTCTTCTAGCCTGGTAGAGTACACATGCTGATGACTGCGTCGAACAGTATCTGTGTCGGCTTATTCGCACTTGTCGTGCCGCTCTTGCAGCTGAGGGGTAGAGAGTTGAGGGTACGTTGCTTACTTCTCTCCTCTGTACTTTAAGCATTAATAATCGAGTGTCTCCGTTTATAGCATCGCTTCTCAATGAAGTAATGTGTTGAGAGGTGATCTGGGTTTGCTGGGGCGTGTGATGTCCTGGGTGATACTGTGATTCTTACTTCTTACTACTTCTTTAGTTCTTCAATCTGTTCAACATGTGTGTATACTTATCTACTAAATACTACTATTTTGTAATGCCACTTGATTCCGGGTCTAAACTTTCGTGTCCAAGACTCAAGCTCTAAGGGGCACTCTACATTCCAAGTCTACAAACTCCAAATCGGGCGATATCACGGAAGTCTGAGTCCTGACGTTGTGCACAATCAGAGAAACGCAAGCGCATCCTTCACCACATCTTTCATACTACCCGTCAATCCCAATCCAACCAAATCCTCCTCGCCAGAAACCCACACGGCCCTCTGATGTTCTTCCGGATTCAACATAACCCTCACCCCACCTCCTTCTCCCTGCTCACCCAAATCAACTTTGACCACGAAATTCACCTGCTTGGTGATCCTACCGCTCTTCCCAGCCACGTACTCAAACCCTTTGAACTCTGATACGATCTCACAAACGACGAGCGCCGTCTCTTCTTTAGTCTCCCGAACGACCGCGTCGAGGATCGTCGTATCCCCGTCTGCAGCGTCTGCGTGTCCGCCCGGGAGCTCGTAGAGCGAGGCGAACGACGATTCAGTGGCGGAGCGTTGCACTACGAGAAGTTTGTTTGTAGTCTGTTTCGATTCGTGAAGATTTGAGCTGATTGCTGGATCTTTGATGGAGTGGGCGGGGACAATGATTGCGACACCGACGACGAGACGTTTGCCTTCGTTAAGTGATATGAGGTCGGAGAGGGGTATATTGTAGTGAGCTAGGGATGCAGCAACGGTCGGAGGTTTTGTGTTTATCGAGGTCATGATTTGGTATCGTCGAAGGCGATGATGGGCGTGGTGACTCAAGAGCCGTGGATTGTGCTAAGTCGAGGAACCGTGGCCATCGGAGTCAAGTGGTGGTATATATGACTATGCCGAGCTTCAGAGAGACTTTGATTTCCTATGTCATTATGGATTTTGCAGGAGACTTGGTGGTGTTCAATATTTAGATTTTTCATGCTTATCATACATCTTATTCCGCACTACAACATCAATCATGGTATTGGCAAAATCCCCTCCCATAAATTGGATGGTCACTCAAACATGGTTAGCAATGAACGAAGACACGGTTCCAGCGTCCTGGCCGTAAGTCAAATGGGTATCGAAGCCACCAGAGCCGGTGCAGATGATATCCTAGAAACATTATCAGTCCGGCAACTTATAGGATTGGGAAAAGAAGAGGTGGGATGGATATTAAAGAAGAGGATGCGTACCTGGTTATGGCAGATTGAGATAACCTTGGAGGAAGGGACAGTTCCGATGGCACGACCATTGAATGGGTCGCCGAACACGAAGGCTATATATTGCACGCAGTGTTAGATCGGGCAAGGGAGGAAAATATGTTGTGAGGCTCACCAGCTGCAATTTTAGCAGTGACGGCCGAACTCAACCTCGAAGCCGCATTATGCACTAACTGAGCACCCTGACTAAACAACAACCCTCAGCCTAAACACCATAGGACAGAACCACACCGAGAAAAATCAAAAGGGAAAGAGAAGGCTAACCTGTAACCTCCGATGACGATCTTAGTGCTTGGACACTGCGTCGCCGCCTGGTTGATCAAGTTGAACATCGTCGTGGATCCAGCTGCGTCACCGCCGGAGAGGTAGCCTCCCACAGTAGCGGCGTAGTTGACACCTTGGACCGCAACGGCAGCAGTACCGAGCGAAGATCTCAAGTCCGTGAACACGGGAGGTCCAGCGATCTCTCCTACATTGCCAGCCTCGTTCGTACCCCTGTAATCGCATGAATGAGTAGGGGATGAGAGGTAAGCTTGAATGGGATAGGGAGAGAATTGACCTAGCGAAGATGACGGTGACGGCCTTGCAAGCTCCAGAGAGACCGTTCTCGGTGGTTACGACTGCAAGGTCATTAGTCTCGACGACTGGGAAACCTTCCGACTCGACCAAGTCCTTTG
Source organism: Agaricales sp. HM26-F1 (assembly GCA_002718315.1). Classification (NCBI taxonomy): domain Eukaryota; kingdom Fungi; phylum Basidiomycota; class Agaricomycetes; order Agaricales; species Agaricales sp. HM26-F1. Next base: position 245,705 of record NIBX01000112.1, on the reverse strand, counting down.
CTGCACTGTTTACCGGGGCGGAGGGGAGCGCGGCGGCGATGGAGACGAGGCTGAGGATCAGAGTGAACTTCATGGTGAGTAACTAGTATAACTAGGCCAAAGGTGGTGCTCGGGTTAGGTGGTTCATGTTAGACCTACCTCTTTTAAACGACCTCGGAATTTCCATGGAAGCAAGGGAGGGGTCAGTGTGCCCTTGATTTCCACGTTGCTCAGAGGCCACGAGGCGTCGTTCCAGCCTGAGAGAACAACCACTGCATCCGGTCCCAGTCAGAGAGTATAGCAGAACTTCGTATTCGGCTTGGCGTTCACTGGTTCAGCAACCAGACCTCCCTATTGCAAGACACGTTCGATCCACAGGATCCGTGCCGATGAACATCAGAACCACCTCCCAGTGAGGAACCAGAACGTCTAGAGTCAGGTAATCCGCCACGGCCCAGCTAGTAACCTGAAACCACCATTGACACAGTGCGTTCCAAGTCAGGTGGTATAGACCTCCACATGCGACGTTGATACTGAAAAGCTCTTGTCATTGGGTATGCGCCCGGATGATGGTCGGGGACTGTCTTTGGACGAGGATGAAGGAGATGTTCGAGGGCCTGCTGACACCTGCTGCTCGGAGAGGTTGGTAGCCGGAGTGAGACGTCCCGCGGTTCCTATAAGTATTCGTTCGAAAAATGTGCTAGAGTTTATCGGGACCCGCATCATGATATGTATAGGCACATCCACGTTGTGGATCTCAGAGGGCTGAGAGCGAAGCAGGGAGCCGGGGGCGATCGTACTGATGCGTCGAGAACCAAGCCAAGGGCAGAGAGAAGGAACAAGCTTGTGTTAAGCCGCTCTCGTAGTCACAGCGTATAGACAGTCGAGCGATGATGATGAGCTTTAAGTTGTAAAATTCCGGCAACCGCGACACTAGAGGATTGACAGTCATGTCTGCCTACAGCCTACAGCACAATCATCACTTCTCTGCCAACAGTCCAGGTTTCTCAGGATCTATCCAATCGATCTGGAAAGGCCCACTCATCCCTACCCCACCGACCTTATCATACACATTCCGTACCGCCCTCTCAAACCCACCTGGGTTCTCAAGAGCAAGTGTGAACCCTAGATGCGAGTTGAGGACATGTAGCTGGCCCACGAAGGCGCCTAAGACAAGGGCACCGATTGACGAGAGAGCAATGGGCATAGGCCGCCAGTACGGTTTGAACCGCGTTCTCAGGACAGTTGTGGACTGGGCGGAAGATGGGGAGGAAGACGGCGCTGAGGTAGCTGTGAAAGGGAAGAGCAGTATACCCGGAGTTTGGAGAAAAAGACGAGGGTTGGAGAAGAGACGCGGTCCGTGGCAGCCATAGCTCAAAGCGAGAAATGATGAGGAAAGCGCGTAAGCGTACTGTTCCAGTCATTGCGTAAGCGATTATTTCGTTCCTACAATTACAATAAGGACTCACGTCGTAGTATCGATGCCAGCCCGGTAGAAACTTCACAGCAAGCTTGTAATCATGGTCTGTAAGCGTTCCGTTCTGCAGTTGTGGTTGTAACAGTTTTTGTGTTGTTTCTTGGGACTTGAACGTGTTGTTGAGCCATGCTATGGGGTAGTAACGACTCATATCGAGTGTCGTTCAAACAGGTAGATGATTGGCGTTGAAGTTCAGAGTTGGAGGTAAAGGGAAACGGTCACGTTCTCTTCCAAGGCTTTAGATCTTTAGACGTTGCGTAGCTATAGGCCTATTCCCACTTTCATGCGTGTCCCCCCTCTGAACTATCAACCTACAATATCTTCGCCATGTCTGGTATAGCAGAAAGCACAGTGACCTATCTTGTGTGCAAACATGTTCTCAAAGGTATCGACAAGAGAGTCGTGCAAGGCTTATGGGCGGACGCGTTTACAAACCAAGACCCTGAGTCTCAACTCGAGTCCAAGCCCAGCCTGGTGTCCAAAATACAGCCAGATTTGTTAGAACTACGAGGTGAAGAAGGGAACCAGTCTCCCCTGTTTCCTCCCATGTTCAGTGTTGATCCTGTCACTAGGCGAGCACCGCCGCTGTCGAGACTTCGTCTCAAGGACGTGTCGTATACCACTGAGTCTCTTATTGTGGAATTTGATGACGCAGGTGGAATAGAGAAAAAACCTGATCCGCTGTTCCTTCAGGTTTGCTCAGTTCGTTGTGGTCCTGTCTGAGCAGATGTTTGCTGACTTTGGTCGTGATAGGTCACATACCTGAATAACACGAGGGTTCAAATTTATCCTCGAGAGCGATGGGAAGACACGATCAAGGTGACAACTGAGAAGGTGAGGGTCGTGTTACTGCAGCCTACACGACCGCATATATATTCAGCGGCTTGCCTATAGGACCGAGGTTTCAAAGTCGGCCTCGCCATCGAGCTCGAAGAACTTATCATCTGCCTCACCACCTCTGATGGAGTTTTTCACGTACGTACGCCTTGATTTATTCACCTATCCCTTGTGCTCATGCTTGTGTTGCTGCTCCAGCCTGCTTGGTCAACCGAGCGCCCAACTTTTCCTCCAGACGTTTACCTCCAGTACCCAGCCTTCCTCGAAAGACTCGTACAATGGATGGTACAACGTCGAGCTCTACCGATCTCCGAGCGGATGCAGCTCGCTATCACAGTGGTCCGTGAATGTGGCATTTTTCCCGGGGCGAACACGTATACTTGTTCCGAGATTTTTTATCTCGCAGGTCCAGGTTTCTTTTCCTGACTTGTAGTGCAGCAGTACTTAACTTTGCTCTTTCTTCTCTAGCAGGACTGAGCCCGTTTCTGACTGAGTACGAGATCTTTGAGTGTCCTTCTAGAGTTGCGCGTCTTTGTGAGGCCTTCTGGACCTTCGCTCATAGAGCATGGACGACGGAGTTCTGGTACGTTGCGCTTTCAAATATGATTCATCCAATAACCGAGATCCTTCTCTCTCAGGAAGAGGGTTCTGTCAGTAAGCCTGACTCCAGATGGGATCCGCGCACCCTCCAAGGCGCAGCGTCTTGTATACAAAAACTGTCTTCGTGTTTGGGGAAAATATCACACCGAGTTAACGTTGCGAGAACACGCCATGATCAACAGACACCAGGTTCGTATCTTCCCGGTCTTCCACTCTTCCTTATTAGTTCATTCATCCCGCTCTCTCTCTTTCAGAACCGCATCTTGGAACTCTCCTCTGAATCAGCGTGGTTTCGCATGGAAGTGGAAGGACTCTATGATACTTTCGAACCAGATCATATCCAAGCGGCTCTAGACCCTTCAGACAAGCAAAAGCCCTTCAAGCCTTTCAACCTTGGCCATCTGATTTTTGGTGTTGCGACATGGTCCCGGCTTCACCCCAGCGAGTCAGAACCTTGCCTAGTGACGGGTGATGCTCTGACAATGTACTTCCACGAGCAAGGTCAGCATCTCCCGTAGCTCTTCCTCATCCAAGCAAAATCTGAGAAAGGGATGTATCATTTTTCTTAAGGTCTGCTCGACCAGCGTACTTATCTCCTTGACGACTCCTATTCTATGCTGTTCACGACTTCAAGGGGGTTACGAACCCGAACGAAAGGTATCACGCGTAGGAATCCTACTTTGTACTTCAACGCGCCTGGACATCAACCCATCTGGACAGCTCTATCCCCTTTCCCTCTCGGCAAGTCGTTTCCATGCCGTCTCCCGTTTACAGACATGTGAGTGCGCATCACGATAAACTTTACATTCAACAATCTCTGACATTCTTACTCTTACCCTTGTATGGTATCTTTCAGACCATCACACTGGGGATGGACTATCGCTGAGTATCTCGTTGAGGAGGATATTAAGGCGAAGAGCACAGGAGCTGGGATCATCAGAGATTCTGACGGGTACTCTATTGGTCCTCTGGAGCACTGTGGTTTCGGACATACGTACCTTGGCCCTGGTGGCAGCAAGCAGTGCGTACAGTTCACTGTGCCCCTCCTGATTCAGATGTTTAATCACCCTTTTCCACCTTATAGCATAGCTCTTGTCCTATCCCATCTCCCTGTCAAAGGTGTTAACTTCAGTCGAGCTGGGGAGACCAAACCGATCACTCAGCGATCCTCGTCGTCGAACGCTTCGATGAGCGTCAAACAGGAGCCGCCATGCAAGCAGGAGGACCTTGACGAACCAATTGACACCTTCTCCGTCCAGGCTGACTCTGGTCGGGCAGCTAAGAAACGACGGATCAGCTGCGATAAATGGATGGCTTTGAAAGGGATACGGTCGGGGGCTGGGGATCCGTCGTCGTTGGCTGGTCCACTCACACGGAGGAGACTCAGAGTGAAGCGAGAGCAGTGATCATATTGGCCCTTCTGTTGTTTTTTTTTTTTCACTCTCTTTGGAGGGGTTTCCTTGGGTAGAGGACTCTATTGTACCAGTTTGCCTCTTTATCTTAGGACCTAGGAATAATTTATGTATCATACCCGTATCTCATAATAACTATCTTCTCTTGTCAGAGCTTCTTACCCACCCTTACATCGATCATTATGGTGAATATTCTTACGGAGGGTGAAAACGAGACAACAGCGGTAGGCAGTTCTTTAGTGTGAGTTGTTAGGCTGATATATACTGACATTTAAAATAAAGTAGAGCTGATACAGAGTAGGGTTCGCAGGTTTATACAATAGTCAAACGATGATAATGAGGATAATCAATCTTCAAACTAACGCAAAACGTCAAATTAGCTAGAGCGACTAATCATGCAAGACTGGGGGCGAGAAAAAAACTTACACAATCTCCACAAGCTTTACGATCTCCAACGCAGATTCGGCCGGTGTCGACGACGTCGATGACACCGTTAACAGCGTTCTTCTCTTCGCTAGCACAGCCTAGTATATGTTCGACGCCCCGCTTCACATCAGCCCAGAGCGCACCGTCCCAGTCCGTGTAAACGCAACCTATCCAAGGCAAATCATTAGCACAAGCCCAACACACAAACGACTCGGAGGGGAGGGAAGGAATACTAACAGTTCCCGTCACAAGCAGGGTTCCACGCCTTCTCAACCCCGTAATGGCAGGTCGGTTCCCAGTTGGGGAAGTCAGGCCAGTGGTCGAGGAGATGGTGGCAGTCTGAGAGCGTCGCATCCCCAGTGGTTCCACAAGTCGGTTTGTCTGCGAGGTTGCCCTGACGCCGGGTGAGGCCTGTAATGGTAGCGGCGTTGACGAAGGTGGTGACTGTGAGGAGAGTGAAGAAGAGGTTTGAGAGCATGGTTGTGGATAGATTGAGAGTTTATTTGAGTGTGATGGACACGAGGGAAAGAGGTTGGGTTTTGAAAGTTGAGAGCGCGAGGTCTAGGTTTTATAAGGTCTGATTTTCAGAGGGCTCGGATGGATTCATGACGTCGTTGGGGCTCAGAAAATATACGTTCAATGGTGAGTATTTTTCAGCTCGGGAAGCGCATCGAAGAAAACTTCCAGGGCTTGAACCGCTTTCTTTCGTTTAGAAACCGGGCGTGAGGAGCAGCTTCAAGTAGTTCGTGGAGTATCAGTTACCGCATTGGGCAAGTACAGACGCTAAACATTGCATCCGCCCTCAAACGAGGAGTCAAAACGGAGAGATTTTCGATGCTATACCGGACGAGCGGACATTGCACCTGAGAGTGGAAAACTTTTGGAGTGCAGAGCTTGGAGTGCAGACAAGTCCTCCAGCGGGTTTGATTGGAGTCTACGAATTTCTCAGTAGTGCAGTGTTGAGGACCGAAGGAAAGGCGGCTCAAACATTTTGCACTTCGTAGAGGCGATGTGCTTGGATACTCCGCGTGACGTCATGGCGAGGTTAGAGATTTTCATGCCTCAGTGCTTCTCGTTTATGGGAAGATAATTGAGTCCTTGCTGAGACCGAGACAGACACGACGCTCGGTGTCACTGATGGCAATCTGAGATACGCTCTAGAAAGATGCGATGGGTTGGAATGACTGTTCAGCAGTGCCTATTTTAGACCTTGGGATTTCTTGTTGTTGTCCATTCTATGTTGAGAAATCAGGTCTATATTGTATGAACGACCTTCACGAGCTGGAAGGAGTGACTAGCCTCTACAGATCCAACTCAACGCCTCCGACGGAGGAAACGACCCTTGGAGCGGAAAAGCGGTGGATGTTGTAGTATGCAGCCTGTTTGGAGTCGCCATTGTGTAACTACCTGTTACAGAGTGGGATGGCGGTGAGGCTCTACACTCATCGCAACAAGTGGAGCGAAAGAAAAAGAGGGTGAATTTTCAGCCATTGGCGTCCGATACATGGACAGTAACTTGGAGCTTTCTGTTACAGATTAGCACTATCGTATCGCTAAGCAATTGTCCAGAGTTCTTTGCGTTCAAAGCGCCCATGAGGGAAATAGATGGTGAGGACGAGCGCATCGAGAGCCTGAGGCAGCTTGGAGAGGGTTCCAGCGTTACGTAAGCTGGCTCATCTGTGTTTGCACCATCCATGGTGTGAGCTGCAACTAGTGCAACTTCCAGAACTTCAGCTTCGTTTTTTTCCTTGTTAGAAAACACGGTGAATGACATCTATGGCTCCCTTCAAAATTTCTGGCCAAGTCGCTCCAAGACAGACTTGCTGGTTCTCTTTTTTCAGCATTCGAGGACCAGCTCCAGCAGCGACTCCACTGGCCACCGCCATTCTTTGCTACCTCATCATATTGCGCATACCGACTTCCGTGGATGCTCGGTAGCGTCAATCATCATCGCTTTCTGAGCGCTTGGTTGAGGATCTGCGATGGGCTGTTCATGCCCATTTTGACCGTATACTGTGCTATGACGTCGTCAAGAAAATTTCCTGAGTGGTGTTCGTACTGTTCTCTAGGCTGACCTTCAGAGTATAAAGGCTGGGATGATTTTCAGCTCAGTTCTTCAACAAACACACCAACCCCCTCTTCTCCATCTCCCATTCTCTCTTTCTCTACTTCTCACTACTTAACCGTTTTAATAACTCTCATCCACGAAAGCCATGATCTCAACACCATTCGTCGCTCTCGTCTTCGCCAGCAGCGCTCTCCTTACCTCTGGCTTCCCTAATCTCGTCGCTAAAGATGGTAGGGACGCTGTTTGCGGTACGACCCAGGACGCAGATCTAGGGGCTTGCCAGGACATCCTGAATAGCTGGCCTGGGAGTCTCAGAGAATCTTTGACAGTTCGTTCTCCTCACACCTTCAGCGGGCCTGTATTTATTTGCTCACACCTTCATTATCAATAGTGCCATTTTGGCGGATATTGGCGCGGTACCAACGTGGCTTATAACGTTGCTTCTGTTGAAGGCTGTCAGTTTCTGTCTCTGTACCCACCTCGGTTCATTGACTAAACTCTACGATTGTAGGCTCTGTGTACGTCGTCGGAAAGGGCAAGGAGTCCCAAGCTGTCAAGGAGGCCGTACAGAACCTCATGGGCTGCGCTGATAAAGACAAAGGCAAAGTGAATGGGGTAACCACCCTCGCTGACGGCACCTTCGTTTGCCTCGGTGGTAACGACGGCTGTGGAGAGTGAGTTCTCTCCCAATTTACTCGGATTCCCTTTCGAGCTCAAACTGATTCTTGGATCTACAGTTGCTTCGATGACTCAGATATCGACCACCTCACAGACTCTCGTCGCCGTCACCTCGTCCAACGAGAGCCCTCCACGATTCCCGGTCCAGATACGCTCCCACCAGTGCCCCAAACCGATACCAACACTAACAGCACCCTCACGAAACGCCGCGTTGACTACGGCACCGTCGTCAACATCGGTTCCGCCATTTCTGATATTATCAACAATGCCAAAGGCCAAGACGACACCAAACGCGCCAATGTCGTCCGGAACATGGTCGACGGTATGGCGAAACACGTCCCCGGTGCTAACGTCGTGGCTTGCCATACCGACCATGAAGCGAAGTTCGACGGCGAGCAGGGCAAGGATTGGATCCATAAGCATTTCGAGGTTGATATCAGCCTCGGTGGTACGATTGGTTACGAGGTTTGTTTCCTTTCTGTTGTATCGTTTTGGTGATATTGACTGATGATTGTTTCTAGCTGTATATGGGCGACAGCGGAACTTTCAAGCGCAAGGGAGACGGTGGATACATCAACTGGGGTTACAACGCTGTCCTTGCTAAGGACGCAGAAGACGATGGTTCGTTCTTGACCTTTGCCAGTCGTGATTAGATCGCTGGGCTCCAACCTCTGGTCACTCCTCCTTGTACCGTATTGAGGGTACTGTATCCCTTTCAGTACCGCAAAATAATCGTTATATTGTATTAAATTATCTTATTTATCTATTGTAACAAACGTCGATAGGCGGCGAATCATGAATTTACCACTCACTTTTGTTCAATGATTGAAAGTGATTTTTCAAGCTTTTGAGCACTGAGAACATCTTAACCCACTCACATAAAGCTGCGTAAGTCCCTTGTAAAACATTGTCATCTGTCATATGTGTTCCCAATGTCCCGTGCAACTTACAACAATCTCATCATCGAGAACTACCAAATGGTTGTCACAGCAGTCTCTGAGAAAGCCGAAGTAAGGCCGAAGACCTGTGATTGGCTAGTCGCGATCACGTGTGTAATATTCGTCTGATCTATAATGGGGTATCTCTGCTTGGTGTTCGTTGGTGTGTACGCCTTACGACGCGTTATCCGGACTTGAACCTCATTTTTACCTCAATTTTAGGAAAAATCAATCTCACAGTCAATCTACTGGTGGGATTAGAAAGTCAAAGGAATAATAATATGAGGCTATCGAAGTAGAAGTACAAGTACAAAACACAATGTCATTCATCGGGCACAGAGGCGGTAGTAGCTAGCACCGTGTATCTGAGAGGTATTTAAATTCGACGATACGCTGAGATGCACTCCGTGCACTCGCATCCTCTAAGCAGGGTGTTAGTTTACTTCGTATCGCAACCTGTCATGATGAAGGAGAGGTACTCACCGAATCGGAATCAGATCTTGATAATATTCACAGCTGGTGGCACCTGGGTCGGGGAGTCCAGATACGCTAAGACTAGGAGCCTTATATATGGGGGTGCTTATCGAGGGATACAGAGAAGTCGAGCTCAGAGGCTCCCAGGCAGTGCTGTCCTGACTGGAATAATATTGTCCGTTGGCAGTCGTAGTGACTTGCGACTCGGACTCGGACTGGTAATGGTATTCTTGGTGAGTGCTTTGCAACTGGTAATCAAAATTTCCGGCCCAGACACAATGCCGGACGCCGGTGTCATGGAAGCATTCACGACGCGATCCAGTGATACATGAGAGGCATGGGTTATTTCCGTCGCACTGAAAGTACATAGTCAGCTTCCATTCACCAGCTCAGATCGGAAGTTGAAGGTGAACGAGGGCACAGCCTCAGCGAGGACGTACTTGTATATTCAGCCATGCGCAGTTTGAACACTGAGAATAACTTGAGCGCGGCCAGCTCCTGTCGGGAGTTATTTGATCTCCAGGTTCACTATGCTCTGAGGAGCACAGCTTCGGTGCTGTCGTTAGAATTGAATTTGCGTCGATTGTAGAGGGATGCTGTGTGCTATGAGATCTTGTATGGTGATCTGGGAGGATGCTCTCCCAGTGAGCAAAGCTGTTTGAGGGGAAAACGCATGGCTCGCGAGCTCGTGAGCACTGGATGCATGAGTCCTCGTTCACGGGAACGAGGCACTACACAAGCGAGAGTAAGATAGATAAATGAGATAAGCATTCATGCCAGATAGCTTGATTTGAGAGTAACTTCGCGTACCTTTGTTTTCTTTTGTCTACAACGTTCGCAAGCCACAAAACTTCTTAAACCTTCCCGTGTTGCGACTTGATTCATGAAGGCCAAGGAGACAGCTTCACATGTCCCTTGGCTTTATATATTTCCTCTGAGGCCTACAGAAACCATTTGAACCACACACCGTGCTCTTTCTGTAGCCCCAGATTGTATCGAGAATCAAATCCTTTCAATTTGTGTCTATACACCATCTATCGCCAGCTGCTGACACCAACTGGGAAGAAGCCGAGTATGGCGTATGATTGGCGTCAGTCTGTCTGACAACTAATTACAGGAGTGAATAGGAAAATTGGCAGATCCGACGAAAAGAAACCGCTCAATGCCAGGTGAGAGTTACTCGGGACACAGGGGACCATGAAATCAATAATTAGTGAGCATCGCATCGCACATGGAATAGGTTGCAGCGGCGTATTAGCAGACGTACACTTGACCTCGCTGTTTAGGAGGAGTGTACAGTTAAACACTCTCGGGGCTAACAAGTTTTCGGTCTTATGTAAAGGAAGAGAAAAAAAACTGCTAGGTTTTTTTTTCTCTTCTCAATCACTTCTCGGAAAGCTGCGAGACTTGACTAGATTCGGGTAAACCACATCCTAGCTTCAAAACAAAGTCTTAGTAGAAAATTGATGCCCTCAGTGTGGACAATCTAGGATTCAAGGACCTGATCGAGATGACTCACTGCATTCCCTTGGACGATTTTTTTTTTTGCGTGGGTGTCCCTCAAGTAGTGATAGATTGAGGGCTTTCAAGCCGGGCGGACGGTCCTCTCATAGCTGCCACCAATTGTAGTGTTTTTGAATGAAAAAAGAATCCGCACGAGTAGCGCCCCTCAATCCGTACGATGCTATGAACTTTGATCACAACGAGGCTTACTGTAACAGCTGCGAATATTTGCTCGGTCCAGCGGACCTCCGAGTAGTACGCGAGAGCCTTTTCACTGAGGCACTGCCAGCGGGTCTGTTGGTACCTTGAACTCAAGTCCCTGGTGCTTTTGAACAATCTCCCTGGTTTAGAAAAATTTGCGAAAGGCTATTTTCTACAAGGTTATCCAAGATCGCCAGGCCATGACATCACTAACCAAGAACTAGTGCTTCGGTAGTACCTCTCTCTCTGACATCGTCGGTGTAGTACAATCTGACTTTCTGATAAACTATGGCTCAATGATAGATTGAGGTTCATCGTGATGAATTCCCGATCACCATACACTTTGAAGTAGACAAATCACCCATGCTGTGATAATACCGCAGGAAAACTCCACGAAAGATCTCATATGTACTATATCGAAGACTTTGGAAGATGGTTCGTGATGTCAAACACTAGGCTGCACGGGCGTGAACCAGAACGCTTCCCGTCCAGGTCAGCTGAACTTGAAGTCGCGTTATGGCAGGATAATGGGATGATATGTGATCGTCATGAGGCACGGTGGCAATAGTTCGTATGTTCAAAGTTAAAACTAGTTGACGCTGAGATTCGAAAGTTAGAGTTGCGGCTCGGTGATAAAGTACCGGAGGCACAAATTCAAGTGAGAATATCTAGTAGTTCAAGTAGCTTCGGAATGTACAAGTATTGTAGTAGTTTACAGAGTTCGCTGAGTCTTCTTTTTATTTGCTGGAGCTCGTAGATCCAACGGGCGATCTAGTCTTCATCGTTGCTGTCGTCACCTTCACCCCCATCGTTGCCTTCATCGTTGCCCTCATCGCCACCTTCACCCTCATTGTCGCCTTCATCATCACCCTCACCCTCGTCGTCTCCACCTTCACCTTCGCCCTCTCCCTCACCTTCATCATCACCATCGTCACCCTCACCCTCACCCTCGTCGTCGCCGTTGTCATCACTCTCACCTTCACCTTCACCCTCTTCCTCGCCTCCATCATCACCTTCATCGTCACCCTCGCCCTCGTCACCACCTTCTCCTTCTCCTTCACCTTCACCTTCACCTTCACCTTCACCTTCTCCTTCACCTTCACCTTCACCCTCACCTTCACCTTCACCCTCTCCCTCGCAGTCACTATCATCGTTATCATCGCCTTCGCCGTGGCCTTCGTCATTTCCACTGTATTGATAAATATTAACACAATAGAATATATCAAACCTCTGATTGATTTACTCACCAATGACGGCTGTTCGATAGAATCACACAGATCAAGGAACGGAAAGTTTATCAACATATGAGTTTAGACTTGACTTTACACGGGAAACGATGACGTACCAACGGTCTTCGTCGCGCCAGCGACCGTGGCATAGAGGAGAATGACAGTGATCGTCGTCTCCTTTAATATCTCGACCGTACCTATGGAGAGGACGTAATCAGAGAAAGAGAGATGAAAAAATGTTTATTTGATCCTACATGGTTGTGAGGTGAACTAGACCCCCACGTTTCTTGAGAAGAGCTCCATCAAGAGCAAACGCATCAGAGCGTTTAGCTTGAGTATCCGATCTGCGGGAAGCAATGACACCCGACGTGTATCGCTTGGTGGAGCCTGGAAGAGCGGAACTGAGCTGAGTAGCGAGTAGAACCGCAGCAAGAAGAACAGTAAAGCGGTTGAGCATAGTGGAAAAAGGCGTCGTTGGGGATGGTAATGTGCGCGCGTTAATGGGATTGTCAGGGAAGGTGAACTATTGAGTAGTAGTTCTTTTCTGCTCGACGAGGCTGAGGCTTTATACCTTGAGGATACCACTGAGATTCATCAAGGGTATATGAAAAGGGAATCAATAAGAACATCGAGAGCGAAAAATTGATGTCAAGAGCTATTGTTAGAACAGAGGACACTGTAGAGACCTATTGTTAGTAATGGCCTGAGCGAGGTGCGAGTCTTTGAGCTCGTTGGCCATGATTCCTCGGAGCGATCGAGGGCACCAAAAAGAAATCAAGCTACTTGTGGTAGCCTCAACATTCAAAATGTTCACAGAGCAGTGGAGAGTATCACTATACCTCGCAAAAGGATATAACCATGCGTAGCAGGACGATTATCTGAGCAATATAGTCGCCGTCGCATTCCTTTAACCCGACTAGCCCTCCTGCTCGGTATGCATTATGTGGACAGCGACAAATATGTAGTAGAGCAACAGATGTGTTGTCGACTAAGATCCCGAAATATAAACGTATCTTGCAGTGCGATGCCCCGGTGCTGTATGATTTACACTTTCAAGGTGATATGTGCGTGAGAATGGCTGTCGCAGTACCATTAAATCCTAACAACTTGGTGCCAGTTACAGTGCCATTGGTGCTAGCAGATCCACCAGTGTCCAGAAAGGGTAGAAAGTATACAGGGCGAATTCGTATAGCAGAGAGAAGGTATATCTCGAGGTCTTCAACTTCAAATGAAGAGGAGCCGAGTTCATTCGTGGGCAGAACCTGTTTCGTTTCGGTGGAGGTGAAGCGAGGAAGAGTCGCGGCCCTCAAGATGCATCTTCTTCTGTATCGGGTGAGAAGTAAGTTTCTGAAAGCCTTCAAGCATGCTGGTAGAAATTTCTAGATGTTTTGTGTTTCTACAAAATAGTTGTAATTGTGCACACTTAGGAAACGGTCTGATCTACGAAGCAAAAGAGTTCTTAAATATAAAAACCATCACTCATAAAGGCGCTACCAGGGCTCGAACCTGGGTCGCGGGAAAATTGCCTTCAGAATCCCGAGTGATAACCACTACACTATAGCGCCAATCGTTTATTTATCGGGCAGTAGTATTATGACAGGTCAAAAGATTATCTTGTGCATTCTTTCGCGAACGATCACGCTCATTCATTCTTCCTACTCCTCCCTCCATCATCTCCCCAGAGGAACCCGCTTCAGCGCAAATATTCGTCTACTATTTACTACCCAAGCGGATCACCGTTCGCCCAACAGACAGCTCTATACGATGGCGAATAAAGACAATCGTTACGCGTTGACTCCAAAACAACTCGCACTTTCATTGGAGCGCAAGGCGAAGAAAGCCAGAGAACTCTCACAAGCCTCTGTCTCGTCACTGCCCTCTCCTGTATCTTGTGACACCAGTTATGCCCCTACATTGGAGACAACACTATCCAAGCTTGGTGAGAAGGGAAAGATCTTGGATCGGCGATGGATCGTTCTTGAACAAGACGACTCACAGTACGAGCACAAAGTGCGGTTTATGACTTGGAACGTACGCCGTTTCTCTTCTGGCTTTCACAAGAACCTTAAATATGCTGACAATGAACGTGAAGTAGCTCCTTGCGCAAGCCCTTGTCAGAAGGGAGTTATTCCCTACCAGCGGCAATGCACTGAAGACTGCGATTCGTGAACCTATGATTCATCGCGAGATCCTCACTAGAGGCGCAGACATCTTCTGTTTGCAGGTACGGCTCAACCCACTATCGCTTATCTTGCTCTATAAACTGCCAAGGCTGACACGTCTCCGTTGTATCAGGAAGTCGACCGTACGGAGACACTTTTCCCTCTTCTCAAAGCAGCTGGATATAGGCACCATTACTCGTTTGGACCCGGGAAGAAACATGGGTGCTTGATCGGGTTCAAAGATAGCCGCTTTGAGTGCGTAGGGACGGAACAATTGCTCTATGACGAGCAGCTTGTTCATCCATCCGAGCCGGGAAGCGACCAGATTAATACTTGGGCGAAAGGTATCAGCTTCAAGACGACTAACATCGGTGCTCTGGTGAAGCTGAAGGACATCAAGTATCCGGGGAAAGGGTTTGTCGTCGCTACGACACATCTGTTCTGGCATCCGAAGTGGGTTGGACGAACGCTTTTCTTAACTTATGTCTTCTGATGAGATATTGTAGGTACACTTACGAACGTTCTAGGCAACTTGGCATCCTCTTACGGGAGGCTCTCAAGTTCCGAGCGACCATGCCTCCAGGAGACGGATCCCTGTCAGGCCCAACTTCTTGGCCTGTCTTACTCGCTGGCGGTATGTATCCTGTATCATTCTATAATAATTCGACTGAGCTCATGCATTTACCTATAGATTTCAACTTCGCCCCCTCAGATGCGGCATACTCACTCCTACTGAAAGATTCCATTACGTCTACCCAAGAGGCTTCCCTACAGTTCTCTCGAGTCGTGCACCGCAGCATCGACCCCTCCGTCCCTGACACGCGACCCAAGAAGGGTGGGCGGACGTCTTCAAAAGACGAGGACGAGGGCGGCGGTGGGGAACAGGGTCAAGGCCAGGAGGAACAGGACCCGGACAGAGTTATATTCAACGCTCGTCCCGCTCTTCCCGGCGATGCTCTGCTCTCCACACCTCAACTGGTTGATCTGTATTCTGCAGCTCGACACCTGAGCGTGCAGAGTGCATACAACGATGGCTTGAGGGCTCTTCGTCACAATGTGCAGCCCAGTGGTGCCAATGAGAACGCGAAAGAGAAAATAAGGGTGTTCGGGGATCGTGTAGATGTGGGAGAGGGAAGGCAGGGTGCTTATGAACCCGAATGGACGAGTTACACCCATTTTTGGAAGACGGTTCTAGGTAGGCGGTCTTTTCGCTCTCTTCAGCCTTGCATCTTTTACTGACGTCGTTTCGATACACAGACTACATATTTCTCATTGATGCTCCTCAATCTCGTGTACTTTCTCTGTTGGAGCCTCCTACGACTGAGCAAATGGAGCCTGGTCTACCACAGACCGGTGTATGTGGGAGTGACCACGTCTCGTTGTGCGTCGAGGTGGGGTGGAGATCTTGATTTTTTTTTTTTTTTTTTTCAGTATTATCTCTCTTTCATTGTACACCAGGCACAGCAAGTCGTTCCGTCCAGGTCAGTTTCTCTCACTTATCGTCTGCCTGTGGATATTCATAATTTTTTCCAGATTCTTAACAAATAGCCTATACGTCTGAATCATGCTGCTATGCAATGAAATCGCAATCAATGACGAGGCTCCCTGCTCAGAACCAGTGATATGAAGGGAGTACGGCCGCCTCAAGAAGTGCTCATCTTCGGAAGCAGATTATTCTGGGTCAGGGCGAGGAACACGGAGTCTGAGATGCTTGTAATTTTTATCACGAAGTCTCAGGGCACCAGTTGTGCTCGGAGGTAACCTGAATTCAGGGGTAGTGGACGTTTTCCCGTTTGTGGTGTTGGATGTGATGGAATATGTGGACGGTACGTTCTGGGGTCCTTTATTTTGTTCTTTCTTCTGAAAGCGATTGTTCTTCTACAGATTTTTTTCCTCTTCAGAGGCACCAACACTCACCTCCTGAGCCTTGGCTCTGGGTTGATCTCGCAGTCGTTGACTCGTCTGGTATATAAACTCACAATGGTTCAGAAGGTACCTGAAAGTCTCGCATGCAGATCATTTTCATACAAGGTGCCTCGAAATCTCCTGAGCATCTAGATCGACAGATCGGTCCTTAGTCTCTGTGCCAGAGGGTTAGAAGGCTCTGCCGGTCCCAAAGGCCATCCTTAACGATCGAGGGCGACATTACGCGTATTATCGACTGCTTCAGCTTACAAGTCCTCGCTCGCCTCTTTCTTTTTTTCTGGCTATGCATGGTAAGCTGAATCAGGGTCTCTTGAGACTTGACTACACTAGCCCCGTTCGCTCATTCGCTCGTAGATCCGTGCCTATCAAATCCTTCCAGAACCTTTGAACACAGAGGCTGGGCGTGAAAGTCTGAGACTCAAGCCCAAAAGCTAATTTTCTCCGCCCTTGGGAAAACATTGCATACCACGGTAGCGTGAAAACACGCTCTGCAAGTATTTTTTTCGATCCTTCCGAGACTCTCAACGTCGGCTGGGCTGCGATAGTCGATGTCATGAAGGCGTGCTTTGAATTTACCAGGGCCTCTGTGTAGCGGGTCGCCCTCTCGCCTGAGATTTTCGGGTATAAAGCCTAGGGTGTTTGCTCCATAGATTTTCCAGCTTCCACCGCCCTTCAGCAGCTTTCCTCTTCAACCAGCCCTTTCACCTCTTTCATCACCATGCAATTCAAACTTCAAGCTCTCATTGCTGCTACTCTCGCTACTCTAGCGGTTGCTGCTCCCGCTCCACAATACGTATGTTTATTCATCCATTCTCATTTATTTTTCCCTACTTAGCCTGTTCTTCTCTAGTATGGTGGTGGTGGTGATTCCGCGGCTGCTGCTGCTGCTGCTTCCGGTGGTGCCGCCGCTGCTGCCGCTGCCGCTGGTGGATCTGCTGCTGCTGCTGCCGCCGCTGCTGGCGGTGGTGGAGGGGGATCTGCTGCTTCCTCTGCTGCTAGTGGAGGCGGCGGTGGTGGTTACTACGGCGGCGGCTTTGGTGGTCGCAGATACGGTGGCTTCGGTAACGGTGGAAGATTCGGCGGATGGGGCGGCGTAAGTCAAACCTTCCTGTCTCGACTGCCATCGTGGTGTTAACGATGGATGTTCCTAGCGTCGCTTCTGGGCTCGTGATGAAGACGATCTCGAGAGCCGTGGCTTCGGTGGTCATGGCGGCTACGGAGGCTTTGGCGGCTATGGTGGTTATGGCGGCTATGGCGGCTACGGCCGTGGTTATGGTGGCTACGGCGGCTACGGCGGCTATGGTGGCTTCAACAATGGCTTCTACGGTGGTAACTACGGCGGCAACTACGGTGGCGATGTAAGTACATCCCCCACCTCTTCACTCGTATATTTAAGTTCAACATTGCAATTCTTATAGGGCGGTGCTGCCGCTGCCGCTGCTGCAGGAGATTCTTCCGCCGCTGCTGCTGCTGCTGTGAGTTCCTCTCCTTAGCCATGCATATAGGGTATTTTCGCTGACACCTCTACTAGTAAACGCATCCGATTCCCCACGCATGGACTTCTCTTCCAGACTCTTTTTTCTTTTCTTGGGTTCTGATGTGTATATGCTTATGTATTTCTGTGCTCCATTGTGTAACCACCGCGTTTCTCAATCATTCGTTCTTTGCGTAAATCCTGCCTCTTTTTAAGACTGCCCAAGCCCTTCTAATCCCAAAGCATCCGGATTGAAACTGCGCGATGGAACAAATTAAGTGGTAGTAAACCGTACATTGCAGTATGAGGAGTAAGTTCGCTGCAGGACACTGCAGCCAAGGATCGTTCTTGATGCCAGCCGGGTCGAACCGAACCAACCATTTCACCTCCGGCTCCCATGTCACCAACCTGTATCTGCGACTACCGAGACTGAATTCACACCCACCACTTAGCACGGCGATGTGAACCCGTGCATTATCGATAGGATGGACTCTACTACCATGTCAAATGCGGAATACGATATCATCTTTGCTGGTGGTGAGGATTCATAGAGCTATCTTCCATCTTAACTTGCGAAGAGCTGACATTGGCCGATGTTGGCGTTGATTAGGGGGTACTTGCGCCTGCGTGATAGCCGGACGGCTTGCTGCTGCTGCTCCAGATCTACGTATCCTCCTTGTTGAGGTTATTATCCCGTCAAGGCCCACCAGTGATCATCTCATGTTGACAATCGTTTCTTTCTCAAGGCTGGCAAGAATACGAAAGGGCTTCCAAGTATCGTCCAGCCGGCGCTATTTCCGCTACATCTCGCTCCAACGAGCACTACTCTCTCGTTCCATCAAGGCAAACCGTCGGATGCCCTGTCGGGAAGAGCACCCCTGGTTCCCACTGCACATTGCTTTGGTGGAGGGTCTAGTATCAACTGTGAGTTGTTCTAATGGCTCTTGGTTTCTTTATAGTGATGAGATAAACGATTTAGTTGAGATGTATACTAGGGCGGGTGTGTATACGAATGGCTTTGGTTCAACTGCCGTATTAACGAACCTGACTCCTTGGATTAAACAGCGGCCTCCGACTATGATGACTGGGAGACTATTCACGAGAATCCAGGCTGGGGGTCCAAGGATCTCATACCCCTTGCACAGAAGGTGAGAGCGATGGTCGCTACCCTGATCTAACTTATATCTCAACGTACCTGGTCTGGACAGCTCGAGACTTACCAGGTCGATCCCACAGCCCCGACCCACGGTACCAACGGCCCTTTGAAGATCTCTTATGGAAGTAAGTAGAGGCTCACTCACCCTCTTAATTAACTAGCTTCACGCGTTTATCATTCTAGGCGGCGGGCTTTTAAATGTTGGACGCCATTTCCTTGAGGTTGGGAAGCTTTATGACACCACACGAGGATACACAGAGGACGTGAATGACTTTCATACAGTAAACGCCTTCGGGGTCAGTGAATCTCCAAAAGGATTGTTTCGATTGGGCGGGCGCTGATAATCTTGTAGCGATGGCCCAAGTAGGAATCTTCTTCATCATTGCTATTCCACCTCTGGAGGGACTAGCTCATTTCTTATATTGCAACTAGGTATATTGATCAGACGACGGGTACTCGCTCTGATGTTGCCCACCACTACATATACGATCAAGACCACAGCAAGAATATCCATATTCTTGAGGAAGCTCGCGTGAAGCGCGTTATCTTTGAGTACGTTTCTCTATTTCCTCTTTTCCACCGGATTTGCAACCTCAGTGTGCGATTGCAGAGGCAATAAGGCAGTGGGCGTTGAATGGGTCAAAGAACGCACTGCGGAATCCCAGACTGCGGAAGACGAGCAAGTTCACGTTGTTAGGAGCTCAAAGCTGGTTGTCCTTTCGGCCGGGGCTCTCGGTTCTCCCGCTATCCTAGAAAGATCGGGGATTGGTGCCGAGAAGGTGCTGAAGAAGCACAACATCGATCCCTTCGTTGATTTGCCTGGCGTGGGGGAAAACTACATGGGTAAAAACAAACGTGTTCTGACCAAGGTTCTTCTGACTAATAACATATCATTATAGACCACAGCGGCATGCTTCTTCTCATTGAAGCCGCAGACGAGACTGAATGCCTTGACGATCTTTTCAACGGCAAAGCTGAGCTGCCAATGGATGGTTAGTAACAGACTCGTCCTCCTGATAAGTGTAGTAATCACGTCTGACCTTTGTCTACGTCGTTTATCCATCAGAGATGGTCGCCCAATGGCAGAAAGATGGCTCTACGCTTTTGGCCCATAAGCGAGTCACCTCTCATCGATCAGCCGCTCTTGACTGAACTCATCCTTTCGCTTACAGTGGCATCGATGCTGGAATCAAGTTCAGACCGAATGCCAAGGAGCTTGAGCTTCTTGGGCCAGAGTTTCGAGAGCGTTGGGAGACGTTTTTCGCGCCAGCTCCTGATAAGCCAATTATGTGGATGGGTGTCGTAGCGACGTACGTTCTTCTCGTCTCTTCCATGCAGTTCATATCTTAAGCTCCAGTCCAGCTCTTTTGGGGTACAACGTAACGCCGAAAACGCCGATCGCCAGTATTACACCATGGACTACTTTAATGTAAGTCTACTCTTGCTGCTTACTCTTCAGATTTCGATGTTAAGGCTGGTTCTCGTTGACTGGTCTTCAGGAACACCCCGCTTCAAGAGGTTATGTGCATATATCCAGCTCAGATCCATATGCTGCATTGGATTTCCATCCAGGTTTTCTTGACGAGTGAGTCCTTTATCGCTTGGCCTTCTCATTTTTAGACCTCCCAAATCCGAGGGCTCCTCGTGTACCACTAGTACTGCTTACTCACGTCTGGCTTGTCTTCTTTTTCTAGTCCCGTTGATACCGCGGTTCTCCGGTTTGGCTACAAAAAAGCTCGAGAGTGGGCCCGACGGATGCCAATCTATCGTGGAGAGTATGCTCCTGGACATCCCGCGTTCCCTGAGGCGAGTAATGCCAGACTCGTCCACAGAGATGGTCCCTACCCCATCTCTGAACCCGACATAGAGTACTCAGCTGAAGATGATGCGCTGATTGACGAATTCACTAGGCGGACCGGTCAGTACCTGCTGCTTTCCCGTTTGTATTTTAGGCTTTCCTTGGCTCATACAATCCTCGGATGCTCCCATCATTCAGTTACAACCAATTGGCATTCTCTCGGTACCTGCGGCATGAAACCCTGGGACAAAGGCGGGGTGGTTGATTCATCCCTGAACGTGTATGGGGTAGAAGGATTGAAAGTTGCCGGTTTGTCGTCCTCCCTCCCGTCTAGCCAGAGCAGTCCTCAACGTCATGCTTGTCAGATGGTAGTATTTGTCCTTCGAACGTCGCCGCGAACACCAACAACACGGTGTTGATCATTGGGGAGAAAGCTGCCATCATCATCGCCTCGGAGCTGGGTATTAGGCTCTAAACTGTTCACAGAGTTAGCTATCATTCTACTCCCAAGTTTCAGATGAATTCCATTGCAGTGGAATGTACTAATAATCAATCTTGCCACATTAACTTGTATGCACTGCCGGGAAGGACGTCGCATCATGCAAGGTCCTGTACCTCCTCCACGAAATGCGGCGCGGTCTCCGATATCGGGCAGTTCAAGATTGCTCGGTTCAGACACCTATCAGAGGTGGTATGATCTCTATAACAGCGTTAGATCTCTAGGAATTTACTGAGGGATCTCAGTACCGTAACCCATCTGAATGTCACTGGTTAGTACGTGATGCGCTCCTCGTCGCCGGTATCTTTGATACCAAAGTTGGTCAAGAAGATCTCATCTCACTGTTGAGGGCCATGGTATATAAAACGGTTCGAAAAACTTTTCTGTAAACGATCGCCTCATTCCCCTCTGACTCCGGGTCTGCCTATTTCTTCCTTCCCCCATAGGCTGGCCTCCTCTTGTTATCTTCTTTCAACATGCACTCCTGCCTCCAGCTTCCTGAAATCTTGTTGATGATATGCAGGGCGCTGGACGAGGAGCGTCCTCGAACCGCTCCATCCTTCTGTCAATCAGGTTCCGGAACGCTCCTAGCGCTGTCCAGGACCTGCAGGATATTCTCACAGATCGCGACGAGCGTCCTATGGCAGCAACAAGTGGGATTTATTCCTCTACTCTGCTGTTTGCCGGCAGATCTCTTGACTATTACCCGGCCAGCCGACAAAAGGACACAAACAATCGCGCAATTGGTATGTACTCTATTTTTCTCACACATCCGTTTCGGTTCCGCTCCAGCGTTCTGATCTCTAAGGACTGCGTACTAAACCCTTTCGCTATTTCTAGGTTTTCCACCGTGAGGTCCAACCAGAAGATTGGACTCGCGTGCTCTGGTACTCTCAGCATGTGAAACGGCTGATCCTGTGTACTCCCGACCCAACATTTGGAGGAAACCTCCTCGGGGACGATGTTCTCCGAAGTCTCTCATCCTCCCTCCTCCGGCGTGGGAGCAAACTTTTCCCTAACCTCGATCATCTTCACTATCGTACCGGGATCATCAATGAGGCGGCCTACCCGTTCCTAGAGCTCGTTGCTGGGTCTCGTCTCACCTCCATCATCTATACCACCGACGGGCTATCGAATCTGACGGAGTTGAAACTCCTACGTTCCATAGCCCAGAGATCTCCGGCCATCACGGATTTTGCCTTCAGCTTCGAGGATGACTCTGCGGCGCCTTCGGAAGAATCCTTACAAGTCGTGATCGACACGGTGCGGCAACTCCCCAACCTCCAATGCACCTCACTTCCTTGCTGGATCCCAATCCTACCGCACCTCTCCTCCACCACCGCTCTGCAGGCGCTATCCTTGCGCGGCCGAAAAGGATGTGACCTATTGGACCCGGTCTATAGAAAAACAGGAATTCCGGCCGTTGTCCATAGTTTCTCGAACATCCACACGCTATCGCTCGAGTTCGAGACAGGTCAACAGCTCCTCGTGTTTCTCGAGAACGTAACATTTCTCGACTCCCGAATAGAGGTTCTTCATCTTTTCCTCAACCAAAACCCGCCTGTCGAGGTTCAATATCTCATCTTACATCAAATTTATCACAAGATCCCCATGTCCTCCGCACTTCATATCTCCTTCATCATCCGTCACTCGATGGACAACGACTGCTTCTCGATAGTTCGACTCACGGATTGTTTGCTTCTGTCAAAGGAGCTGCTTTCGCTGGAGATCTTCATGCCCGAGTTTTCCGATACCAGGAAGTATCTGCTCCGTATCACGGACCCTTTGGTGGATAAGCTAGCACATGGTTGGAGCCATCTTCAAGAGCTGACTATAGCCCCGTATGTTGAAGGGGACACCTCCATCGCGGGCCCTCAAACCACGTTGAGGTGCCTAGCATCTCTCGCAGAGTATTGTCCCCAGCTCTCATACCTACAAATCATGCTCGACGCCTCCCTCCAGATCCCCGATCTAGCAGAACTCTTCCCCGCCGCCAAACACAAGACGAACCACCAGAGCGTGATCGACTTGAAGTTCGCGAATCCCTCGCCTATCAGTGAGGAGAACGTTCCTGGGGTGGCGAGGTTCTTGCTGGATGTGTTCTATGAGGTTGGAAGCTTGGAGGTCGACTCGTCTTCTGAGTGCTGGGATTTGTGGGGCGGCGTGAGGGATTTAATCTTTGAGGCAGACTCGGATTTGGTTGTTAGTCCAGTGATTTACGAATCATAGAGCTAGGCTTTGTCGTAAGACTGTATCTGATTATTGCTTGTTATGTATCCATAGTCTCATCCTACACATTTTGCGATTGCTCTAAAGATTGATAGTACAGACGTGCCGTCCCTGCTGCCAGACGGATCTCTCGACACTGGCATGGGATACATTGAAAAGGGTACACGCAGAGAACCTCTCGACGACTCTTGAGCCAGTTGGTTTCATTACAATTTCCCTTCCTTGATCATTTCCCTGACCTGCTTGAGGGTATGCTCGACTGCACCAGCACTCATCTGAAGTGCTTTCTCCTGTCTCGCTTTGCTGTCTAGCTCTTCAGTCGGGGAGATTCCAGGAACACCGTTGACAAAGGTGTATGTGAGGACAAGTTCGCCGGCTTCGTCGTAGGAGATGATGTTAGTGACCCGAATGCCTCCTTCAAAGTAAACCTATTACGGGTAGAACAATGTTTCCTTAGACGACCTCTAGGATTATCGTAGTTTGCTCCAAAATAAGCTCACCATGGTGGGTTCATACAAGTAACAGGTCTCATCGACGATGACACCAGACTTGGAATGTGCTTTTCTCACAACCTAGGAAACGTAAATATCACGAATGTTAGCTCTGAAGAACGCATTACGTGCTGTCAAATAGTGGTATGAACGTACTTTATGACCGTCGTCAGAGACTATGTCACACTTGGTGAACTGGGTGAGAAAGTCTTGCGGCTGGCGAACTGGATAATCTAATCAGTACCGTTCCCTCTGCGAGCCAAAAATCTACTCACCTTTGAGCTCTAAAGCTTTCCACAACTGAGCCAAGGATATCTTCACCTCTTCCTGAGGTGGGTTGACCAAGCGAGATGCGGCGATTGATGGTGCTTTTCCAGACATGATGGGTAGGATTCGAAAGCAATTGAGATGGATTCTAGGGTCGTTGTTGCTCGCAGTTTATATACAGTTTCTTGTTCTACACGCCCGATTATCCGCTTCTCTTACTCACTAACCGGGGACTGACGAAGCGCTGAGACGAGGCTGACCAAAAGCCAAGTCTTTGCGTTGGTCAGTAACATGGCGGGGGCTCACGTCAGTGAACAGATTGATCCGATTACCTAACCATCACTGATTTCTGAGGGCACGAGATCTCGGAATGGCTGCTGCAGACTGCGGCAGTCCACCTCCTCAACTTCGTCGTCTCTTCACATTCCTTATCGCTGTCCAGGTCACTATATCGCTTTAGAAGCTGTATAACATTATTGGGGATAGCCATATCATCTTGGGCCAGGCCAGGCTTCTCGTCTCTTACTCACAGTCACACCCCATCACATCATCGATATGCCTCCAACTGCCCCCATCGAGCCAGTAGACCATGATTTCCTGGACGACGACGAAGAAGGCTGGCAAGAGATGCCTGTTATTCGTGAAGACACAGACCTCAGCGGTATGGACGAAGAGGATCAGAGGAAATATCATTACAAACCGTCTGCCAAGGGGACTAGCGCCGCCAATGCCACAGGGAGCCTTATAGATATCGATAGCGCTGGGACGGAGTGGAGGGAGAAAGCTGATCGAGATGAAAGCGAGTATACCCGACTACGAGCTGTTGAAGAGGACGAGACAGACGAGGTTCATCTACGGACGAAATATCTGTTCGACGAGGACAAGGCTATGACCCCGCTCAGTCAGATGCAGGCCACCAAGAACTTGCTGACCGAGGCACAACGGATCGCTTATGTTGGCCTCTGCTCGTTGACAGCCAGAGAGATGGCCCAAAAGCTGAGAGAGGCTAATCGCAAGGAGCTCAAGTCTTCTATCGCTGACATGGACCTCTGGGCTCTGAAGATCATGGGTCGATTGTACTACCATATGGAGATCTTACATCCAGGTACGCAGTTCATCATCGACGTTTAGCACTGTACTGACTTCCGTAGAGCAAAAGATGATAGAGAGTCTGGCCGTTCATGGTGTCGAGCCCATGGATCTCGTCCCAGCCCTGATGACCACTCATACCGTCGCGAACCCTGAATACGACCCCGAGGAAGCCCGACGCCAGCAAGAAGAGGAGCTATCTTCACCTCCCCCACCACCCTATGAAGCAGAGCAAACGATATCCATCTCCAGCCCCGAACCTCCAGAAGTCAAAACCCCCATCACATCCACGGCGAAGACCTTCCAGACCACCGCTCGCGTTTTGGAGGATACTACCACTACCATCCCTGGCGTCAGCACCACCCTGTCCTCAGCCGACAAGAACGTCACCTTAGATATACGGTGGACGGTTCTCTGCGATCTCTTCCTGATCCTCATCGCCGATAGCGTGTATGATGCTCGCTCCCGGGTTCTGCTAGAGAGCGTAGCTCTGAAACTCGGTCTCGGTTGGCTAGACGTGGTCAAATTTGAGAGTCGAGTAACGGAGGCGCTAGAGATACAGGAGGACGTGGAGAAGATGGAAAACGGGGACGTCGTTGAAGAGAGGCAGAAGGCGGCACGGAAGAAACGATACGTGATGATGGGCCTCGCTACACTGGGAGGTGGTCTCGTCATCGGTCTGTCAGCTGGCCTCCTCGCGCCTGTCATAGGGGCAGGCCTTGGTGCTGCTTTCACTGCTGTCGGCATTACAGGGACTGGTGGCTTCCTCGCTGGCGCCGGTGGTGCTGCGGTGATTACGACGGGTGGGGTCTTGACGGGATCCAGCATCGCTGGCACGGGGATGGCCCGACGGACTCAGCTCGTCAGGACGTTCGTTCTGCTTCCTCTGCATAACAACAAACGAGTGAGTTGTATTCTCACAGTGCCTGGGTAGGTTAAGGCGAATCTGGATCTTGATCGATGCTGATGTTCATCCTCCAATTCTGTAGATTCATGGATGGTGAACTGGACGACCCTCGGCTACCCTTCAGCGTGTTAGACCCTATCGTTGGAGATGTATTCAGCGTTCTATGGGAGCCTGAGATGATTCGGGAGACTGGTAGTGCGCTCAGGATCATGAGTAGGGAGGTATTGACGCAGATCGGGCAGACTGTGTTACAGGCTACGCTCATGACGGGTCTGATGACTGCGCTGCAATGGCCTATCAGTCAGTTTTTTTTTTCTTCTTAACCTCCATCACCACTATCTCATTCACTCCCTCCCCTTAGTCCTCACCAAACTTGGATACCTGATCGACAATCCTTGGTCCAACGCCCTTGACCGTGCCAAAGCAGCCGGTAGCGTTCTCGCCCACGTCCTAATGCAAAGACACCTAGGTGTTCGTCCTGTTACGCTCATAGGCTTCTCACTGGGAGCTCGGATGATCTTCTACGCCCTTCTCGAGCTCGCTAAGAACAAGGCCTACGGGGTTGTTCAGGATGTCTTCCTACTCGGGGCTACCCTGACCGCCTCTCCGAAGGCCTGGTGCGAATCCCGAAGCGTCGTCAGCGGAAGATACGTCAACTGCTACGCTAGGAACGATTGGGTTCTGAACTACCTGTTCCGGGCTACGAGTGGGGGAGTTGGAACCGTTGCTGGGCTGAGGGAAGTGAAGAACGTGCCCGGGCTAGAGAACGTGGACGTTACGGATAAGATTGCAGGGCATATGAGTTACAGGTCGCTCATGCCTCTGATCCTGGACCAGCTTGGGTTCCCGGTGTTCGCTGATTATTTTGACGATCCTGTGGTATGTTCTTTTTCCCTTGTGTACTTTTCGACTGTACTGATTCCTGCTGTTAGGAGCCTGACTTCGAGGGTGATCGAGTGGTGGAGAGGGAAGAAGAACAGGAACAGAAGGGGTGGTTTGGCAGGAAGAAGCAGGCCAAGAAGTCGACCTCGACTTCGAGACCACCTTCCGGAAACTACTCTTCATGGGGAAAGAAGTCTTCCACCGATGTGAAATCTCCACCCACCATCCCTGAAGACGAAGATCTGCCACCACGGGAAGGAACACCGAATTCCAAGGAAGCTGCAATTCCCAAGCACGCTGGGTTCGATCTCGCTGCGATGAAGGAGGTCCTGGAGCAATCGGGACCATCTACGTCACAGGGTCAGCCGGCAGTCAATGTATCCGCGCCTCCAATCACACCTGCTGCAAATCGTACGGTCTCTGCACCGATATTAGCAACGCAGTCGTCTTCTGGTTTTGGTTCCACCTCGTTATCACCCCCAGCCTCCCCGGGCACACCGAAAGCAAGAGACAAATTATCACCACCGCCTAGTCCCTCTCCTTCACCGTCTCCTTCACCCTCCCCATCGTCATTCTCACATCAACTGCCTAGATCTAAATCTATCAATGACATGCGTGCAGCAGCTACATACGACTCCCCGGACGAAGACGAGGGAGACCTTGGCCCAACCGGGGCACCGATTCCGCCACCACCTCCAAAAGATCCGTTCTCCATCCCTGCCTTCTCTTCCTTCGCCAACCCCAGCACAGCTTCCTTCTCTAACTCCTACGGCCCCTCCATCTCAAGCCATGCTTCAACGAGCACCGCCTGGTCCCCACCCCCTCTCTCTCTAGACAACCCTTTCGCAAACCCCTCGGCCTCCAGAGCACCCACCCTGTCTTTCGGTGGTGATGGCGGACAAATCTCCTTTGCGGATGAGTATAATGCCCCTCCTGCTCTGTCGTTCGGGGCTGTGGATGGGTCTATCGGTGGGTTTGGGAGCAGTAGTAGTGGGAAGCTGGGCCTGGATGAGGATAGGTGGAAGATTCCGAGTCATGTTGGACAGAGGGCTATGCCTAGGAGAGCTGAATCGGGGGATGCGAATCCTTGGGGATGAGACTGAGTGGACTAGGGGAGGCTGGAGGTGGGTTAGTTTGTTCTCCTATCATACTACTGCTTTGTGCGTCAACTATTACATTTGGATATATTCATATTTCACAATATGCGTTACCTAGAATAGAGTAATCTACAGTGCAGGATTTTTGCCTTGAGGATTCATTATCACATATTCTCTCCATAGATATATCACTATTGCAGAGTCAATCAAGACTTCAACTTCGTGGCGTAGTTGGTTATCGCACTCGCTCAACAATTTCTTTAGGGAAGGTCACGGCGGTTTCCGAGCTACTTCTTGCTCCCTAACTTAAGTCAACCCGGGTTCGAACCCCCTCCACAATGCAATGTCCTACCTTCAAGTCTTCGCGACCTATTCCCAGTACTGCTTCAGCTTCAGTCTCCGGCTTCATGTCATATTTTCTCCTTTTTGTTTCTCCGCGGTATCCTGAAGTAGGCAGCTGGCCCGGTGGATCCCCACAGCCTGCTCTCCCTGAGACGGGGGACTTGTGACGAAGCTTAGGACTTTTCTCTTCGTCTGAGTCGAACTAATGGTCGTCTCAAAACTATCATCGCCTCCAGCGATGTTGCTCAACCCCTTTATTTTCACGTATAAAAGCCCATGGATAATTGCCTTGATTTCCTCAATTCACCAACTCTACTCAACTCGAACTCATTCGAACAACCACTGCACAACTCACCCAAACAACAAACAACACCATGCCAGTACCTTACTGCGATCTGCATGATTGGTATTTCCCCAATCGCGCTGCCCGCCAGGAGCATATGAACGACTCAAAGAGTCACCCTCATTGCCTTCGTTGCGAAACCGGTTTCCTGAACCGGGATCGACTTCGTAACGTAAGTCAAACCTCCTTGTGCCGCTCCTTTCTTCGATTGATGTCCTGATATCTTGTCCTTTCTCTATTAGCATTGCCTACACGCCGAGAACCATTGGTTTTGTCCTCGTTGCAACTACATGTTCCGGACCCACAAAGCACTATCCCAGCATAAGAAGGAGATGCACCCTGGGGATGACCTCTATACTGTCAACTTAGAGAGCCATCGAAAGGGTTGCATTCGGTGGGCTCCAGGCCAAGAAGATGACTACCTTGATTGGGAGTCAGATGAAGAGGACGAAGGGGGTCCGCCGAAGAAGAACTTCCCTCCGGAATTCATCAACGACAACTTTGACTTGTACATGTACGCTGACCTGGACGATGTGCTTCCTCCTGTGAGTAGACCGTCCGTCTCGTCCCTCGGCTTGGCACCATGTCTGACTTGGCGGCAATGTTTTAGCCTGGCCCACCTTCTCCTGACGTCGAAGTTGAGAATCCCTTCGGGGATGATGATGACGGCGAAGACGCAGAAGATGACGATGGCTTTGTCTGCCCTTGTTGCGAGGAGGAGACAGAAGCCATCGGATGCACTCCATGCGGACATGTCTGTTGCTTATCGTGAGTATTTCAACTCCATCTGCCTCTACACCCTACAACCGACTAATGACGGCGCAAACCCAGGTGTCTCAAAGCCTTCCATGATCGTTGGAGGTCTTGTCCTGTTTGCAACCAGTACTTGAAGCTTACTCGTGTCAGGAAGATCTACTTGACCGCCACATGAGTAGGAAAGTGGTATCCAGCAGTTAAAGCCTATACCCAAGATATCGTTTCTACATACCATTCTTGTTTTGTTATGTGTCCCATGTCTTGAATCAATATTTTCTGTTTCTTCCTCACAAACCCTGGCGTTCGTCAATGAAACATTGAAATCGACATTCATTCTCGATACACGGCCAGTAAGTCCAAATTTTATTATTCAGTCCTTCCACACCATACAACGATAGTCCATAACTCCCAAAGTGGGGAGTCCCTCAAGCCTGTTGATGCTCCACTCCAGCCGCCACGAACTCGCATCTCTTCGTCTCATCCTCCGGCTCAAGCTCTATGAACGCCCCGCTCGTCGACTCTGTACCCTGCTGCAACACAATTCTGTTCCTGTTCTCAGAGGAATATCCCTCCCAAACGGGGGACTGATCCAACTTGAACGTGTTCGGGTCACCGCTGCGGACGAAGGAAAGCCAGTATGCGATGAGTTCCGAGGCGAAGTTGGTTTCTGTAGGCGTCATAGTGGAGAAAGCGAACGTCCCATTTTCACTGCGCATTGTGAATCTCAGCAGAAGTATTCGGATAGGTGTGAAGGAGCGATTTGGCTTACCCGGTGTTGGTACCTAGGAACATCATCCAGTTCTCAGCGGCGTGCTCTACGGCTGTATCGCCTCCTGTGGGGTTGGGTTGGTTGTATCTGTAAGTCCAGGCTTTTGTCTCCTTCGAATACGCAGCACCCATGATAGGTCCCTGAGTCAATCTATTAGCTCATGGACTTAGGCAATCGTTTCTAAGGTGGCACAACACGTACAGCGCATCTTAGCTCCGGCTCTCCCGTTGCCGTCCTGAACACATCCCCACCGTTGCTAATTGGTTGGTCTTCGTAAAGGCTGACGAAATCGTCCAGATCCTCTTCCGTAAGAGCGGGGAAGTACGATTTCAGAGCGGACTCGATCGTTCCACCGGATAGGGTCTCGTTGGAGGTGTACCCGACGATGAGTGGGACGCGGGTGAATTTTCCTTGAGTGATGAGACGGGTAGGGTAGTCTGGGATGAGTACACCATCGAGGACTGGATGGAAGAAGTGGTATGCCCTGGAGAATATAAGAAGAAAGTGTTAGGGAGGAGGTGAGAGGGTAGATTGATGGTAGAGGACGCACAGAGAGGCATTTTGAGAGGCGAAATCTTGGGCAGGAGCTATCGCACTGAGATCTGCTTTACGTAGACAAGCCATCTGGTCTTGGAGAGAGCCCCCAGAGCATCCTGCGACCTCGACGAACTTGTCGAACAGCGGCTATATTTCGTCATACATCAGACTCTGCCGGCTTCCTTGAAAGAATCCGAGAAAGGAAGTGGCGAATACTCACGACTTGCTGCTCTGGTAACGGGACCGGAGTCCTGTACACACTTTGTGCGATCGCAGCTTGATACAGTGGCTTCTCACTCTCGTTGGTAATGAGATGCAGCTCAATAGAGGCACCGCCCGCGCTCTCCCCATTGATGGTGACACGGTCCTTGTCCCCACCGAAAGCACCGATGTGCTCTTGAACCCACTTCAAAGCTTGGATCTGGTCGAGGAAGCCGGCATTGAGATCACCCAGTTTTTCAGATTTGTTGACTGGTGAAAGATATATAAGCTGGCCAACAGGAAGACAGGGACAGTGCCGAACGCACTGAAAGCGGGATGAGCCAAGAAACCAAGGGCATCGAGACGATAGTACACGGAGACGATGACAACGTTGGGTGATTGTTTGATCCAGTGAGCTAAGGGCCAGCTTGCTGGGTTCCCGAAGACATAACCTTGGTACAGTACAGCATATCAGTATTCTCCCTGTGAGGTTGAAGAGCATGGGGACAAACCTCCACCATGGATGTATACTAGAACCGGAACTGTAATGAGATGGTGATTAGCTTCAGTTCGTCACGGATAGAGAATGGGGGTTACGTTTGCTGTGGGCAGTTGCGTTGGCAGGCGCGTAAATATCAAGGTTCAGACAATCTTCGCTTCCTGCGCCGCCTCTTTGAGCCTCTATAATCATCTGAGATCAGCGCTCATGGGACTAACAGAACATAAAGAATGTTCCTATACGCACGGGCTCCCTGGACGCAAAAGTCCGCGTACTCTCTAGCATCAACGACCTTTCCATGCGTCTCTCTCTTGACCCTCTCGGTATCGAGCGGTACAGTCGCCCTGAACCGTAGATCACCCACAGGAGGCTCAGCGTATGGTATACCCAGGTATGAAACCGTATTGTGGTAGGTTCGATTTCCGAGATACTTAGCATACCCCAGATCTACAACGTCCCTCTGTGCAAACGATTCGAGACTAGCCTCAGAACCAGAGTCAGTCTGAGCGTAGGATCCTGGCAAGCCCAGAAACAAGGGTAGAGCGCTGAAGAGACCAGACCAATGCATGGTTGGTATACCCGGCTGCGGGATGGGAAAACTTCGGTGGATGGGGGGATCCAAGATTGACGATGGTGACGGGGGCTTACATTTATAGGATTCTTGTGAGGGCTCGGAGCATGGGGTATTTGATTGCCAGGGACCGTGGAAATAGATATTTCATTCGAGGTGGGATGATCATGTTCGGGGAGGTCATTTCAAATGGGTTATGGGGGGTATACTATAATCAGTGTGATGCAAGCCCCCCTGCCGGAGAGCTGCCCCATGACACTCTTTCGATCAAGATACAAAAAAAACTCTTGTCACTGGCAAGAATGAGCGCCGTGAGTGGACTGATTGTAGATCATGGAAATTGGTGGCTCTCTCGTGAGACTTTAACGTTCAGACCCAGGACTCTGGGTAGGCCCGAGTAGCGATCTGGTTTGAGAAGCGGGAACAAGTTTGTGGGATGATCAAGGCGAAGAGCCGCATTCCCGAGAGTTATATAGCTCAGTGGTCGGTCACAGCGCTCAGAAAATACACGATGATCATATAGTGCGCCTATGCATGTTTATAATCTAGTACAGGCGGGCATGAGCTTGCAAAAAGGACAAAGACGATCTACAGACAAGAACGATCTCACTTCAACCTACGATGCCGACGCAGCGACAGCTCGTGCCTTCTCCTCCTCCCTCTTCCTAAACTTGTCCTGGCTCTCATTCTGCTGCCGAACCAGCTTCATCCTCCTCTGCCACTTCCTCCTGCCGGCTCCTCGTTTTGCGCCTTCTATGACGACCGGTTCAGTCATCTTGGCTTTTCGAGCAGCGGCCTCTTCCGCTTTTTGCCTCTGCTTGTTTTTGTCACGTTTTCGCAGGCGAGGGGTCATCTGTGCCTTCAAGAGCGAGCCGTAGATGGCATTGAATTTAGGGAGATCAGTAGAGTTTATCTGTGGAGAATCAAGATTGCTCAGTGGGTGGTTTACTGTAGGAGGAGATGATGTGTGTACCCGAGTCGAAAACTGGGCTTGCTTGCCGTTGGTTACACGCAACAGACAGGGGTACTCCTGCTCGTCTTTGATGTCGCCACTGTCCATCTTGGCGTCTCCGTCATCGTAAGAGTCTATGAGGACAGGTTCACTTGAGAAAAGAGTAAGATCCCACGAACAAAAGGACGTACATCGTTTATGTGTCAACCATATCGTTCCGTGTTCAGTCGACTCCTCGAACAGCTTGGTTACTTGCTTAATGAACTAGAGGATCCATAGGGCTCAGTCATGCTTCCAGTATCAGGGAGCACAATATAAGCAAGATAAAGTACTGACGGTGTCGTTATCCACAAGTTGCATCGAGGCATCAACCAAACGTTAGATCACAATTTCCTGCAACATCAGTCTGAGAGAGCTCGGCACCCAGTGCCGCTGACAGATTTCGAGCCCCGCCTCAATCTCCGCCTTGGAGTCAGGTGAACTTCCCTGGTTCCCCACACCGCCTCCTCTCCTTACGTTCTCGACACCCGACCGAGCAACAGCAAAACCGACTTCTACAAAGAAAAAACAAGAAAAGTCAGCATACAACACGACCATGGACGACGGTACGTTTTCCAGCAACCCACCTTAGCCATCGACTTGGCCAGTCTGCGGCACGAGAAAAAAAGACACGTTCGCCCAGTTTTTACAACAACCACAAAATGAATTCGGCTCTTTACCGACTACATTTCGCTTTCTTTCACGTTATCTGGCAACGGGTGTCACTGTTTTACGGCTCTGCTCAGATGACGAGTAGCATTGCGGTTGTTGTCGACATATTTTTGCAAGCGGTGGGGCTGCAGCGGCAACGGTTTCAACAGCGTCATCTGGCTAACGGCCAGGCGAGTATTTCTCGACGTAGCCTGCGCCTCCCTTGTTCGGCATATTCTCCAGTCGAGTACCGTGTCTTTGTCGGGTTTTCGCCAGCGACTTCGCCCACGGCAGCATGTGCTTTTTTCTCGACTTCACCGTCACCCAAGCCAGCCACGTATATTCTTTGGCATACTGTATTTGCCCTATTTTTCTATCTTCCTCGTTTTTCCCAGCACCTCGTCTCTTTCGCCTTTTACCGCCTCCAACAATATCTCAACGAAAACCCCTATTCCACCAACAGCCTGGCAGAATCAAGACGTATCAACCAACAGCAACGGTGCGCCTCCTAACGGCAATGCTGGACCAGGAGGCTCTTCTGGTGCCCCTGGCGGTATGCACGGTGGCGATATGGGAATGGGTAACAATGGGTCAGGTATGAATACCGATGAGCCTGGCTGGAACGGTGGGGGTAGAGACAGGGATAGGGACAGAGAGAGGAGTCCGCCCCCTAGGCGTTCCAGTAGGAGTCGGAGCCCAGGCAGAAAAGGCGATGACCGGGGGTTCGTAGCAGCTTCTCTCCTTCCATGATAGTAATAGTATGGCTGATCTGTCTCTGTCTCTAGTCGTCCAGGTGGAGGTGTCAACCCTGGCAACAACCTGCACGTCTCTGGTCTGCCTATCAAGTGTGATAACCGCGACCTTGAAGCTGCATTCGCGAAAGCTGGTCGAGTTCGTTTCTATCCCCTTGAACTTCTATTTATTTTTTTCGCTCTTTGACGCCTCTGCCTTTCTCTCGGATGTAGGTGCAAAAAGCTGCTGTCATGTACGACCCTCATAGTCGCGAGTCTCGTGGTTTCGGTTTCGTGACCATGGAGACTCCTGAGGAAGCAGAGGCAGCCATTGTCGCTTTGAACCAGCAGGAGTTCATGGGCAAAGTGATCACAGTGGAGAAGGTAGCCCGACTTTTGTGAAATTCTTGACAAAATTCTCACTCTGCTCTTTTAGGCTCGTCGTGGCCGTGCCAGGACGCCTACTCCCGGTCGCTACTACGGACCTCCCAAGCGTCGTGAACGTATGCGCTCTTCATCTCATCCCCTTGTACTGAACACTGAACCGCCCAGTAGACGAACGTCCCTACGACCCTAGGCCATACGACAGCAGATACGACGACTACTACAGGCGGCCTTCTGGTCGTGATCCAAGAGATCCTAGGGACGACCACCACCGTTCTCGTGACGATTACCCCAGACGCGACTACGACAGGGACCGCTACAGCAGCCGAGGCGGCGGTCGTGAGCGCTATGATGATAGACGTTACGATGATAGGCGCTACTAAAGCCCAGGCATTACTGCTAGAGAGGTAAGGTAAGTATGGAAGCAAGTGGTGTTGTACTCTGTTAGCATCGCGCATTGGTTTCTTTCATTTCTTCTTATTGATTCGTCTTCGTCTTCCTAATTCCTGTCTCATCGATACGTAGATAGTTTTCTATACGAGTAATAAAATGCCTATGAATGTGATAGCCTCGAGATTCTAGAGTTAGGCACTGGGCAGATGGAATGAACATAGAAACATGTGACTTGAGTCCGGACTTGGCCGGGATGGCCCGCGAAAAAGTCTCGACTTGCCAAAAAGCCCTCATCACAACCAAAAGCCGCTTACCATCCCTCCTTTCCTCATTTTCCTACTTCTCCTTCTTTCCTGCACATAACAAAAAACCATGAAGACTTCTCTCCTTTCCAACGTCCTCCGTGCTTCTTCTCGCACCACCGTCGCGCGTGCTGCTCTCCCACGCAGCGGGTCAGTCGCCAGCGCACTCACCGCACAACGCTACTCTTCGACCCACGCCGAAGAGTCATTCGAGGCGTTCTCCGACCGCTACGTCTCCTTCTTCCAGAACGCGGAAGACCTCTTCGAAGTCCAGAGGGGACTGAACAACTGCTTCGCCCATGATTTGGTGCCGTCGCCCCAGGTCGTCGACGCTGCTCTGCGAGCTGCCAGACGGGTGAACGACTACGCTACCGCCGTGAGGATCTTTGATGGTGTCAGGGAGAAGGTGGAGAATAAGCAGCAGTACGAGGCGTACCTTGCGGAGCTGAAGCCTATTAGAGAGGAGCTGGGTATGTTAAATTGTTTTCATTGAGGTTTTGTGGTACTTGGATGCGACGCTGATACGTGTTTTACTTGACAGGTATTGACACCGTGGAGGAGCTGTACGGCACTTCGTCTTGAGCGTTTTTTTCTCTGGTTTTTTCTCGTCTCCCCTAGAATTCTTGACAACCACTTCTATCCGTATGTTTTTGCCTCCTTTCATGACACCCTTAACTCTCACTGACACTTTTCTCTTCGACTCTGTCTCAACAGTAGACGAGCTTAAATGTAGAAACCCAACGCCCAATATTAATCTGCCCGTGCCGTCTGCACTCATACCTCCTCCCATGTTTTTACTCGCTAGTTCAAGCTGTCTTTTTTCTACTGCAACGTGGAATCTACTCTTATATCATTATTCCTTTGGCATGGTCTCTTTCCTTCATCAACGCTCTCTCTCGCACTGTTTTCTCCTCTGAAAGAAGCTCAGATGCACTGAGCAACAGTACTGCTATCGACGAGCTTGACGTTGTCTACCTGCGACGTCAGAGTCGACCGGTCCAGCCAGTTCCAGACTTTTTTGTGATGGCTAGGCTAGGCACGTGCATCAATTTCGGCTCTGTGTTCCGTCGGCGAGAGTGCCATTGCGAGAACGCCTGCCTGATTCTGGCTTCCACAAAGGTTCCACCACAAGCAAGACCTGCAAGTTACCACACACACATGAAGTCTTTGCGATGACGAGACTCCTACCTACTCAGAGTTTGAACCATCTCACAACTGGAAGCCATCTGCTTCTTTGATCTGTCTCTAGGAATATACTTCTCAAGAGCCACTGGCCTACGCTTGAAACAGGGTACGAATATTATTTCCTGCTTCGACACCCGGTTCGAACCGCCTACCGTATCGACAGTCCAACTTGAACAGCACTGTAGCTCTTTGCCATCAAGCTGACTCCGAGTCAGAGGAGTCCGGCTTAGCGATAAGGGGAAAGTCCAGGACTGTTTCCCTAGTTGGTCTCTTCCACCTTCATTCCGGACCAGGTCACTGATTTCGTCAGGTTGATTCGTCAGATTGAAACGTACCTCACTGCTAACGCGAGGAGTAAGCGTACACCAATGGGCGGACGCACGGTATGCTGAGGTCAAACAAGGAAGACCAGGTTTCTGGAACAAGTCCCTCAAACTCGAATATAGGCAATGGGCCTGAGTATGTAATCATCCTCGGTTCTTCAAGCTTCAAGAGGCACCCGTGTAACGGTCCAGCGGCAGCCCTTTACCCTCGAGTTCTTAGGGGCCAAGGGATCCCTTATCGCTGGGCCTGACTCCCTCGTCTCCCTAGTTGGCTCTTCCACCTTCATTCCGGACGAGGACGCTATCACTGATTTCGTCAGGTTGATTTGTCAGGTTGAAAAGTACCTCGCTACTAACGTGAGTGAGCGTACATCAATGGATGGACACCCAGTATACTGAGGCAATAAGGAGAAGACCAGGTTCTCTGAACAGGTCCCTCTAATGATAATATAGGCAAAGGTGTTGCATGTCAGTCAGAAGTCTGAGTGCGTATTCATCCTCACTTCTTCAAGCGGCACTCACGTATGTTGTTGGTTCCTTTTTTCCACACAGGGCTCCCTTGCGTTACTATCTCGGTAGTACATGTACTAACTATTTCTCACAGAGTAACTGATTCTTGGATATTCCTACATCAACGTCAGTCCACCGCAGCGCGCTTCTTGGGTCAGGTTGAAGATGGTCTAATTGTTTCAGTCTTTGAGGATGATAATGTCCGAGCTTGCACAGTCCAAGAACTGTGAGTGATGTCGAGGGTTGTGCTGTCATTCTCGGGGTCACGATTTTGCATCGCGGTAACAACGTGTAGTTCGATAGCTCTCCCATCGACTCATCCAGCAAATTGTGCCATCAGACGGCAACAGCATCATTGCTGACTGCAATCTTGTCGCGCCGCTGCAAGTCAAAAGGGTCCGGAGAAGCTTTTCCAGCCCCACCGGCTTCTTGCTCGTGTACCTTCGCCACTAGGTATGCTTCGTTCCGGGATGATGGGATCGAGGACGGTCTATATCCGTCATATCGTAATGCAGTCGATTCGCATTCACATTCACAGAGATACTTCCACTGTTTTCCTTCTTTGCGTTTCATGTTCTCCTTCTGTCCCTTTCCTTCATGTTCTCCTTCTCCTTCTACCCTCCTCCTTCTTCTTCGAGGTCAGACTATCATTATATCATTTCTCGATCGCGATGCTCTCCTCCGAGCTGTTTCTCCGACATAAATACCAAGTAACAACAATCATCAACCGAATGCCATAACCGTCCATGTTGCCAGTCGACCCATCTCCAACTCTCGCCCTAGCTATAGGCCTTCCTCCCGAAAATGCTCTCCCCGGCGGTGATCCCCTTCCACAACCCGTCGACAGCTTCGGAGTTCTCATCGCTACTCTGATTTGGATGGCTCTCCTTGTGATTTTTGTGAAATACTTTCACCCAAGACCATCCCTGGAGAGGCTTAGGAGTCATCTGAGGCAGGCAGAGCTGTCGTTGATTGATCTTCGGAGCATATCCAGGGCCAACCTGGCCGTTCATTGGGATCGACTGGATAGGTGAGTCCCTCTCGACGGACTCTGCTATCTTTCTGGATCCAATGACGCTCAATTGCGTGGTAGCCTCAAGGCGCAATACGAGGAGCTACAGATCCGCACGCACGAAGCTATGGTCTGGCCGGGACACAAGGCACTCTTGGGAACTTTCAGCGGACTATCTTGGGCTATTTGGAGATGCACTCGTCGTGTCGATCAGGTTGAGACGGAAATCCTTGTGGGTTACCAGTGTTATCCTCTAGCGGACGACTGAACGTATCTTCACAGAAAGGTATCGAGCGAGCCAGACTAGAGACCGAAGTCCTTGCTCCCACAATTAGCAGACGCTTTACTGTGCCCGTCTAAGGTCTATAACTATAAACTCGATGCATCCTTTCTCTGTGTGGGTATCAAAGACTCTATTACATGAGGACTCTGTGCCGTTGTGGTATTTAATTGCTTCCACAAAATCTTGTCTGTATGTAGCCTCTGCTCATTCTGTTTTGACTCTATGTATCCTCGTATCTATCGTCTCTATGATATTCATGTATTATTATTATACCTCATGGGCTTCCTGGACTCTGCCCAGATAGTACATATACCTTGACAGCAGATTATTATGAACATCTGCTTTGACACCCTCTGTCTATGAAATCTCGATCTTTCATGTCTATCATATCATCATACACATCATGTGCGGTTCCGGCTCTTCTCGGGCTCTGACCAGTTAGGGCGTACCTTCTCCACGTTTAACCATGACCCATACCAACGCACGACTCAAATCCCGTACAGTAACAGATTTCAGAGAAGCTATAGCACCGATGCACCATTGATATATCATCGGACTACGGGCCTGTATCCATCAATGCACCATGAGCTTATCTACACTGTGGACCTCGTGTCCTCCAGACTTGATCCTGGTCACCCATGTCATCCAAAGCATCTATCGCCGTAACTCGACCTATCAACCCTCCCGGTGCGGAACCCAAGATCACCGTCGAGCAGCTCTGGAAGTGTCTTGAGCTCAAAGGTCAGTGGCTAGTATAGTCCGGGGTCGATCTGCGTTTCACACTTATGTTATGTTCTCTTGTTCTGGAGTGCAGTTCGTCAGCCTGAGATCTTTCTGAAGGAGTTCTTCCAGTCTTGTGAGGTTCTTGAGGAGGTGGGGAATAAGGTACGTTTTTGCCAGTATAAGTGCCTTGCACTTGTGTGATGGTTACAACCTCTTTGTTTTTACCAACTCGCCGCTCTTGCAGATCGTTCGCAAGGCGAAACTCAACACGGGAGAATACGTAGAAGAAAATTGTTATCTCTACGAACCAACCATGGTCCGTAGTACTATCTCTCATTCATATTTAATACAGACGGCAACCAACTCGTTAATAATTCACAAAAACGGATAGATCTACTTCGAAGGTGACCCCTTCAGGATCAACAACATCGTCTCCTACGACGCCAACGGTGAGCTCCAGATCACCTTTACGTTCGTAGGCGGCGTGCCGGGGTTGCCTCTTACCGCTACCGCTGCGGATCATGATCATTTGGAGACTGCGAGGAGGATTGGGAGACAGGCTGCGGAGGATACGGTGAGGCATGCCAGGGAGTTGGTTAGGGAGGGCAAGTTGTAGACTGGAAGGGGATCGAGGGAGGACGGAGCTGCCATCGAGGGCAAGTTCGTGTTCTCACAGGATAAGATTTAAAGATGGGAAATAGAAAAAATTGTACTTTTGGATTTGAAGATTGTACGAGAGCCCGAAGATACAGGAAAGAAATTGAAACAAACGGTGTTATGCTACAGATAATTTGGATACAAAAATTCATGTTTTGGTCGTGAGCTGCTGCAACAAGCACTGTTGCGTCAGTGTGTTTCCGATGCCAGATTCGACACCGGAGATCCTGTGAAAGATTGTTGGTTAGAGAACGCCGGGAAGAGACAAAAAAAGAGCAGAACATACTATTTTTTGCGAGTACAAATCCGCACGTCTCATTCCACCTCCAAGTCCTCTTCAATAGCCTCTAAAACATCCACACTATACCGAACCCTTCTCCTAGACTTGAGGCAACGCTTATAAGCCCCTCCGATTCTCCCAACGCGGCCGTAGGGTCTTGTCTTCGCAG
The DNA here is from genome assembly GCA_002718315.1 of Agaricales sp. HM26-F1. Taxonomy (NCBI): domain Eukaryota; kingdom Fungi; phylum Basidiomycota; class Agaricomycetes; order Agaricales; species Agaricales sp. HM26-F1. Next base: position 205,294 of record NIBX01000112.1, on the reverse strand, counting down.
AGACGATCAACCCATGTTCATAAACTGGCTCCAGCATCGGCTTCAAATACGCTGGAGGCGTATCCCCATAGTTGCCAAGCCTAGACGACGCCCCTCCTGCCCTGCGGAACTCAAGAGCACGCTGGTATCGCAATTCGCTGTCGCTGTCATCATAGTCGGTGGTGGTGGAATAAGTGTCTTCGGTATCATCTGAGGAGTCTGAGGGAATGTTGTAGTTGGAGTGGAGGTCTGTGGTTGAGAGGTGTACGGATCTGAATTTGCGTGGTTTTAGGGAGCCGGTGAGAGGACGGGGCCCTTTGGGTGTGTTAGGCCGATTGTATTTGGCGCCGATGCGACGTTTAGAAGAGTGGTTGGGTGCGTGAGGCATGGTGGGTTGATTCTAATATTCCACACAAAGTAAAGTAGAGTGCGGCAGCAAGAGGAGAGAACCCCGAGTGCTGAAGGGGGAGGGACGACGGTTAGGAATATTTTTGACGCAAGGACCTCAAGAATATATATACTCATGCGTTGCCACTGCGAACAATGGGGGTATAACTTTGCCCATAAGCGCCGGCTCAGGGACGGTTTCTGCATTGTCCTTGAGGGCAGTTGTGATTGAGATTCGAGGTCTGATAGAGTGGTGCTGTTCTCAGGGTCGTGTATGATGTAGAGGTCCTAACCATTGAGCGAGACCGAGATAGAAGCCTAGACAACGTTCAGGATCTGTTCTGATCCTGTGAGAGCAATAGTGTTTCTGCTAGTTGATACAGGACTGGAGCCTTAGCACACAAGATTATAGAGCCAGCAGAGACAGGATTCCACAGATATGCAATTTTGGTGCAGATATTCAGACTTTTACTAGAATCTATCCCCGCACATCCCTTGGTTGTTGTCGTCGTCGTCGAGGAGGAAATGCGAGGTCGAGCCAAAAACCGCGGATCCAGGACCGGCCATCAGGCACTACCCGATCACGATCGAATGATATATCAAAGCTCGGATCAACGGATAAAACGTATCTCCGCCAAAACCGAGGTTCTCGAGTCACATGACAAACGCGTCGCGTATTCGCCACGTGTAAAACTTGTTGGTTGATGTTTGCGACGCGTCGTTGGACCCTGCAAGGGAATCACGCTGTCGGCCGCATAAATACCCTCCTCCTCGACTTTTCTTTCCGTTGATCCCCCGTTCTTATACTTATTTCGTTCTCTTTCGTTCATTCTCCTTCGTTCAGTTTCTCGTTGTTCAGCTCGAGTTCATCATGCCCGCCACGCTTCAGCGCTCCTACTCGACACCATCGCTGCAGAGGTCCGACTCATCGTCGTCGATAGACAGCGAGCTCTCGCTGGGTTACAAGACCAGGAAGAGATTCACTGGGTACCAGTTGATGATTCTAGAGAATCTTCATGCGACGAACAGTCACCCTACGCGTGAACAACGAGAGTCTGCTGCTGAGGAAGGCCAAATGTAAGTCCTCGACGCGCTCCTGTGCTTCGTTCATAATTACAACGCGTCTAATAATTACTGTTTGGTGTAGGGATTTGAAAGCTGTTACGATATGGTTCCAGAACAAGCGGCAGGCTGAGAGGCGGACGGTTCTGAGGAACAGAACGAACGGCGTGTGCCTCTCGACGACGGACAGGCCGACTACGCATGCGCCAGCACGCGGTTCCTCGTTATCCACAGTTCCCTCCATTTCTCCCTCCCGCCACACAGCTTCTTCATCATGCACCACGTCCTCTCTCGACAAGGACCATCATCCGACGAGCGGGAGTTCCAGGCGCACTGTCAATTCAGTACCGCGCTCTGCACCGTCATCGTCCCGACCTAAACCTATACCTGCGTCACCCAAGCCGCTTGTGGACTCTCTTCTGGACCAGATAGCATCCAGGACAGAGCGCATCACGCTTATCCCCGTCTCACCTAAGTCGAGCTCAACCTTGTGGGATAACATGCCAGAGTCACCGACACGGTCGCCCCCTACGCCTCGAGTCCTGCACCAGCGGTCTCATTCGTCGCACAGGAAATCTCCTACCCTCGAATGGGCCTGCGAGATGGCGAGAATGCGTACCAAGAGGGAGTACGACTCCCGAGACAGCGATGACGACGAGGACACTGCTGTTGCCGACGTGCTTCCTGCTCATGGTGGGAGGAAGAAAGCTCGGAGCGGTGTTAAAGCGACTGTGGATTCTAAAGCTACGATCATGGCGAGAGCTGGGCGGACTCCGCTGAAGAGGTCGAGGACGACAGAGGACCTGGGCTCGTCCTTCCGTAGCTCACGTTCTAAGGCTTCTCGTCGTTCTGCCAGACAGGCGGCTCTGAACACTCAACCCCCTACCACAACCACCCCCTCCTCCGTAGGCCCCTTACCTTCATGTCCAAGCGATATCACACCCTGCGATACCTCTCTCCAATTCCAATCCTCATCTCCCCTCCTCGCATCAACACCCCCCAATGAGACGTCCTCCCCTTCCGCTTCTCAAACTCCAACGGATACAATAGGTCGTTCGTTAGGCCACACTCCCACCATCGTGACGCCGAAATCTGGTTTGACGATCAAGATAAAGGGGTCTGCGAAGTCGACGGCTAGGCCTGAGGATGCAGACGATGAGATGATGCAGGCTGCTTGGGCTCTGTGTGGTTTGGGTGCTGCTGGGGCGTAAGAATCGATTATTGGTGGTTGCCGTTGCGTTAGAGAGAGCTGGGGACTGCTGCATCATTTGTATTACTGCGAATCTTTTTCATGTATATAAAAAGCATATAATTATCGCTCAATATCTTGTCTGAAGTGAGATGATGTCCAGTGCGGTTGTCTCGTTCAGAAACGTTGCAGCCAGCTGGCAGGCGCCTAGACTGACTGGACTCCATCACTGTTTTTACTGACTCGCATCAATCGTTCATTGACTTCGTATCATTTCTTCATTGACTGGATCACAATTCCTCTGATCTCAGCTACTGACCTCAACACTAATCAAAACCCTCCACCTCATCATCGGCCTTGCCTCACCACCCAAAACCAACTTTCGCAGCAACGAACTCCGCTACCTTCACCCACGCTCCTTCAACTTCTACATCTTCTCTCCCTAATACTTCCATAACCCTCTCGCATCACTGTCAAGCTGCGAAACTAAGGATGGCACGCGCACATAGAGTCGCTGTGATCTCTACGTTCTGCGTTGCAGTATACCTGCTGGCTTTCTTCCAGTACATTCCGGTGCTGTTTATAGATGAGCAGGCGGCGGTTGAGATTTTGCCTACGGTATGCCTTTTCTTTTCCCCTCTCTAGTGAGGCGGTGAGAAGGCCGCGTTTATCTAATTGTCTGCGTTTTGCGTTATAAACAGCTGCCATGGTGGTTCCTCGTCTCATTCGGTTCATACTCTCTGTTTTCTATCGGCTGGGGATTGTGGACGTTCAGAGATTGTCCGGATGCGTATAAGGAGCTTATGGGGGTACGTATTCTTTCCTATTCTATCTATTTCCTACTCCTGTTGGGGTTTGGATTGCGTCGTGTCGTGCCGTGCTGAGACGTTTTTTGTTTTTTTGTTGGGTGTAGGAGATCGCTCAGGCGAAGAATGAGCTGAGAGTACAGGGTGTTTCGGTCGACTAATCTGCGTAGGATGTTTTGTTGTGTGGTTGTGGATGATGTAATTTATATTTCTTCGTTGCCTGTCTTGATTCTTGGTTGTTGCTTGATTTGTGGTCGTTGGTGTTGCTCGGTTTTGATTCTCGTTTGTGGGAACGCTGTCATTGCTCACCTACAGCTCTGGAATATCCTCCAGCAATTCTCAGTGTCGCCGCTCGTCTGCTGATCGTCTTGCTATTTTTGCTAGCTTTAACTTTAAAGATCACGGACGATGCCGTCTACCTTCTGGTAAAGTACCGCTGTACTACTTGCGATTGTGACATTCAGCACGCGCTAACTTACACACATTTTACAGGGTCTCTTGGTTGTGAATAGGTGTGTACGATTCTCTCATGTATCTATCACATTTCTCATTCGTCACCTCTTCCGGCTCAGAACCTTGTGCATACAATTCATGGAAGATCCTCATGGGACCAGAGGGAATCACATTGAAGAGTTTGCATCCGAGGTTCTGTCGAATAGCAGGACCTCCACAGGGGAGATTGTCTCCCAAGGTCTTCAGCAAACAGTCAAACAAGAAGCATCCAGCTGCACTCTCGGTCGCCCTGTCTCCATCACAGTCCTCCATCGTCTCCCTATTGCAGTTGGTCTATTATCTGTGGGGAGCCCATCGGTGGCTCGTCATAGCCACGAGAGCCAACCCAAACAAGCTTTCCCAGGTCAACTGACCGAACTCATTTGATGGTCGCCCCTATCCAAACAAGACTCCGGTGGTTCGGGCGCCTGGGGGACGACCCATCTTAAGGCTGCCTCCTCCATCTTCTTATTTCACGACCCCCATCATCCCTCTTATTCCTCCCATCCTTCTCTCTCACCCTGCTCTTTGCGTCTTGTTCGAGCATGAAAGCTATAGCAAGGCGTCTCAGCCTTCAGAATCTGTCCAGCACGAATCTCACTGGTGCGAAACAGGAAGCAGCATCGCCTTCTTCTCCTATCGAGGGTGTCATTAGAGAGGCATCTACGGATGGCGAGGATGTCGTTCCCAACAAGGCGGAAGAACCAGATGTAGACGACGACGCAGCGCCGTCTCCTCTCGTTTCTGTGTTCGATTCGGACTCGAGCAGGACTACCATTGAAGACGGGTCGACGCTTGCAGAGTCTGAGGCTCCTAAAGCTAGGGGGTTCGGTCGAATCAGGCAGTTGATGAACAAGGGATCCAAGGCCTCTAGTGGGCGTTCGAGTGTTCAGGAGAAGCGGAACAGGTCGAATGAGAGACCAGATGTGTCACTGGAGGCTCCGGCCGTGGAGGTGATCCCTCCGGAGAAGATCGTCGTTAATACGGTTGGGGACTCTGCGTCAGCTCCTTCGACGCCGGCACAGGCTTCGAAGGACGCTAAGCCTAAATCGTTACCCTTCAAGCAGAAGCTCAGATCTCTCGTTCATCTTGGCCTGGACAGGCCCACCAAGGCACCGCCTTCTTCTGAGGCGGTGGAAGGAGAAACCGCGGAAGCCTGTTTCGCACCTGTGAGGAGCATCACTCCCTCTCAGCTCGCCGGGCTCGTCGATATTAGTATGGCGTCCGAAGCGTCTCTCGACGAGATGTCGTGCAACAACGCTCCTCCCTCACCGGCTATTTTGCCTTCCATCCAAGCGGTGCTGAATTGCTCTCCCACCGTTGCCTCGGCTCGGCCTGCTTCATCTACTTCAACTCTTTCACTCCCGCGTACAGATGACCCTCCTTCCACCTCTGTGACCGATTCACCAGCTTTAGCCTCCATTACCGGAGCCAAAGACCCCGCCGATGGTACTTTCCCCGTCCCACCTCTCCCACCTACGGCCTCGGCACTTGCCTCACAAATTCATGCTCTCACACACAAGCTCCATCGTCCCGGAGGCTCACCCTCCGCGCCTTGCCCGTCTCCCAAAGAGACTGTGAAGGATAAAGATGGGAGGCCGCTCCCTCCCTCTATGGAGGGTGACGACGACGTCAGCCTTCCTTCGGATTTAGAGGGGTATCTCAAGGACAGGAACGTCATGACTGGAGAGGCGCAGATCACTAGAGGAGATGGTGCAGGGGAAGATGAGCCCGCGACGAGTGTTTGGGATATCCTTGATAAGCTCAAAGCGCCCTGGACTGACTCCGACTCCGACGATAAGCAGAAGGACGATGACGACGACGATGCCGATTCGAGGGTGATGATCTACTTCCCTTTGCATATCGAGGAGGACTCGAAGATTGAGGTGGCGAAGCCGACGTTGAAGGTGTTTGAAGTCGCGGATCTCGATGCGGAGGCGGAGCCTGTGCCTCCACCTGGAGGTATCATGAGCACGGCGATGTGGCCCTTCGATGGTTGGTGGGGAGGGAAGAAGAAGCCTGCTGAGGCTAGTCCTCCCAAGGCCGATGGACCCTCCGCCGCTCCTCCGACCAAGACACCTACGAAGAAGGTGACGAAGAAGGTCTACGTTCCTGCGGCTGATAAGCTCTCTGTGGAAGTGATGTGGTGGGGTTATCGTCTGTACGTATCTCTGGATTCTCTCTCCCTTTCTTCGACTGATGTCCCCTAATTACTATCTAGGTATCTCCCTCCTCCTGTTCTCAAGCATTTCACGGATTCCGCAAACGAAGCCAGCAAGCAGGGTGCGCTCGTCACCACTGCGCTCCAGTTCCTACTCAGTCACATACCCACTGCCATCGTCCCGCCTCCCCTTCAGCCTGCCTTGGCTCTCTTGACCACACTGGTTCCCTACATCGGATACATAGGATCCTTCTTAGTCTGGTCGGCTTCGGAGATCACCACCTTTGATAAAGGTAAACGCTGCTCCTCCCCATCCCTCTCTACCCCTCTATCTTAGTCCAAGTCTGACGATTATACTTGCTTTGGGATTTTTTTCTAGGTCAAGGCGTACATCTCACAGCGACGTGGCTGCTTCCCTTCGCTCTGATCCCTGGTGCCATTGATGCCCCTGACGACTCGGATTCTCCCGCTGGGAGCACACCTCCTGCTGGTGGTGACGGAGACGATCAGAAGCCTCCGGTTACAGGTACTCCTGACGATGGAGGGAAACCTCCCAGTGGGACGACGCCTCCTGCTTCTGGTTTGCCGGCTCCTGGGGGCGGTGAGGGTGGTGGGGATAAGCCGCCCGCTACGGGTGCGCCTCCTGGGACTGGGACTCCGCCTGCTACTGGGGCCCCACCTCCGAACACAGGTACACCAGCTCCGGGGGGCGGAGGGAGTCCACCTAGCACTGGGGCCCCGGTTTCTGGGAGTCCGTCTCCTGCTGATCCTGGGAAGCCGCCTGCTACAGTCACGCCGCCTGTTACTGGGACGCCTCCTGCTACCGGGACACCTCCTGCTACCGGGACACCTCCTGCAACCGAAAATCCTCCCGCTACTGGCGCGCCTCCTGCCTCTGGAACTCCCCCTGCCAGTGGAAATCCTCCCGGGACTGGTACACCCCCTGTCAGTGGTACGCCTCCTGCTACCGGGAATCCTCCTGCTACTGGCACTCCTCCCCCTGCAACTAGTACTCCTCCCGCTGCTGGTACACCTCCTTCCAATCCGCCTGTGCAAAACCCTCCTCCTGTACCCGCTCCTAATCCAGCACCATCTCCTGTTCCTACTTCCCCAGCGCCTGCAAATCCACCTCCTGCTACTGACCCTTCCACACCTTCGGGCGGTACGCAGGGTTCTGGTACTGCTCCTAATACATCCACACCTGTGAGTACACCACCTTCGGGTGACGCTCCAGGAGGAGTTGGGGCTCCTGCAGCTTCGACCGCGGCGGCTAAGGCTCATAAGTCGAAGTGGTCCATTGGTGGATTTTATTTCTGACCCGATAATTTCGCTCGATAAATTTCGATCCTTGTCTCGTTGCCTGGTCCCGATATCGCTCTTTTTTGCCATCTCCCCGACTTTCCCATGGTCTCTATCACACACGATTATATTTTCTTCTTTGCATAATCCGTTCGGCCAGTTTTTGTAGTACTTGGCACCTTTCACCGTTCTCTTATCTTGATCACTCATAATCTTCTGCAGACTTCTCTCTCCTTCCTGGCATTCATACTACTACCTGTTGTATCCTTGTACTTTGGACTGTATCATTTTCTTTTCTGTAATACCTTATTTACTACACCTTCGCTCAGATCTCGTATATTTTTGTAGCACAGTACTAGTAGTGTTACTACCTGCTGACATTCCTCGACTGATGTCGGCATTGACCAATATTAATTCTTGTTTACCTGGCACCGCTCTTGCGGATTTGGTGTGAGTGAACATTAACTCAAAGGGATTATGCTTGTTTTCGCATCTAAGCAGCTTGAAAGTGAACGGGGCGCGTAAGTTATTGAATAATTTATGGCGTAAGAGGAGGGACACAGATGTGCTGCCAGCGTGTGACGGCTCACGTGCAAGCAGCGCGTCTGTGACACGTCACGTCTGCCCTGGTACCAGACCTCCATAAACGCTTCACGACCTCCGTATATCTCGACTCTCCCCCACCTCCTACACGACGATGGCTAGCCCTGAATCGTCATGCCATACCATCGTCTTTGAATCTTCCTCAGAGATCCCACCACCTCAGGAGCTCAGAGCCAGTCTTGAGAAAGGCTCGGATGAGGTGAAGATTGACACGTTGAGGAAGATCATCATCTCAACGATTAATGGGAATGCGTTGGTGAGTTTCTATGTCTAGTTTGTTATCGGCTGGTTGAGTCAGAACACTGACCTCTTGTATGCGATGAAGCCTACACTGTTAATGCCAGTCATACAATTTGTGATGCCTTCAAAGAATAAAGCGCTGAAGAAGCTGCTGCATTTCTACTGGGAGGTCTGTCCGAAGTATGATGAGAGTGGAAAGTTGAAGCAGGAGATGATTCTCGTTGTGTATGTTTCTTCTGGTCTTCTCGCGTTCTGCAGTCCACTGATTATAAGCACTACATTAGAAACGCTATCCGGAATGACCTGGTTCGTTCTACTCTTCAGTCGTGCGGGCTATGCAAGGCGTCATACTGATATGTTGATTGTAGCAACACCCCAACGAGTACATTCGCGGCGCTACCCTCCGCTTCCTTCAAAAAATCTCCAAGGACTCCGAGCTCCTTGAACCTCTGATTCCAACCTGCCGCTCCTGCCTTGAACACCGTCACTCCTACGTCCGCAAAAACGCCGTTTTCGCAATCTACTCAATATACCGTCAACACGAGCATCTCATCCCTGATGCCCCGGAGCTGCTCCAAACATTCCTGGCAGTAGAATCAGATGCGACGTGCAAGAGGAACGCGTTCGTGTTTCTGTCGCATTGTGCTATGGACAGGGCAGTGGAATGGATTCTCGGGGTTGCGGATCAGGTGGCGAGCCTAGATGAGCTTTTACAGATGAGCCTGATTGAGGTTGTGAGAAGTGACTGCAAAGAGGACACGAAGCACAGGGTAGGTCGCTTTCTTAACGAGTTTACAGGAATTCGTGGCTCATGCAGTTGCTACAGCCGAGATATATCAGGATCATCTTTGAGCTCCTCAACGCCTCGTCCCATGCCGTCAAGTATGAGGCTGCGACGACGCTCACTGCTCTCACACAGAATCCCGCCGCAGTCAAAGGTATGCTCTTCATTCGTGTTCACTTGAGCATATTTACTCATATTTACCTCTAAATTTGTTCAGCCGCCGCCCAGTCTTTCGTTACCCTTGTACAGAAGGAGTCGGACAACAACGTCAAGCTGATCGTGCTTGACAGGCTTGATCTCCTCCGATCCAAGCACCCTCGTATTCTCGATGGTCTCGTCATGGATGTCCTCCAGGTGCTCTCCAGGTAACCCCCCCCCTCCCCCCCCCTTCCTCTCCCCCTTCCCCGTCCTGACTGTCACTGAACCGTCCTTAGCGCCGACATGGAGGTCCGCCGCAAAGCCATCTCCATCGTCCTCAGCATGACATCAAGCCGCAACGTGGAGGAAGTCGTCTTGTTCATGAAGAAGCAGCTCCAGCGTACGCAAGAGCAAGATTTCGACAAAGCACCGGAATATAGGCAGTTGCTCATCCAGAGCATTCACGTCACTGCAATCAAATTCAGTGAGGTTGCAGCAAGCGTTGTCAATGCACTCATGGACTTCCTCGGCGATTCGAACAATCCGTCGGCGTTGGATGTTGTTGCGTTTGTGAGGTCAGCAGCCATTCGTTTCGTCTGTTCTTAGTCTGATACCAGATGCTGATACCTTGTATGATTCTATACAGGGAGGTTGTTGAAAAATTCCCCAACCTGCGGCCTACCATCTGTTCCAGACTCTTGACCACACTCTCTTCCATCAAATCTGGCAAAGTCTTCCGTGGCGTTCTCTGGATCCTAGGAGAATACTCCGAGACTCCAGTTGATATCCTCAGCGCTGTGAGGGAGATCCGAGCCGTAATCGGAGAGATTCCCATCCTGGCCAGCGAGCAGAAGCTGCTTGAGGATGCCGGCGGAGATGCTGAGGGCGATGATGACGGCGGAGATGGAAAGGATAAAGAGAAGGATAAGAGCGCGTCAAGGCCCAAGGTTCTCGCTGATGGGACGTACGCTACCGAGACTGCGTATACAAGCACAGCGGCTGCAAGACTAGAGGCAGTGAAGAGCGCTGCGAAGCCGCCTTTACGGAGTACGTCTCTCTTTCCTCTCCAGCTCCCCTTGCCGTTGATCTAATGATATCTTCCTACATTATAGCTCTGCTCCTGGGAGGCGACTTCTTTACTGGTGCTGTTCTCTCTAGTGCACTAACGAAACTCGTATTACGGTTCCATGAAGTCTCGTCAGATCTAGCTGCCGCCAACATGGTCAAAGTGGAGGTAAAGTCCTCCCCTCCTCTTATCTCTTTCCCCTCTTTCGTTCTCCTCAAACCTGATCTCACCTCTTCCCTCTCCCTCTATTAGGCGATGCTGATCATGACCTCTATCATCCGAGTCGGCCAATCCAAATTCGTCACCGCCCAAATCGATGAGGACTCGAACGAACGTATCATGAACTGCATTCAAACACTCAGCGAGGTGCAGGGCGTCAAGTTGGCCCAGGAGATGTTCTTAGAGGATACCAAGAGTGCGTATAAGAGGATGTTGACTGCACAGGAGGTATGATTTTTTTTTTCTCTACTCCTTGGATTATCTATGGTGTGATGCTGATGTGGGTGTGTCGGATTCTGTAGAAACGGGCGGCTGAGAAGAAAGAGTCCGAATCGACGAAGAAGGTCGTCGTTCAGGTGGACGATCTATTGAGCTTCAGACAGTTTTCTAAGAAGAACGTGGATGACGCTATCGACGTGGGTTCTTGTTCTATCTCCTCACCTCGTTGGTTCTCTCACTATACTGATGGTCGTTCTGTTGTTTCCTTAGGAAGACGCAGATGTTGGAAGGGCTACTGGGGCTGGCGAAGTTCGGGAGGATTTCATCTCGAACCTCAGTCGTATCACACAGCTTACTGGTCAGTCCTTTGCCTTGATCATCCCCTACATATGAGAGGGTATGTGTCACTGACGTTGCTCGTTCTTTCTAGGTTATTCCGATCCTATCTATGCCGAGGCTTTCGTCAAGATGCACGGCTTCGATATCATGCTGGGTACGTTTCGTGTCCTCTTTGACGCAATTTGTACACATGAATTCATTTGTTTCGCTTTGATCATAGACGTCCTTTTGGTGAACCAGACTGCAAACACCCTGCAGAATCTATGCCTCGACTTTGCTACCCTCGGCGACCTCAAAATCGTCGAACGACCCGCTGTACATACTGTCGGTCCACACGGGTTCCAGAACATCAAGGCTACCATCAAGGTAAAAACTCTTCCTCGTTTACCTGTGTTTGAGGCCCAATGCTTATGTTTTACTGGATCTAGGTCTCTTCGACAGAGACGGGTGTGATTTTTGGTAGTATACTCTGGGAGGGTCAGAACATGGCCGAAGCCTGTGTTGTGCTGCACGACATACACGTCGATATCATGGATTACATCAAGCCTTCGTACGTTAACGAAGCTCAGGTCTGTTCCCTCCCTCCTTCCAGTCTCCCGATATTCCTCTCACTCAATTGCTAACATGATCTGTTCAACAGTTCCGCAGCATGTGGACGGAATTCGAATGGGAGAACCGTGTGGTCGTGAACGCAAACATGGGAGATCCTAGGGAGTACTTGCAGCATGTCATGAAGACGACCAACATGTCCTGTCTCACGCCTGAGGGTGCTATGTCAGGGGAATGTACGTTCTTATCTGCCAACCTTTGTGCCAAGAGCCTGTTCGGTACGTTCCTCTCTCCCTCCTCTCCCTCATGGGACTTGCGATTTGGTTATGGTTATACTGATGTATGTCCGTGTGTGTGTTGTAGGTGAGGACGCGCTGGCCAATCTGAGCATAGAACGGACGGATGCGGGGACGATCACTGGCCATGTGAGGATACGGAGTAAGACGCAGGGTATCGCTCTATCGCTGGGCGACAGGATTACGACGATGTGTAAGTTTTTCACCAGCCACCTTTGAATCCTGAGCTGATTCATGCCTTCTCTCTCCCTCGTTTCTATCTAACAGCCCAGAGGGATAGCTCCAAGCCGCTAACGATTTGAATATGTTCATGTGTGAAGGGCCCTTGTTTTCGTGTACTTCAAGTCGAGTTCTGTGTGCGGTCGTTGGTACATGTACCTAGAGAGTGTGAGGGGTGTCTTCAGAATTAATGGTTTCCCGGAATTGATCACCTCGACCGCTCGGCGTTGAAGCCGAGTCGCACACTGTGACTGTGTTCGTCACATCAGTTACATCAGCTGTCACAACTATACAGGACGAGATTCAGCCACCGGTGAAGTCAGTCAACAGAAAGGGACACCATCGACAAAACTCACCCCCTTACCCCTTCCCTCAAGATCATCCAAAGATGAGGTTCGTTGTCGTTGCTCCTTGTGCCCAAACATGCATATATACGTCCATGTCCACGTCCACGTCGACATATTGTGCCGTCTTCTCACCTCCTCATCTCTGAAAACTATGATATGATCGTATGCTGACGAAAAACCACACGACCACAGTTCCAAAATCTCAGTGTCAAGCGTGCGAGGCTCCATCAAAGAAATGCTGGCTGACGCCAACGGCGACAAGAAGCGCAACTTTGTCGAGACGATCGAGCTGCAGATCGGTCTCAAGAACTACGACCCGCAGAGGGATAAGCGTTTCTCGGGAACTGTCAAGTACGTCTTCCTCTCTCTTCTCTCTACTCTCTCTCTTCGATGGAAGAGTTGATTGTGGTGTTGTATCTGATTGATGTTTGGTTCGTTGTTGTGTGTAGGCTCCCCAACGTCCCAAGGCCCCGTATGACTATATGTATCCTCGCTGATGCTGCCGATATCGATCGTGCCAAGAATATCGGCCAGGAATACATGTCGGCTGACGATCTCAAGAAGTACGACTTTATTTTTCCCTCGTATCCTGTTTTCTGTCCCTGATGCCTTAGAATTATCATACAGGCTGAACAGGAACACCAAGCTCGTGAAGAAGCTCGCTAAGAAGTACGACGCTTTCTTGGCTTCCGAGTCCCTCATCAAGCAGATTCCTCGTCTTCTCGGACCCGGTCTCTCTAAGGGTACGTATCACCCACTCATATAACCGCCCCCCTCCCCCACCCTTGGCTTAAATTCGTCTTATCCAACAGCTGGAAAGTTCCCGACTCCTCTTTCCAACGCTGAGGACATGACCAACAAGATCACCGAAGTGCGTTCGACGATCAAGTTCCAGCTCAAGAAGGTCCTTTGCTTGGGTGTCGCTGTCGGCCACGTCAGCATGACTGAGGATCAGGTGTTGACCAACACCATGTTGAGTACGTATCTGTCCTGTTTTCCCTCTCTTCCTTTATGCTATTTGTGCAGACTAGATTGCTGATGCGTTTTTTTTCCTTGTTGTGTAGGTATCAACTTCCTCGTCTCGCTGCTCAAAAAGAATTGGCAAAACGTCAAGTCGCTTCACCTGAAGACGACCATGGGCAAGCCTATCCGTCTTTACTGAGCGGATCTTGGCTCTCCCCCTTCCTCCCTTTTTATGGTTTTATTTTTCTTGTCATATATGCACCACCGTTATGATACTGTGAATTTCGCTGCCGCTTTTTTTTTTGACAACCGACCCTACTTTTTTCTCCCATTCTTGAAGATGTACTTCCTTTTCTTTTCTGTCGGTGTATGGACGAGGGGGGCAGGAGCGTCATGCGTCGAACCTGAGGCTCATCTCCGTCTGGCTACTCACAATCGAGAGCAGGGTGCGTCGGCAATAGGTCAGAAACCGGGGACAACAAACGAGGATGTGAGAAGAGAGAAACGGAGGGGGAGAATGGGGACTTCGGCAACCGATGATCTGTTCAGCACAACACGAAGCCTCGCACGCTTGGACCAACGGTTTCTTTTTCCACCACTTGGGGTGTTTTGGAGAAAAAACCGATTGGGAGCTGGATCGTCTGGTTGTTGTTTGACCTTTTCTCTTTTTCGTTCTTTCTCTTTCTCTCATTCTCTCGTGTTGCGTCTCTCCTTTTCCTCTCACTGCCGCCTTTTTCCGCAGCCCATGTGCGGGAAAAACCTTGCACTCTCTCTACCCGAGATCCTGAGCCGACGGAGTTGATCGTCACTGGGAGACGCCGCATTCGTTTGCAAGTGATGCGCTTTGCCTCTCTCTCCTTCCATCCGTCCTGTTATTTTCTCTCGTCATCTTCTTATGCCTGTGTGTGTCGTTTCTGGGTCTTTTTCTCTTGTGGTAGCGTTTTTCTTCCTCTGATAGTATGCGATATGATATGATAAATGATGACTGTATAGGCCAAGAGAGAGAGAACACTGGATACACAGAGCACCCCGTACTCGATCTCAACGATGTCTCCATCGTCCTTCCATATTGCGTATCTGAGCTCACGCCACCTCTTGGGATTCGTTGCTTGGTAAGACAGCTTACTCAGATTCCCAAACTAGAGTTCCCAGAGGCTCGGTATAAATATTGAACCCGCGACTCCTGGTAAGAATTCAGTTATCCTAAACCCCCACCTACACCGTAACTGCCTTCTTGAACTACTTATTGAGCTTAAGAACCCTGCTATACAGTCTAAGAGATACTCGACAATGGCCGCACCGATTCCAAGCAGTATCAACGCTCTGATTACACAGGGCAACGGTCAACCTCTGAAAGTTGCTTCCGTGCCGTTCGATGCTAGTAAACTCGGCCCTGAGGAAATATTGGTGTGTATCCTCATTCTCGTCGTCTTTCTTGCATTTCTCGTGAACAATGGTTCTCTATCAGGTTCGTGTTAGAGCTGTTGGTTTGAACCCGACGGATTGGAAGGTGCGGTGCTCCGAGTCCCGTATGCATAAGGTTATGAGATCATCGTCTTATCTCATCTCTTCGTACACACGATACAGAGCTCCTTGAGGTCTAACGTACCCGGTGGTCTTGTCGTTGGCTGTGATGCTGCCGGGGACGTCGTTGCAGTTGGTTCCAACGTTACGTTCTTCAAAATCGGCGATCGCGCTGCTGCATTCACGTTAGTTTCTCTCCCCGGTCACTTGTTTCAAAGACCTTTTCCTCACGCGGAGCTTTCTGATCCTATATATTGCGTTGCACGTAGTGCTGGCGTTAGCAAACCTGACAATGGCGCGTTCGCGGAGTACGTCCGATATAATCAGGTAGTTGCTTTCAAGCTTCCTGAGGACATGACGTATGAAGAAGGCGCTTCGCTCCCTGTATGTTTTTCATACACACTTTCATATTCATCCCTTCCTCCCGCATCGCTTAATAGCATTTGTCGAATCAAAAATAGATCCCACATCTGACCGCCATCCAATCCCTCTACATCCGCCTCGGGCTTCCCACTCCCCTCAAAGCACCTACCTCATCAGCGGGGACCATCCTCATCTGGGGTGGCTCGACAGCCACTGGACACCACGCTATCCAACTCGCCCGTCTGTCCGGTTTGACAGTGATCACTACCGCATCTCCTGCAGCGTTCACTGAGCTGGAGAACATCGGTGCTTCGCTCTGCTTCGACTACAAGGACCCAGACGTCGTGAGCAAGTTGAAAGCGGCTGGCGATATCACTTACGCGTTGGATGCTGTTTCTGAGGGTGGAACGATTGAGAAGACTATAGTCAGTTATTATTATTTTATTCCTTCTCTTTCATTGATTGTAAGTGTTTTTGGTCTGATTGATGATTGTTTTCTTATAGGATGCGTTTGGCCCGAACGGCGGCAAAGTGGTTCATCTCTTACCTGTCACAGACGAAGTGAAGAACAGGAGGAAGGACGTCCAAGTTTTGCACACCCTTCTTTACCTCGTTCTCGGGCCTGTACGTCTTGACATTAATATTCCCTCTTTTCATACCCCATATCGTCTAACTGATTTGTCACTATATACTCTCCAGATTGCGCACTATCCATTCTGGCCTGAAGACCAGCCTCCCATGCGAGCCTACCTTCAAAACGAATGGCCAGAACTATCCAAGGGCTGGACTGCCGGCGTTGGTAATTCAAAACTCAAGCCTCAGCGATTGCGCAAGCTGGAGAGAGGCCTTGAAGGTCAGTTTTGATTTCCCTCTTTTTTCTTATATTCGCTCATTGAAGCGATATCGATGATATATCTGATATTTTACACAGGCGTACCAAAGGGGCTTGAGACTATGAAAGCTGGTGGGTACGGTCGAGAGAAGCTCGTTGCGACTATTGCATAAATCATAGTCCGAATCCATATCGAATAGAGAAGACCAGTACTGGACTTTGTTATATGTATGCAACAGGAGGAGGCGCACCCCCACGGGCCGTCGTTCGAAGCAAAAATTTGTATTCAGTCTTTTCTTTTCTCTATCGACCACAGGAGTTAGGCTACCAAGCTAGGGGATGGGGAAGATAAAGGAGAAATGAGACGGAAAAAAAAAACGCGAGAGATACATATAGTAATTTAGTGACTTGTGAGCTCCTATTACTGACCAATAGTCACGAGGTAGTCACTATAGTCGTCCAAAAGCCCCGTACTGTCCGAAAACCAGTGCAGGCATAGTATCCTAATACATGGGGGGTGTTGTAGCTGACGAAAAACGTGGGGGGTGATGGAGGGGAGGGGCCTTTTGCGGGTGTTGTGGGCTCAGCGCTCATCGATCATCCTTCAAGTTGGAGTCTATTAGTCTAGTAGATAAGATAAGATAACACCGACTTTTTTTACGCATATCTCAAGCCATTTCTCAATGTATACCACACCCAAAGTAGATATACATGAGGAACTAGTGTCCCGGATCGTTGCCCCCCACAATTTCGCGAGTTTTGGTTGAGCGTGGAAGGTGTTGAGATCAAGAGAGTGAGATTTTACCCTGCCAAAGACACCGTGGCATTTTGGGCCCGCGATGCTACCGGACTTTTAGGTTCCGAGACAAGCGTGAAAGTCCTAGCTCGGGCGATAAGAACGAATGAAATTCTGAGTAAAACCGAGTTGATTAACTCTCATGGTGGCATAGGCAGTGGGATATCCGTTGAGCGAGCTGAAGAGAAAAATGTTTTTTGAAACATTGTGCAGTCGTAATGAGGTGTCAGAGCGGTGTCCCCGAGCCAAATTCTGAGCTGGGGAGTGGACAAATATGTACAAGCACACCTGCACTGCCAGGCTCTGGTAGCTTGCCATGAACGAAAGTAAGAAATCAAAGGAAAAATCAGGTCAAACTGAGCTTCGAAAAGCTCAAAGTCGAATGAAAGTAAAAAAAAAAAAAAACAGTGATTCTAAGCCAACACACTGTGAGAGATACTACCGCATAGAAATACTAGTAAAAAACATACCGCAATCATCGTCCCTAAATCCGGTCCTAACACCTTGAAGTTCCAACCCCCAAATCCAGCCATCAAAAATTGTAACACGAGCCTCACCGACTCGGAGGTGTTCGTCAAAGCGATGTGGTTTCAAGGGCGCTTGTAACGGGGAACCATATCCCAGATGGTTTCAAAGAGCCGTGGAGATCAGGACGTGTTTTTGCCGAGAGACGGTGCAACGGTGCTGCCAAGAGATATGAGGCGTGGTTACATGAGCGATACAGTGCACCTGAAGGCAAGAAGAGTAGATTGTTTGAGGGTGGGGTGGGTGCAAGCACTGACAGTGAGGAAAGAGAGAGAGAGAGAGAGGCCCCAGAACGAAGCTGTGAGAGAAATATTTATCCAGTGCCGAAAGTTGAAAGATAGCGTGAACTCCCCCGGACCGCTCTCATACCTGAATCCAACTTCTTCTCTTTGCTTTCTTCATTAGCTTGCAGTAAGCCTTCTAACTCACCGATTTCTGAACTTTCTTCACCTCACAGAGGATGCTTTTAGACCCTACGTGGCGTACCGTTGTGCAACTATAGCCATGTAGACAACATGGACGATCTATTAGACGTGGTACATGTTATCTATTCTTATCTACCCCCACCGTGTGCCCTTGCACGACTCGGGGTGGGATTCTGGGGGTAAATAAATCTAGTAGTACTGGCACCGTCGTTGGAGCTCCGACTGGGATTTCGCTCACCTTGCTGATAGTATAAGGATGATACGTATAGACGAATACAGTAGGTAGAGTCTCTGAGGAGATCCATGTATCAGGTGGTTCTCTCGAGTAGCCAAGTTAGCACGCATGTCCAGTGTACGCACCGCAACTGATTATATGAACTTGCGATTGAACGGGTACAGGTCTATCTTGAAGCTGATATCTGAATCACTGAGGCCGTTACAGTACTAGAACCTATACTCGAGCCGCAAATCCCTCTGGTACAACTGCTTTTCCAGATCACCAACTGTGAGGATATTCTCTTTATCAGAATACAAATACGGACGAAGCGGGACGGCGTTCCTCCACTGTAATGGTACCGGGGTAAACTCTGCTTGAAGTATATAATACCGTACCCACCAGGAGTTCCAAGACGAGAGGAACGTTTTACCATTACAGTAAACCGGGAAGCGGACCGCGGACCGAATGGACTCCTCCTCCCATGACCACCGGTGACCGGCCAGTAATCCCCAGGAAGAAGCTGGCGAAAGGGAATCAGGAATGCGAGATATACATATACATATATATGTAAGGTGAGCTTCTTCGAATATTTCCACCTGGTTGTTACTGAATTCTGATTCCTTCTTAGGGATAACGATTAGGCTATACCTACGCACTTCAGAAACGGGTCTAGACTGTTCTCTAACTGCTGCTACTTCAGCCGTTTTGTGTTTATCAACGACGGATAACGGGTAAAGTTGTACCTTTTGGAAGTAACGACTTTTTTGGTTGGTGAGTGAGTACTGACTCGAGATTTGGTTTTTTGTCTTGTGGTTTGTTTTGGTGTTGCGTTTGCTAACGAGGAGATTGGATAGGTCGGATAAGCTCATCGGATCGACATCGATCGCAACCATCTCAAATCCCAGATAGGGATTTTCAAAGTAACTCAGAGCTACAAGTCATAGCTATAACCACCTCGCTATCAAGAACTTCTATACCTCACGATGCCCGTCTCTACACCAACTCGTCCATTCCCTGAGGGAGTGTGAGTTCTTTTCTTACTACTACTCTCTCTACAATCTATGTTGTTTCTCACAAGCCCGATCTGATGCTTATGCTCGTATACGGTATAGATACTGCCCTCTGATCACGCCCTTCAAAGCAGGGACTGAAGAGGTCGATTACGAGGCACTCAAAACCCAAGTCGTCAGGCTCGCCAAAGCGAGATGTGGGATCGTACTCCTAGGCACGAATGGGGAAGGTAAAAAGCCCTATCCTCTCTCTCCTACCTATCTTCATCCATATAACTCTATCTCATCTTCATACATATCTCCCAACCCTAGCATCCCACCTAACCGACACCGAACGCAACACCATCATCAGCACCGCCCGCAGCGCCCTCTCCTCCCAGTCCTCCTCCTCCCCCTCCTC
This sequence comes from Agaricales sp. HM26-F1, assembly GCA_002718315.1. NCBI lineage: Eukaryota > Fungi > Basidiomycota > Agaricomycetes > Agaricales > Agaricales sp. HM26-F1. The sequence goes on along the minus strand of NIBX01000112.1, from coordinate 185,845 downwards.
TCCCTCCTTCGCAGACGTACCCATCCTCGTCGGCACAGGCTCCGGTTCCGCCAAACACACAATCCAACTGTGTAAAGACGCGAAAGATGCGGGTGCGGACTACGTGATCGTCATCCCCCCTGGATATTTCTCGTTCGCGATCGGGAGGGATAGGAAGGCGTTGAGGGGTTATTTTGAGGAGGTGTTGGAGGGGAGTCCGCTGCCGGTTATGGTTTATAATTTTCCGTGGGTTGTGTTTTTGTTTTGCTGTTTTTTTTTTCGTTTCATTTGGGATTTGGGCTTTGAGCTTTGGGCTTTGAGCTTGGTTGGTTGTGGTGTGGATGTGCGCTGATGTTTGTGTTTTGTTACATGTAGAGGCGCTGCTGCGGGAATCGACCTCGACTCTGACTTCCTCATCGAACTCTCCGAGCACCAGAACTGCTTCGGCGCAAAGGTACCGTCCTCTCCTCCCCTCCTTCCCCACCCCCACCTCCTCTCCACCACCTCTCCTCCTCCCCCCACCTCCAATCTCCCTCTTCCCTCCTCCCCACTCCCCCATCCCCACCTCTAATCCCCCTCCTCCCCAGTCCACACTCTAACCCCACCTCTAATCTCCATCTAACACCTCTCTAACACCCCCAGCTCACATGCGGCTCAATCGGCAAAGGCCACCGCCTCTCCATCCACACCCAATCACAGGCCTACAAAACCCGCCACCCGCTCCCTTTCATCGTCCTGCCTGGTTTCTCGGACTTGTTGTTGCCGGGGATGATTGCGGGGATGGGGGGTGTTATTACTGGGACTGGTATGTTTGTTTTTTTATTATTGGGTTTGTTTGTTTTATTTTTGGGTTTTGGTTGGGTTTTGGTTGGGTTTGGGTTGGGTTTATGGGTTATGGGTTATGAGTTATGGGTTATGGGTTATGAGTTTCGAGGAGTCGAGAGAACTGGTTTCTTCTCTCTTCACATCGCACCTCATTCAATTCACGAATCCAACTTTAACGTGCCTCTCATACCGTTGATTTATACAGGCAACGTGATACCCAAGACGATCGTCAAGCTATACGATACGGCGAAGGAGGCGTTGGATAGTGGGGACGGGAAGAAGTTGAAGGAGGCGCAGGCGTTGCAGGAGATCGGTTAGTTGTTTGATTTTATTTTCCGACTTTTCGAATCCCTATCTCTACGTGTTCTCCACGCATGTAACATCATGTAACACCCTCTCGAGTCGAGTTCTTTCTCCCAGCTCCCCTTTTCCGAGTCGTTCTTCCATGCAGAATCAAAACTAACTAACCCACTTCTCCCTCTCTCCCTTCCCTCTCTCCCTATATACATATACTCATCGACATCAACATAACCATAACACAGTATCCAACGCAGACTGGACAATCGTCAAAGCCGGCATCGGAGGCACCAAATACGCACTCGACGCGTACATCCAGCCAGGGCTCGGCGGCGTCCCTCGTTCGCCCCTTCCTACTATCTATGGGGCAGAGCATGGGGAGTTTGGGAACGATGAGGAGAGCGTGAGGGTGAGAGGGATGTTGGAGGAGGGCTTGAGGGCGGCGTTGGAGGTTGAGAAGGGGCTGTGAGGAGGGCGGTGGGGATGGGGATGGGGGTGTGGTGTGGTGTTGTGTGGAGGTGGGGTTGTGGTGGGGGTGATAAGATTTTGTACATGTTCCTTTGAGTCCATCTATCGATTTTGAGCATACGATGATCTGGTGAGACCGGTGAGCTAAGCATAGTAGCGTAGCTTCTTGCATCTCTCAGATTCTATACAACGTATTACACAGTAAAGATTTTCTCCCAGTCCGACATCCCTGAGGACTTCCGCCGCTAAGAGTACTGCTGGGAATGATAGCGTTGAGTGATTGTTATCTCGGTTTTATTACATGACTTGGCTAGTATAGGCGCGAGATGAGGTTCACCCAAGGACATTGAGAAAGCGTGGGAGAGGAGAGGAAACGAAAAAAAAATCGATATCGCTAAGTCTATCCCATACTCAGAACCAACTTCATGCAATTAAGTCTATCTAAGAGACGCGCTTTCAAACCTCCCCATCCTCCACCGCCTTCTTCCACGCCTCCCTGCCCTTGAGCCACTCCACCAGCTCCTCCCTCCTAACCTTAACCCCCTTCTCCCCTTCCCCAACAACAACCTTCACCTTCCCCTCGCCCTCCTTCTCACTCATCACCCACCTCTGCTCCTTCACCATCACATACCCCTCCCTCACCTCCTCCTCCCCAATCAACACCGCGAACGGCACCTCGTCCTTCTCCCCCGCCGCAAACTGTGCTACGAGCTTGGGCTTGGATTTAGCGAGGAAATCAGCGCTCACACCGGCCTCTCTCAGCTCCCTGACGAGCCGCACACGTTCGTCGAGTAAACCGTCGCCTGCGGCCATGACGTAGACCATGGTCGTCTTTGCCCGCCCCCCGCGCTGGAGCTGCCACTTTGGGTAGACGAGGGCGAAGATGCGGTCGAGGCCGATGGAGACACCTACGCAGGGGAGGTGCGCGGGGGAGTTTGGGCTGACTTTTTTGCCGCTGCTAGAGGAGATGAAGGAGGCGACGAGGTTATCGTACCGCCCGCCTCCTGCTACTGAACCGACGCCGACAGAGTTCTCGTCGATCTCCTCTTCGTTCTCACCAGCGCTGGGTTTGTCTTTCTTGTTTGGTTTGGGTTTGGTGGGGGTGGGGGTGTCGGTGGATCCAGAGGCTTCGGCGTTGGCGTTGAAACTGGGAGGAGCAGACCCCTCAACGATAGCCTCGTATATGATCCCGGTATAATAATCTAGCCCTCTAGCCAGGGACATATCGAACGAGATCTATCGCATTACGGACGCATATAAGCACCGATCCCCTCTAAAGAGAAAGGACAGACGAATGGGACGTACGTGAGGTATAACATTATACACCTTCAACAGCCTGAACAAGATACTCATCTCATCCAGGCCGACTTTGGCCGACTTGTTAGCTGTGAGGTGAGCGTCCGCCAAGAGCTTCTCCAGCAGCTCTGGGCCACCTGATTAGAGAAATAAAATAAAAATAGGATGAGCGACGCGTCCAGAAGTTTGTCATAATAGGTTAAATGAAAGAAGAGAAAGAGGATGATGTACCTTTGTGTTTGACGTACTCTCCGATCTTATCAGCCACTGCTGGATCGAGACCTTTCTCCTCCACCATCTCCTTCTTCACGTCCGCCCATGGGAGCTACAAAAGCGAACGAAAACAAGCACATAGGTCAGACCAGTTGTTCCAAAGAGAAGGAAGGGGTCGATAGAACCACTCCCATGCATGAATGAGGAAAAAGAGGGTAAAAACGAACCTTGTCGAGTTTATCAACAGCAGACGAGATCATCCTCGTCTTCTCCAGCGGCACGCCACAGGATTCGAAGATCCCGTCGAGGATCTTACGATGGTTGATCTAATGAATATAAAAAGAAGACGACGAGCTCAAGTTAGTGAGGATATTCGGTAGGAGATGGGAGATATGAGGAGGGGGTGTCGGTTTTACCTTGACTGTGAACGGCCCGACGTCTAGTTTGCTGAGAATGGTACAGACGAGACTGAGGATCTCAGCGTCTGGAATCATGGTGTCCCATGCACCCGTGATATCAAAGTCCTACAACAACTTGTCAGTTACACCACGAAATCGGGATAGAAAGGGCAAAAAAACCTACCGCCTGCAAAAACTCCCTCATCCTCCCCTTCGACACCACCGGATTATCCCTCCTATACACCTTCCCCACCTGCCATATCTTACTCTGCCCCACCCCAATCCCCCCATTCATAGCGAGATACCTAGCAAGCGGCACAGTATGGTCGTACCGCAGTGACAGCTGTTCGCCGCCCTGGTCTTGGAGGTCAAAGATGAGCTTGGCGTCTTCGCCGTATTTGTCGGTGAGGATGTCTTTGCGCTCGAAGACGGGGGTGTCGAGGCATGTGCCGCCGTAGGTCGTGAAGCAGGACCGCACGATGTTTTCGATGTGCAGCCGGCAGAACATCTCGGAGGGGCCGTAGTCTCTCGTGCCCTAAACCAACACAAAATTACCATGCGTTAGTACAAAGTAGAGAGTCAAAAGAAAAGAAAAGAGAAGAGGTATGGGGGGGTACGCAATAAACACTGGATGTTTACCTTTGCAGTCTTCAACAACAACCTCTCCTTCTTCTTCCCTTCCCCATCTTTACCACCCGCGCCAGCAGCACTCACACTGCTCCCCGCTACAGCAGCAGCAGCAGCAGTCCCAGCCTTAGGAACCTTCTCCTTAGCCTGGGCTTTCGCAGCAGTCTTCTTCAACTCGCCCAGTTTCTTCTTCGCTTCCTCCAGAGCGACGGGATCAGCGTCGGGCTTGAGCCGCAGCTCGTTGAACAGCGCGTTCGCGGCGCTGAGTTGGGATTCCAGTGTCGAATCCATGAGGATGGTGTTCAGGTCTGTGATCAAGTTTATACGGTGTTTGTGTACGTTCGAGGTGGATGTATCAGAGCTCTGTGTGCTGGGGTTACAAGTTGATGAAGACGAGGACGAGGACGACGCAGCGGTTGATGACGTGTGCAATCCTACGCCTTTAGATCTATACCTAGGAACTCTACTCCTAGTAATAGTCGAGTTTTGAACGCTTAGAACAGAGGAGACGCGTGTAGATGCGATAGGGATGGAGGACGGAGGTGGTAATCGATGGAAGATGACTTTACTGAGATTGGACATTAGTTTTTGAATCTGAACATGAATCTGACTCGAGTTGGAAGAAGAATGTGATCAATCATCAATGTGGGATGATTTTTTTTTGTGATGTGGGTTGTGATGATGGGTCTTTATCTTATCTCGGGTATATTGAAGGAGATCAATAGCTTCAATAAGAGGATGATGAAGGCAGCGATACATTGACATGAGAATCAAGTCCAATTTCCAGTCCATGCGTAGGTTCTAATTGTACAAAGTAGCGTAGATACAAATAAAGGTACAAGACTTCTTCACGTCTACGATTCGGAGGTACGCTGAATTACTTGTCAGCGATAGGGAAATCAGAACCGGTCGTCTTCTTGTACTGCGACCGAATAGCGTCGGAGATCCTCTCGTCTTTGGCCTGCTCCATTGCGGATTCATTAGACTGATCTCCGCCTCCCATGCGCTGTTGGACGAAGTCGACGGCTAGAAAGAGGGAGAAGGGAAAACAGTCAGCTTAACATTCTCTACCAAGCCAGAATAACTGAGGAGCTAGGAGGCGAACCTTTGTCCAAAGCATCTAAAGCACCGAGCACAAAATCGTCAGTCAACTGTAAAAAGTTTTATTGGAAAAGATCAATAAACCTTCATTCCTCTCGCCAGCCTGCCCGCCTCCCATAGAGTTATTCATCTTGCCCATGAAACCACCTTCGTTCCCACCGGTACCGCCCGCAGTCGGGTTCTGGGTGTTGGTCTTGTTGCCACTGCCACCGAGTGCGTTCTTAAGGGCGTCCATGATGTGTGAATGTATTGAGTTAAGGGTGTTCCTACAAAGCTGTGTGTGAGTATGGGATTATGAAGGAGAGAATGGTCGAAAAACCGACAAGTGAGGCTTTGTTTGTGGATTGTGAGTGCGTAAACGAGGTGAAGAACGTTGATAAACTCCCCTTCCTACACAGAGTGAAACCAATATATACCACATAAAGCTATGACCGCATACCTGTCATGATCACGCTCTCCCTCCAGTTACTCCCACGACTCGTGGCGGGGCGGAGCTTTGTAGGTCTCGTTCGGATAACGATATGCCATACCAAAGTTGGGAAGAGATGACGTCAGTGGTGAGGAGTTGATCCAAGACTTGGGAAGGATTTTGTCTTTTGTGAGATTTTGTCTTGTTGTTTTCAAATTGTAGTGGACGTGGTCCCACTTGAGTCCTACCCTCGTATACTCGTAGGTCATATATAGCTCATCTTCCCAAATTCCAGGCCAACATTTAATTGTGAGTGATATTGAGCTTGCCTTAGTCTGCAACTCTTGCCAGTACCGAGACCGTCCTCGACCCGACGTGTCTGAAGAACCCCGTTGGAGCGACTCAGATCTATGTAATGCCTATGTAATGCCAGAGAGATTGGACGATCTTCGGAGCTATTATTATGATTCAAGTTGGCCCCATGCAATGGAAGCCTTCCACAAGATCCCGGTTGATCTAATCTCGAGCTCGCTTTCCTTGGACAAGAGATTCAGATACGAGATGACGTAGGTCTGTGCTTGGCATGCCCCAAAAAATGCGCATGCCCACACATAAGACGGATGCGCTCGCAAGTTCCTCAGTCTCAGGTTTATGTAAAATTTAGTTCTTCTTGATCATCATGATAGACTAGTGAGGCCAAACCATTTATCGGAAGGGGGAGCTAGAGGAACGCTCAGATCTAGGAGGGGTCAGTTTTCGGGTATCTTCAAACTCGTTAGGCCTGGTGTCTGGGGAATTTATTTGAGAAATACGGTTGTTTTCAATGTGTTGGTGTGCCCCGGTGGTTCCTTCACGTAACTCGAGAAAGACACACATTCCCTCTCCACGTAACAATCGTCAGAAAAGACACGGGCCAGACTGCACTCAAAAACCGAAATAACGTATATCCCGTTACAAGGGTTATTCATTTGCTCTATTTCTCAACATACACTCGGGGCACCATTAGATCAAAGAGAAGGGAACTTAGAGGAGAGGACTGGGACAGGGGACGGCAAGGAATGAGGAATGTCGACTGGTCTAATCCGTCTCTGATCCTGATCCGTCTTCGTCTTCGTCGTCGTCTTCTAGAAAAGGCAGAGAAAAGGCGATTAGTATTTGAAATAGCTATTTCATGAATGAGGGTGAAAGTAGTGAAACGAGAGGGTGAGGGGGAGTAGAAGGCTGAGGTTCGTTAAGCTTGGGAGGGGAAGAGGATGGAAACATATGGTGTAGAGAGATGGAGAAACGAACCGTTCGTGATATCCTCCGCTGCGAAAGCGGCCTGTGCTCTCGCTCGTCGTATGAGCTTCTTGATCTCCTCGTCGTTGGAGGGTACGAGGTCGAGTGCGGTATCGCCGTTCTTGTCTTTGATCCTATAAGAAGAAAGAGGGAGGAGACGGCTCAGATGAGGTTGATAGGATATGATATAAATGGGCCATGCAAACAAGAGACCACTCAGCAGTTCTTTGTATCATATCATATCAAATCAGACACATAGACACACGCTCTCGAACACCAAAAAGCGATAGAGAGAGAAAGACAGAAAAATGAACACCCACGTCGTATCCGCTCCCGCATCGACCAAACTCTCCACCACCGCTCTCCTCAGACTCCCTTCCTCCTCGGTCTCAACTCCATCTAACCGGTGGCTCGTCAGCGCGAGATGCAATGGCGTAGCTTTCTCCGTTCTGTTGATGGGGTCGACGTCGCAGTCTTCGTGGGAGAGGATGTGCTCGAGGACTGTTGTTGAGCCGTAGGACGCGCTTCATTGTCATGGTGGAAGAGTGGTTTTAGATCAGATTGCGTTATTTGGTAGAATGTGAGGGGTGGGTGGGTGGTGAACTCACGCGTAATGTAAAGCTGTGATTAGGAAGGAGATATCGAGGTCATATCAGCACCTCCAATCTTTCATGCCAGCAAATCAACAAGGCGCAACAAGAACCCACTCGCCTGTGTTCCCTAGCCTAACGTGGTACACATTCCTGAAATCAGCGCTCCAAACTTCCAGGACCAACGCGATAAATATGAAAAAGCACGCACCCATCCTGATAGTTCACATCAAAGTCCCCTTCGTGACTGAACACGTCCAACAGCACCTCCTCGTTATCTTCTCTCGCAGCCGCTAACAGCCGCTGATCTAAAGAGTTGGTATACGCATGTCAGCCCATCAATGAGAAGATCCAGAGCACGAATATAGTGCAACAGGATGCGGATAGAAAGATAATGGTATGCTTTAGCCAAGCTAAGTAAGAAAAAGACGTACGATGTGTCGCGCCGTCTGACGATTCGTTTGACATGATAGGTTCGGGTTATGAGGGTCGTTATGTAAGCGCAGACCAAGGGTATCTAACTCTTCTAGTTGCTTTGATCTGGGCAACTATGAGAAAAAGAGAACCGAACTGGAGAGATCTAGAACTTGAGTGGATGAGCTGGGGTATGAATTAGCTGCTGAGCGCAGAGGCCAGCGTTAGTGGTGATGGATCTAAGGAAGGGGAGTTGCCATCATAAATCGGATGCCGACGGCGTAGTCACGCGACAGCAGTCCCCTTTCATCATCGTTCGACGACGTTCCAGACAACGTCCGGGCTCACCAAACTGACCAAACCAACTTGCTTCATCCCAATATTGCTCTTGAATGCCCTACTTTATCCGCTGGCTAGACAAGACTTTCAAAACCAAGAAACAAACCGAAGAGCTCTTGACGCCAGAACTTCAGAACGGAACGCTAACGAGCCATGATTACGAGTTGTCTGTTGGCTTCTTACCTGGGAATCATAGGTACTACGGCGTGAGTTCCTTTTGATCATCCATTAAGGTTCTTGTATCTCGAGATTTGAGCTGAAGATTGAAGATTTTTCTTTTGACTCTGCTAGGAACTGGGCGGTGTAGGACTTGGAGCTGTAATGTTCTACTACGGTATACACGGCAACAGACTATTCACCCATCCTCTCACCGCCTTCTCCCTCGCCCCTCTCAACCCAACCTCAACCATAAAACCACGCATAAAACCGCCACAGCTCGCAGCACTGACTATAACAGCCTACCTCACCGGTAAAATCATCGGCCAGGTCGCTCGTCTGCGGGCGCACATCGGCTTCACTAAGTCTCTCGAGAACCCGTCTGGGTTCGAGACGGCTATGGAGAGTGTGTATGCGAGGGGTCCTGATGCTGCTAGTGGCAAGAAGTTGGGCTTCTCGGTTGGATGGGACGTACCTGATGCGAACGGTGGTAATAGCGCGCAGGGTGGGATCGTGGGTGAGGTGTTGGGGATGAGGGGACATGAGGAGGTGATAAGGCGGAAGAAGAAGATGGAGGAGGAGGCGATGGGCGGGTTTTCGTCTGCTCCTTTGGGCCCGGAGACGTTCGGGATGTCGGGAGAGTCAGATTCTATGTCTTCGACGTCGTCTGGCTCGGTGTTCTCCTCGTCGTCTGTATCTTCTGGACCATCGACATCGGACTCGACAAGTTCCAAACCGTCTGCTGGAGCCAGGCCGAAATCCAAATGGGACGAAATCCGCTCTGCGAACGCCAGAGGCGCTACTGCTTCTTCGTGGGACTCTATCAGGCAGTCTCACGAACGCAGTCGCGTCCAGAATCCCAACTCTTCAGGAGACCACGCGTCGTCCTCTGAGTACAGCGGCAGAGCACCTCGGGATCCGTCGATATCAACCAGCCCACCGTATCACGACGGTTCACGAGCGGAAGAGCAGGCAAAGTTCGATGCGATGCTTGAAGCTGAACGCAACGTCAAGTCTAACGAGTGAAGCACCCGTTCCTTTTTGTCTCCCTTCCCTTGGTATCTGGAGGACGGGCTCACTCAAGCCCAGGGTCTGCAGATGTATGTACATCGTCGTTCGTTACTGAAAATAAAATCATTCAAGTTTCTTCTACCACATGGCCCCGAGGCTCTTGTACCTGTCAGCGTTGATTATGATGCCAGGTGCTTTCGGGTTCAGACTGCGCAGACCTCTGGACTTGTAAGTAAAGGGCGATCGTCATGTTCCGCTCGGTACCGATAGCATGTGCATAGTCTCTATGTAAGTCTCAGGGACCTTCAGGGACAACTCTTCTATCTCCTATGAGCGTCGGCGAGCGTTTGGCCATGGTCGGTCCCCGGGCTATCCAAAGTGTGCCCACACGATCCCTCAGCTTCCTTGTCCCCATGCCAGTTGGTATATTTTCCATATCTCAGAGGGGACTGAATCCTAAGTATAGTGAGATCTGATCTACACGACATCCCGCTATCACAAGTCGGAGCTACATAACCTCCGTCTTTCGTCAGAAGGTTACCAAAGGGTAGATCATCACCAGGAGGCGGAGGAATTTTTTTGAGGTGTCTACGACGGGCCATGCGGCGTGTGTGAGTTTCTTTTTCAAAGCCCAGGCTCTAGACTGAGAATTATGATCTGCCAACGAATGGAAATAGATGGACTTCGACGCAGCTAACGAAGCTACGAAGTACTGTCCTTGGCTCTAGCCCCTGGAACCGTTATTACCGTCGGGTCTGTATTTGTAATTTCTCGATATGCGTAGTATGAGTGTATGAGTAAAACAAATATCTAGATTGATAACATCGATGGCTATAGCAGCAGGGGGGTAGAAGTGTGCTCCAAAAATACAGGTTAGAGAGAAAGAAGTACATGTACATTGTTCGTATAGTCTTAATGATGCTATACGCGTATGCGTGGTAGCATAGGATACCTACACGCTCCTTACAGCCTGACATCCGCTCCCTGGAATGACACCTGCCACTAATGCGACACAGAGGCGCAGCACGTCTGTTTTTGATAGACGACGTCGTCCACTTCCTCCCAAGCGTTTCTCCAATCCGACGATTCCTCAACCACGACCCCTGAGATCTCGTCGAACACATCAACCAGAAACCCCGCGACAATGGGGACATCGTCCCTCATCAGTGGCGAGGGATCGACTAGCTCGAGTTGAATCGCACCACGATGGTTGGTTCGTTGTCGTCCCTCTGGTAAGAGCTTTTGTAGGTTCGGTATCCTCATCACGGCGTTGAGGGTGATCCTGAGGAACGAAAGATGGGGACAGAACTCTGCGAGAGAGACGAGGCATCGTAGAGTCATGTTTGTCGCTTGAGGTGAAAAAATGTCCGCACACGGTGCCAGAGTCAACTCCCTCAGGTTACTCCACCCTCTGGCGAGTTTTTCAACGAAAGGATCACCTGGGGGTAGACAGTACCGTTTCGTCACTAGGAACTCCGGGATGAGAGCTTCAAATGAGAGCAGCTGGGTGCTCGTGAGTAGTAAGTCCAGTAGCTCTGACATTGCGAAGCATTCGGGCTGGGTAGAGTATCGCGTGAAAAGGGAGATGTGCAGCATGTGAGTCATGGGGAGGCTGTGGCGCATAGCCTCGAGGATGGGTATCTGGAGCTGGTGGGGAGGAGACTGGGTGAGGTAGATGTGCAGTGTTTCGAGGGGGCTGTCGGCGAAGGAGAAGTTGTCCAGGAAAGTGAGGAGTTGGAGACCCGTCTCAAAATCCAGGGACAGGCGCTTCAATCTTCGTATCCGACACAGACCTTCTGGCGCTGACGCTGAAATCGAGTTCGTTCCTCTCCGCAGGATGTCATCCAAAGACTCGGACTCTATCTCCTCCAGGACAGGGCAGTTCATACGGCTCTGGATCGACAAGGCATCCAACGTCTTTAGTGATGCCAGGTGCCTTATGAGGGGTGCCCAGCACGGAACCGAGGCTTGGCGTAAGTTCGGTAGCGAACGCACGATCTCCAAAAGCATCTGAAGACTCTGTTGACTCGGTGGTGCCGCGTCTACGAAGCCATTGCAACTGAACTCGGTCACGTTCGGCGAGCGCTGCACGAACAGACGGAGGAAGGCGAGATCGACTGGATCAGCGGACCCGTCGACCGTGTATAGAATCGAGTCGATGTTCGGGCCCGGGAGAAGGGTAAGAATAGGGTAGGCTGCGCGATGGGTGGAACTGGAGCGATAGCGAAGTCGTCTGAGGTTTGGGAGGAGAGGAGAGTTGAGGTGGGTCAGGGAGAGGAAGAGCTCTCGTAGGGCCATGTCATCCAAGTGGCCGAACGTCTTCTCCGTCGTCCAAAGGAGAAGATCTTTGATGAAGCGAGAGTAGAATAGAACTCTACCCCAATCTCCTGTTTGCACCGCTCGGCGAAGACCCTAACGACGAGCGAAGAAAGAACCAGGGGGTCAGTATTTGTGATAACAATTATAACCATAGGGAAAAAGATAGTAACCAAGACCGGCGCACAAGAAGCTCACTCACCCACTTCTGACCGGTATGTCCGGATGCTGTTGACGACCTGGATGATGAATCTGGATGAAGGAGATCTGAAGGGAGGCATGAAAGTAGAGGTAGCAAGCCGTCTTGCGATTCCCATAGTATGCTTAGTGCGATGGAGGAGAAGGAACGGCAGGTGCGAGCTAGGGAGACGAGGGTGTTGTGTGATCTGGGGCGCCCAGGTTCCATGGTGTCATCGTGGCTGACCTCCCTACAAATGAGCGTTACGAGCTCGGGGATCCTGAGGCAGGTATGCATAGAGTCTATACGAATGTAGAGCGGAGCAGGAGACAACGAAGAGTTTGCAATGAGATGGAGCGAGGGGGAAAGGAAGGGAGAGAACTACCCCAGGTTGCTCTGTTTATATACTACCATCCGAGACCAGTTACTTTATCGAATCCGATTCGGGGTAGAAGGACCATTCCGTGATTGAGATGACCGATTGTTTTGAACAGTTCTAGGCTGTGATGAAAGCCGCCGATCTCGATTGGACGTGCCACCCTCACGATTGAGAGGGGCTGAGGATTGCGCAAGCGTGGAAATTGACCATAGAAGTTGGCGGTGGATCATGGTGATCATAGTCAGTGGTCAGCTCACCACAACCTGGACTGATAAGCCGACTATCGCGGATCTTGAAGCCCGGATGCTATTCCACTTTTCCGAGCGAAGCGGAATTGCTTGCGTGCACCACCTCCAACCAAAGAGTTCAAGTGTTCCCTGTACTAGTGAAGAATGAGCTCAAGAGAACGAGGAGAAAGGCGGAAAAGGCGCCTCAAGAAACGCAAATTATCGACGGTGAACGAGTCTCGGCCTGCTTAGTGATAAAATGAAGTCACCTAGGGTCGCCCACTAACCAAGCTACTGCACAGACACGTTTTTAGCACAACCAGAACTATGGCCCGGACCACGCGGAGTTGAGACCAAAATCTATGACAAGATGACACAAACAAGATTTGAAACCAAGGACCACGGAGACCATGGGTATCGCCATCTCTGAGCAAAGTTCAAGGGACTGAATCGAGCAGCGGAAACCCACAAGATTTTCATTCACTACGATCAGGGATATTTCTGGATCTGAGTACCCTCGTTTGTTGGAGTCCTCCCGAAGGGCCTGGTAATCTCATCTTGGTTCATTAGCAATACTTTGTATTTGTAACCAGTTGCAAGGTGCGTGCAGAAACTCGTACTCGGATCGAACTAGGTCTTATTCCGCCGATGTACGTGAGCTAGAACCTGGTTCGCCTATAGAAAAAGAATAATCAGGCAGAGGTAGTCGTAGGGCTATCGAAAACACTCACCACCAATAATCGTCCTCACTTGCGATAGGAGGGATAGACCATTCTCCCGCTATCTTATCACCAGAATTCGAGAGGTCCAGCCCCTCAAGAAAACCTTCAAGAGCCCGATTAGGCGGGAAAATACCAAAGTGAGCATAGAACCGATCGAAATCTTCTTCGATCGGAAGTTTAACGTGAATAGATATGCCGGGGACGTCTGGGTAGCTGTTAGACCTGGACGGAAAGAGGTTATCGTATTGGAGAAATATGTTGCCGCAGAGCATCTCTTCGTCGGGGGACATGGTCACGATATAGCCAAATCCTGGATGGATAATCGCTGTGAGGTTCCTAAGCCCGGAGAGAACAAGAAGTCAGAAGAAGGCTGCTTGTTGAGTCTTATTCCACTCGACTAACATGGAGTGGGGATCGAGAACGTCCAGTAGCCATTGCGACCAGGTTTCTCGTCCCGGGCCGTAGTATTGTAGCTCTGAAGGAAGCTCATAATAACTCGTCAACCCTGTTATTCGTACGGCTTGGAGCTTTGGGAAGGCGGGAAGGAACGTTTTGATGGAGGGACTGAAGGTTGGCAAAGGGTGTACGACGTGTAGATGGGTCACCTCAGGGAAACGGGTCGAGTTGAGTGCTAGTGGGCGTAATGACCCGATCCTCGTTAGAGAGGAGAGCTTGGGATAGGTGTAGGATAAGATAGGGTCTTTGTAGCTGTCGGCCTGACCGTCGGCCTCGTCTTCGTCGTCGAGATCGGAGTGATCCTCAACATGATACGGGAGGTACGACAGTGTTTCAAGGCTGGAAGATGTCCTCTGCAGAATCCTACTAAGGATCTCTGAAAACTCCTCCACTAGCTCCGTCTCATTCACCAAACCAGGCAGAACCAACGCTTCACGACACTGAGGGACATCCTTCGCCCAAGGTGGCCTCCTATGGCAAGCAATGATCTCGATCTCCTCAGTCGTTGAAGGAGAGAGTAGAAGATGCTGAACGACAACATGTGGGTTCTGGCGGAGATGGTCGTCCAATCCACGGACAGCCTTCATACCCATGGCCGAAACGACGCCTGTGTCCCACAGTTGGAAATCCTCGAGTAGGACGCCACCACCACCGCTACCAGCTTTCGCTAAGGGGTACGGAGCGTTCGGTGTTTGTTTCGTAGTGGATGATTCGTCAGAGGTCCCTGAGGTGATGAAGTCGATCGCCGAAGTCCTAGGGTCGGACTGAGGGTCTTCTGAGCCTTCCAGAGGTGAGAGAGCAAAGCAAAGAGTGATAAGGATAGTTATGAGAGCGGTGTAAGAGAAGAATCTGTTCGAAGCAGCCTTGTTATGAGAAGCAATAAAGCAGATGAACTTCATTGTTGATCGGGCTACCGTCAGGGTTCGTGAATCGCAGAGATGTAGCAGGTCAAAGAGGGGTTATAGAAGTTGGTTTTATGCCATTTGTCACAGGTATCAACGACGTGGAAGTCGTCGTGCAGGACATAGCACAAAGCCTAGAGCGACAACCACTGAATTGAAGTTACTGAATTGCACTCAGTCAGACTCGCAAGCTGAGAGTCGTGGACTGCAGAGGGAGAAACGTGGCAAACACTGCCACAAATCTGGAAAATGATCGAATCATCAGATCGGTGGGCTCACCGAAATCCCCGAATCCATCTTCCTGAGTACAGTCACGGTAGAGGAGAGTTTATCTCTCAAGTTGCAGAACGCTATGCCGATAGCAAGGGCGTCGTACTGCTTGAAACGTGGAAAACATAGTGTCCACGATTGATCGAGGGTCTCGTCCGAGGTAACGGAGTCGATCTTCATTGCCTTCAAGACAAAGTAAAATAGTAATCCCTTGTATGGAAGAGGCGCATGGTTAGTGATATAGATAGCTCGATCTCGGTCCTTGCGGCATACGCAGAGGGGTTTATGGTAATTTGTGATGACTCCGTCTAAGTATGAGGAAAAACGCTGCACGAAGAGCCAAATCGAACGGTGGAAAGACACCATAAAACTATGAAGAATGATCTTCTCAAAAAGTGGGAATATTTAGAATAGGAGGCGGTCGTGCTGACTCAAATCCCTACGCAGTAGCCGGGGTTCCCGATAGATTAGGCCTAGAGACTACAGTTCACGAACGATGACAGTAAACTCGAGAAATCCCAAGACTTTCACGACAAACACACATAAAGGAGCATGAGCGACATTGCGTACACGGGTGCCTCAAGCACCTCAGAATATATTTAGATAAATACATGATAAAATACTGTACAGTGGGTATTTTTTCTGAAAGCGATGGGGTATTTCCCAGTGACGGAGGACACGGATCCTTTAGGCGTAAACGTTGATGGATGCGAAGTCGAAGTAGGCATTGGCGAAGGCAGCGGGGTCGCTATCGACGTGGGCTGAAGAGGCAGGGAGGACGATGATGAGTCTTAGGTTATGATGGAGACTTTGGGATGAGGTACTCACATTCGCAGGTCTGAGGACAGCTAGCAGGATACACACCAGTCTGTCCGGCCCACGCACCACCTACGAGAAGAAGTGACATTAGTTCTAGTAGTTGATACAAAGCGGGAGTAAAACGCACAGAGAGTCAAATTGATGATGATGTTGTGCGCGGAGAACTTGCTGGAAAGGTCGCAAGACGTGTTGGGGAAGTAAGCAGCCGGCTTGCCCTGTAAGAAAATAACAAAACCGAGGTCAGAACTTCGTGCTCAATCTTAAGGAAACATGCGAGAACTGACCCAGTTGTCGGTGTTGATAGAACCAGAGCCGACATCGGATGGTGCGTCCGTTCCTCGGGGCCAGAACCACACCTTCATGAAGTCATTCGTCCTCTCGAGAGCATAGATTCCTCCACCAGCAGAGTTGAAAGCCGGACCGAAACTGGCAGCGCCATCCATGGCGACACCACATCCTGGGTTGCCTTCGATGGCGTAGTTGCAGTCGGTCAACTTCCAGGTACTAAGGAGCACACATGCGAGTTAGACAGCATTCAGACGAAAAATTAGGAACTGGGTTGACATACCCAGTCATCTGAGAGGCGTCGTCGGGCATGGTGCAACCTTGTTAGGAGGGTGAGTCGAAGAGTTAAAACGAGGTGGGTACTCGAGCATGCATACCTTCGGTCGTGTGCAGCGTAGCGGCGTTAGGACCTTGATCGTTGACACCCTCGAGAATATCAACTTCTCCCTGCAACGTAGTCAGAAATCAGCAGACCAAAGAAAGAGCCAGTTTCAGAGAACGTACCCCTGCGGGCCATCCGTCCTCCTTGACTTCCCAAACCGCGGGCCAAGTACTAGAACGCAGGAATAGCATAAGACGATTGAACCCAAACGACGACTTTGCGTGAAATGTCTACTTACCCGCACCCCTCTGGCATGTGCCTGATATCGAAGCTATAGAAATAAAGCGAGATAAGTTATTGGCATACGGTCAATGGTCCGACAGGAAATAACACACGTAGCGACATGGGTAGTGAAAGTCTTCTTGGACCTGATACGGACAGAATCCCTACCGGGGGCACCAGCGGCGACAACGTTCTTGAAGTCAGCTCTGAGGACGAACGAGTCGTCACTGGCATAGGTGAGGTTGTTGCTCGTGGCGGTGGCTTGGTCGACGTAGTTACTGTCGAAAAAATAACACAGCATCTGTTAGCGCACGAATCCAAGCCGAAAGCGTTAAAGACTAGGACTCACACATGACCGGCAGTGGGATCAGGGATAGCCTCGTACTCGAAGAAGTCGTTGAACCCGGCTCCGGTGACTTGGTCGGTTCTCGAATACGAGCCAGCATAGACGGTGCTGAGCAGAGAAGCGAGAGCGACGAAAGTGGCGGTCAATTGCATGATGGGAAACTGGGGGAAGCAACAAGAGTGGAAGAGGATGGATGAACGACGACGACGAAGGGTCACGAAGAACTGGAGACTCAAACGAGACCTCCCATGTTCTTTTTATACTCGAACTCTCGTCGACTCTGTACCCTATACTTGCCACAGCTCGCCATACGGTGGGTGGATCCCAGCTAATATGGGATGCGATTGGCGGCTTTACCGTGCAAAAATACATTGCTCTTGAAACTGCTGCGCGACGAGAAGCCCAATCGTGTGATCTCGAGGAGGCGGGAAGATGATGAGGTGCGTGCAGCTGGAGTCAACTTCTTCGGCAAGCCTGAGTATAGAGGACTCGAAAGGAGACTCAGAGTTTCAACCAGTGAAGTAGATCGTGGAGGAGGGGACGTTCACGAGAAGTTGGAGAGAGCATAGCAACCGGTACTCCAGCGATATACGATATTTCGCCCTGATTATCGAGGACGGCAGTAGCATGGTGAAGATACCGTGCTGTGTAAGAGAACGGACGGGATAATACCGGTAAGGTGATGGAGCGACGGAGCTCCTCTCACGAGTTCGAAAAATCGGGTCTGATATCTCAGAGCTGGACTTGCTCATGCGCACAGCTGTTCATCAATAGCGAGAGGATCTGAGCTAAGTCAAATCACGGATCTGTGTTAGACACCCAAATAGACAATCCACGAAAGAGGTGAAGAGCTTTTACCCAGACTTGATCTGAGAACATAGTTAGATTTATTGGCCCCCAGGACAGATAGCTGAGCCGAAGCCGGACGGGGTGAGCATTGGCTCCTCCTCGGTTTGCTGAAGCTCCAAGGCCCAGGAACCTTTGCCTGGATACACCAACATCGAGATCAAGACAACGGAATGTTGTTCTGATGCTCGTCTGTTCTAACCATGCGAAGAGGAAACAAACAAAAGGCGTTGGCTGAAAGCACCTTTTGTATCGTCGTCGTACACCAAGGAGATCATGGTGGCAGCAGTGACTTAAGACAGCTCAGAATGCCTCTTTTTGTGCAATGCAGATATTCTCAAGGAGTCGAGTCGAGGTCGTACCAGGAGCGTACTAACACCCTGAACCAAACGAAATCGAAAGAGGGGTCATGATGGTTGTCTGCAAAAAACCGGAGAATCTTCGGTCAAGCTCCCATGAATTTCATCAATCGTCTTCTCAACAAATGGTCAGCACCGCACTGCAATAGTGGAGCCAAAATCACAAATGAATTTGGCCAGAACCACGTTTTGGTTCTCGTGAAGATCAGGAGTCCTCACCCACTCACAACCGCGACATGATCTCCATAGAATTCCCCTAGGATCCCCATAAGATTCCCAACCCATGGTCGTGTAAGCTACTCCAAGCCGTTGTACCGTGACGAAGACACTCATGTTGCTGGCAGCTGTCGACGAGCTTGGCATGGATATGTATCAGAAGACCTTGGACATCCTCAATGGTCTGCGACGTTTCTAGTTATTAAAACAACCCTCAACTCGAGAGAATGCGTCCTTCTTCCTTCTCCAACCAGCATCGTCGAATCGTCTTCTCTCGTTTATTCTCAGCATGAAGTTTACCAGTGCTCTCGTCCTCTGTTCTGCGACGTTCGCGTCTCTTGCAGCAGCTCGTCCGGCTAGCACAAGCCATCTCGACACTGCTATTCAAGACGCTGTTGAGGCAGAGGGTACTCCACTTCATGAATCTGCAGTGGCAGTCGTTACCACTGAGAACGGTCTTTCTGGGGACTGCAAGGACGTTACCTTGATCTTTGCTCGGTACGTGGTCCATCTTGTCCGAGTCTCTGCACCCCCGTAGTGGCTTAGACAACACGAGCTTACTGCGGTTTTTGGTTGTAGTGGAACGAATGAAGCGGGCAACGTTGGTGAACGTGCTGGACCTCCTCTTTTCACCGTCCTTCGCTCCTCTGGCTACCTCGGTGACGCCAAGCTCGCCGTACAAGGTGTCGACTACAGTGCAACCGTCGGCGGTTATCTCCAGGGCGGCGATCCTGCTGGTTCAGCGACTATGTTGGACTTGATCAACCAGGCGGCGACCAAATGCCCTGATACGAAGATCGTCATTGGGGGTTACAGGTTCGTTGTCGTTTCGTGATGCTATGCCTTAATGTTCTACCACTCACGAGCTGTGCTCTTCTTACGTTTCTCATAGTCAAGGAGCTCAGCTCACACACAACGCAGCTAAGAAGCTGAGTGCTGATGTTACGTCTCGTATTGCAGCTGGTTTGTTGTTTAGCCTAGAAGTTCCGATTCATCCATTTCGCTGACTCGTTGACCTTGTACAGCGTTTGTATTCGGTGACCCCTTCAACGGTCAGGCAGTAGGGACCGTCCCATCCTCCAACGTCCTTTCCATCTGCCATGACGGGGTACGTACTCTAACCATCTTATCCTTCCCTCTTCTTGCGTCCCTCCCCATCATTCCTCCTCACGACTTCACCCATTCTCCCTTGAACCTCTACTCACTCCCTGTTTTGTTTGATAGGACATCATCTGCACTGGCTCAGGCGGTTCAGAGCAGCATCTCAACTACGACCAGGATGCTGAGCAAGTTGCTCAGTACATCGTCGATCACGTTTAGTGCTTGGTTTCGGGAGTCGGTAGGGGAAACTGTTGAATAATCATACAGACCACAGGGAAGACGTGGTTTGGCATTGTTACGTTTGTGTACCTCGGTGACTACGTGTATGTATTATGTGGATAACGATTTCATTGTTGCAAGGCAGACCAGGATGTGCGCTTTTTCACGCTTGGTTGACCGGTCCCAGTTAGTACATACAGTCCCAAGACCAGTGTCATAATCTTGGAACTGAGACTACCATGATGCTGCGTGTACTGAGAACGGTCTCAATGGTACGGCCTGGTACGACGTTGAGCTCAGCGTGTTTTGTGCATCACTTGCCCCTTTGCTGAAAAGTACCAGGAATAGCGAACATGGCACCACTGTAGAAGGTGGCCTAAGATTTCTCATCCGGAGATACCGTACTAGCGATATGATTCGTTGACCCAAGGCGCGTTTGGAGGTCCTTCCACGGTAGTCGGTAAAACCTCCGGAGGCTTGAGGCACAACTTCCTAGCTAATTTCCGATCCCCCCACATGCGAGCGTTGTTGGTTCTGATGTTAGTTGAGTATTCTAGCTTAGCAGTAGTTTGGAGAGCGTGGAATGAAAACGCACAGGATTCATGGAATGGGTCGTAGGACATGTTCGAGAATGGATAGAACGACTCATGAGTAGATTCCAGAGAGAGATGCCGCAGTCCTAACGGTCTGTGGAGGTCTTAGAGGAGGTGAGTCGCGATCATGACAACGTGACATCTCATGATCATCTTCTCCTGCTTCCATGTTCAATCTATGTTCGTATACGTATAGCACCACGGTCGCTCTTTTCTCAGCCAGCTGCAATGCCGATGTCCTGACCGTCCTTGTCAGCGTGTACGATTATTAAAGCTCTCTCGGCATTGTGTGAGAAGTAAGTGTACCTCTATCTCGAAATACCACTGCTGGCAAAGGGATACAATCTCGGGATGCAACCTGATGCGACTCAGGAGGTTTGAGGACTGAAAGGTGCCTTTCCAATCTGCATCCTCGCTGAAACTGCCGCAGTAGTTCTTTCACTTTGCATTTTTCAAGTTTCGAATCTCGTACCCAACTCCATTGGGTCACTGCTTAAGCTCCAACGACCTTCGATTTGGCCTGAAATCCCCGTTTCTCTCATTCCACACACATCCAAACGGACGTAGGATGGCCGTCTGTAGAGGCTTTTTACCGTGCTGATTGCCTCGAGATTCCTTGGCATCGCTATAGCTACCCTTTGAAACCTTTCAATTAACTCCCGAGGATGTAGGTTCCTGGAACGGCCCCAACCCCTACCACTGCATTTCCTCGACAATTCGTCCAATTTCAAGGGCAAACAAGGTCCTATCACGGTTCTTATCAGGTCCCGGGGGCTAACTAGGATTGCAACAAGAGCTCAGTAATTGTAGATCCGGAGAACTCCATGTCGAAGAGGCTTCGTAGCTTTGTCGTACCCGCGACTTTTTCTTCCCATCTCTTGAATGATTCTGATAACCGCGATTCCTAGAGTACCTTTGGAGTACTCGGCACGTTGGGGAAGTACGGCGGGTATTATTCTATGATCGTCGTTTGTCACTCCTGCAGAAATCAGGGCGGACAATCTCCTCTCTGAAGGCCTTTAAAAGGGCTTGCCCGCCCCCGGTTTACCTTGCAGTTCATACCCCAACTACTTCCCCTTTCATCTTCGTTTTACCCTCTTACCCGTTATTCTTCGCCATGAAATTCTCCAGCGCATTCGTCTATGCATCTGTCACTTTCGCTTCCATGGTAGTTGCTGCCCCTTCGAGCACTACCGAGTCCAACACCGCTGTCAAGGATGCTATCGATGCTGAGGGGTCTTCTTCCCAAGACTCTGCCGTCGCCGTCGTCTCCACCGAGAATGAGCTCTACGGAGACTGCAAACCCGTAACTGTCATCTTTGCTAGGTGAGCGAAATCTCCTGTCTATCCCGCTTCCGAGAGTCTCCTCCATTCTCCATCCCTTTTTCCCTGTATGAGCAAGAGACTGATTTTGTTATCTGCTCCAGAGGTACTAATGAGCCAGGGAACGTCGGAGAGCGCGCTGGTCCTCCTGTTTTCGAGATCCTCCGTAATAACAAACATCTTGGTAACAAGGTCGCCATCCAGGGTGTCGACTACGCTGCCACTGTCGACGGATACTACCAGGGAGGTGACCCAGCCGGTTCTGCCAAGATGAGAGACCTCATTAACTGGGCGGCTGGAAAGTGCCCCAAGTCCAAGATCTTCATCGGTGGCTACAGGTTCGTCTCATTTGTCTTGATCTTTCTTCTACACGGTTTCTCATGGCTTCTTTGCTCACAGCCAAGGAGCTCAGCTCACTCACAACGCCGCGAACATGATCAGTGACGAGGTCACCTCTCACATCGCCGGTGGTAAGTCGACTCAGTCCTCGTATAACTGGCCGCGTGTTTTGCTCAACCTGATGCCTGTAATTCTAGCTTTCGTCTTCGGTGACCCATTCTGGAAGCAGCCGATCGGTAAGGTGCCCAACAAGAAGATTCTCTCGATCTGCCACAAAGAGGTTCGTTCGCTTCTATTTTATCTCAGCGCTATTCTTGAGGTTTAAGCTGACCATCGTCTACTAATAGGATATCATCTGCAGAGGCACTGGAGGCTCCGAGCAGCACCTCAACTACGACCAAAACGCTCTCAGAGTTGCCAACTTCATCCGTAACCACAGCTAAATTTGTTCATCTGGCTGAGTTAATATACCCGGTATTCCTGCGCTGTTCGGAAAATTGTACTTTGGAGGGTTAATGCGACGCTGCTGAATTATGGGAGGAGTCTATACCCTTGCTTTGTTTCTTTTCTACCATGTCGCTCCAGATTTTTGGATCTAGATACCCCCGACATACTAACATTACGCTCTTTGTCTCGGGCCCATGCATATGTCACTCCTTCAATAGTTCTATGCACTGTTTACCAGTTCACCTACGCTGTACTGATATACCCTATTCAATCTACTTGACAACGCTAGATGAGGACCTCAGTTCGCACGGTTTAGTGTAAGTCAAGTGGCACAGTAATCATCCTCATCTTATCGTGCGGACAATTGCGCCTGTGAATCTAATTACTCGTACATCAATGCTCTCATACAGTACTCGACGTTTGACCCGTGCTACTAATCCCAGAGTTGCCAATCCCACCTCTCTGGAAAACGATTTGGCTCATGCTCATTCGCCATTGTAAGCCCCTTCCCTCTCGGTATCGAGCCTTCACAGATCCACGAGAAGCACTGTTCTGGCTGGTATTATCCACTTGTACCCTGTCTTCGATGGAATAGCCGTGGTGTATGATTAGGATGAGAGCCGGCGTATACATAGCCTAGGAGTGAATTTAATGAGATGGACCGTGCGCCGGTGGAGTCAAGGTGGGAACCTACAGTCACTATAGATGAAGCGGTCCCAAAGACGTTATATGCTACATTTAGGTCAGTGTACGGAGGTGTAGACGAAGGGACAGCGACTGTCAGAGCGAGTCTGACGATCTATGGATATGATAAGAGCTGAGCAAAAAAAATTCGCACGACTTAGATCGTCTAATACAGTACCTGAATTGCCGCGTACAGCAAGCCCGATTCTGTGACCAGAACCAATACTTGTACTGCATTCGTTTGAACACCAGTTCTTCTCTGAAAGAGGAATTGCCTACTGTCGGTCAAAACTCAGCATGAACAACGAAGGCAGAGAAAAACAAGACTTACTAGGCGGTAAAGCCTATCATGCCCGTGGCCAGCAGATTGCAGGCGATGCTCAGTGATGAGCTCGTTATCGCGATAGTATTAATAACGTCCGTCCTAGGCGTGAACTTGGAACTGAGAGCGAGGCAATCCAACGTGATGTATGGGATGTATAATACTAGGGAGACGATTCGGAGGTTAGGCCGATGATCCTCGTCCTGGGTGTGAGAATTGAGACGACTCACTAATACTGCCGATCAAGAGAAAATACAAAAGCAGGTTCAGCCTGAAGTTACTCGCTGGTTTTTGTATTGAGACGGCTCTCCAGGTCGCAAGTACGTCGTTTATGATGTACTACATCAGCAACAAAGCAGTCAGTTCAGATGGAGAGCCCTGTCTTGTTGATAACATGCACAACTGACCACTAGCCCAGTGTCGGCCGTGCCGATTAGCACATCAAATAGATATGGGGCAGCCTTTCTCCAGGGCTGTCCGCTATATGCAGCTAGACGATCCGCGATAGGCATCCCTGGATTGTCGATCAGAGTCGCTTGAAACTTGGTGACCAAGAACACGACGTCAAGAATAGTCTGGGCTGTGACGATGAGAACCGTGAAGCCGAGAACAGAGAGGAGGATCCATGTCCGTCGTGTTTTGAGCTTCCGTCTCCTGTGCTCGCAAACAGTAGTAGATGCGAACTTGAGCGTGAGTGTGAGATCATGGTTTGCTAGGTACTGACAAGATACTGTGAAACGCTAAGATGCACAGAACAAAGTAAGCACCTATAATGACGTGAGTTCGTTATTCCCTAAGCCGTAATGTGAAGAGCAACGTACCAAATATTACCATCTCGATGATAACTCGTATAAGCACCAAACGCATGCTCTCGGCGAGATTAGTCAAACCCTCCAGTTCCTCATCCATCGTAGACCGCTTTGCGATTGAAGCTCCATAGGTGTCCAGGGCAAAGTAGTGCATAGGGCTCCCAGAGGGAATACAGACACCAGGAAAGTAACGAAAGCGTGAGAAGGCACTGAAAGAAAGGAGGGGAAAAGTTGCTGTAAACACGAGAGCAATAGGACACGGTTTATCTACTCACCGGATTACTCTGCGGATATGACAATTATAGCCCAAGCGCTCAGCGCGCTAGCCTCGCTACGATCAACACAGACGCTGACGACGCGTAGAAAGGCGTTAACATCAAAATTCCAAGGAGAGGTCAGACCGTTGAGAAGCACAGAAGTAGAGGTGGAACCGGAAAACGGGATACCTGTGCTGAATCTAATGGTAAGAAAAGACGAGAAGTATATTAACTCCGGTTGGGGTTAGTTAGGTCCGAGTATGTTTCACTGGGATTGGCTCAACTGGCTGTATACCAGTGCTCATACCAGTGCGAAGCTGGATTGACCACCTGACCAACAAGTGAAGCAACTGCAAGCAGGTATAGCCCTCGAAACAGGCGAGTATCAGTCAGACAGGCGGTGAAATGGGGTATCGCGACGATCTACTGCTGAGCGTGCTCTCCCCGTCGGTGATGTCCTTGCGTAGCGAGTTCAATGGGGCTAGGTAGCAACATACATGCGAGAAAAGAGAGATGCAGAAGAGAGACGTCGAGCAAGCAGGCACTCCAGTTTGAACCTGAATCATGTTTTGAAGGGTGAGAGCGAGGATTACTGACGCAGAGGTGTGAATTGCAAGGGAGTAAGTACATATAGCTTTCGAGTTGATCAGAAGGAATTGAGCTGTAATGGGTGTTGGGTCATGGATGGACCACTAGTGGTGGTTGAATTCCATCTGGCAAGGGATCCGAATATTTAGGAGAAAATCTTCCACGACAGGATCTAAGTTGCCGGCCGCGGATCACCGGTATTGCCATCACTGCTCGCCATGGCCATGCTAGAGCCGGCCGACGGCTAAATACATATTACACGCATTCCAAACCAACTTCGTCCAGCTTGTCTAACCCCAAAATCCTAGAAAATTCATCTACTGTCGCCAGATACAGAATAATAGACATAAATCGGGCTTGGGAGATATGGACGAAACATATGCTTGATGCCGTCTGTGTGATTCAGGCGATTGACCTCAGTTTAAACCAATGCCATTCCCTAGTCGACCTCAGGCTCCCAGATCCTCACTTGGGCCGAATGGGCAGTACGGCGACTGTCTTTGACTTATTCTGACGGAAATTTGGAGACTATCTCACTTGAACCAGTGGGAAAAGCTGCGAATCGGAAGGAGAACAACTATAGGTCTCCAGGATAAATCGGAGAGTAACGTTATCGGGATTGAAAGGTGTGGGACCTCAACGTCAATCTCTCCATGTCATTCTCACCTTTATCAGATCTATAGTTTTAAAGTCGAGGGCCATCTGAGATAACCACCGAATTCATGTTTAACGACTACCACTGGTAGCGCTATCTGGACGCTTTTGTCGACGCCCTGTCACTCTAAACCTACGATATCATTCGCGGGCGTGGTCCACGCCAACCTTAACTTGTACGCGGGCATACTCCACCCTTGAGCAGGCTACAAAAGCACCTTCTTTCGTATTTCAGTGCACTCACCACACAAATAGACCATTGTCTTGAAGTTCACTCGGAATCACTCCAACTTTCGCTCTCATCTCAGCCACGCTGCTCTCTCTCGTATCAGCTCTCCCAGCTAGCAACAGCGATATGGCTGCCGTTATCAAGGCTGGCAAAGACGAGGGTACCCTCCTTGGTCGGAACGGTACTACAGCTGCGAACGTCACTGAGAACGGTCTGGATGGACCTTGCAAGGTTGTCACTTTTATCTTCGCCAGCTGCTCCTTACTTACCACGCATCCATCTTACAGCATCACCCCGTCTCATCTTTCTGAACCTTGTTCAACCCATGAGTCGGTGCATGACAAGCTAAGCAACGTTTCTATATCCCTGTAGAGGAACCGCCGAATTGAAGAAGTGGAGGGATTTATCCTTGATCGTGTTTCCGGAGCGTAGTTAGGACTTGCACGACTGACACAGCTACGAAAGTTGTTTCTCACATTCCTAACTTTCGGACAAGTAAGCCTGGCGCTTTCTATTCCCTATAGGATGTACCAACGTCTGTATTTATTGCTCAGTAGTGATTTATTGTATATATACGAGCGGCTACTCGGTGTGTAGACTCAGTTTATCAGCCCCTCTACCGTCACCCTCTGAGAAGAATTCAGAAAGGCTCGTCACGAGAGCCATGCCGTCTATATTCTACCAGATCATAATGATAGCACTGCGATGCCCATCGAACGAACGTACAAAAACGCATCCGAGACTCGTACGGTGCACGATTATTTTTTTTCACAACTTCCTGAACCTTGGGTCCTCGGAGTAGACTCCCTCAGAGTCCAGACGCCTTCACCTCATATTCTACTTGAACACCACGAGAGAAATCAAATCTAGTTCTCAGTACCTCTAGAATTTCCTTCCAACATAGCTCTATCTCTCTCTTCTCCAAGATGATCAGCCACAGCGTCTGGAGTCGCGATATTGATAGCAGAGACAGAGCTCAGCTGTACAGTCTCAGCGATAGAGTAACCACAGTTGATGATAAGTATGAGTGCAGGCGTGTACATCGCCTTCCCAACACCATCAGTATCAGCGTGAAGGAGAACAAAAAATTGAGTAGAGGGTTAGAGCGCACCGTGACGACAGTGGAAGCGGCTTGAAAGATATAAACTGCGATGCTGAATGAACCGTACAAAGGTGTGGATGATACGTCGCTCAACGTTAGACATAAACGGACGATCTGTGCGTAGTCAAGGTCCAATGATACAGTGAGGAACGTAAGGATGAAAATACCTGGATCATAGCGTAGAACAGTCCCGACTCAGTGAGAACCAGCAGCACTCTCAGACCCTTGAACCTAATCCCGTTTCTTGAAGAGAAAGCATGATGGCGGCTGTAGTCAATAGCTTAATGCTCGATGACATCGTTAAATGCGAGCAGCTCGGATACGTGGCTTACTAGGTTATATAGCCAATCATCCCAGTCGCGACCAAATTCGTAGCGATACTCACTGCACCTTGGGTGATTGCCACCACAGCAGTAGGATCAGAGTTCGAGAAACCCCCTACTTCAATGTGGATGTTTTGCAGCACCGTATAGGCGATGGAAAACACTGTGAAGGGGTTTTGGAATCAGAAGAAGAAAGAAGGAAAGAGACCAAGGGCCACCGGTACCTGTCGAGGTGAACAACAGGAAGTACAAAAGCACAGACAAAACGGTTCGATAACCTAAGTTCCATAGTGCAATAGCTCTCCAGCTTGCGAGAGCGTCGTTGATGAGAAACTGAGCAAGCCTCAGGTAAGAACGACACACTGGACGTTTCCCGAGAGACAGAGAAACGTACCACGAGCCCAGAATCCGCCGCTCCAACAAGCACCGTTTCCATATAATTCATCGACCTCCTCCATCCCAAACCACCCAATGCATCCAACCGATCAACAAAGGGACTAGCGTTGTCAACCAAGATCGTCTGTACAGCCGCACACAGAACAAACACGTCTGAACCAACTTGAAGCGTCATGAGAAGCCCTGTTAACACGAGCACTGAGAGTAGAAACCAGGTATGGTACGCCTTTTGTGGTCTTTTCCTGTTTTATTAGTGAGAACGAGGAAAACGATGTAGGTGGTTGGCTTGAGCTACATAATGGTGTGAAGAGCCATGACGAAGATGACAGCGTATACACCTGAGAAGAAGAATGTTCAGCCTACTTTTCCACAACCGCTGAAACTGTCACAGATAAGTGGGCACAGTTACCAAACATGATCACTTCAGCGATGACCACCTTTGCGACCAGCCCCAATCCCTGAGCATCTGCTTTAAGCAAGGCAATATCTTGAGCCGTCATAAACGGTGCTTGAACGGGGTTCGCCGTGCCGGAAACTGCTAAGTCCATAGTGAAACAAGGAGGATGGAGCAACGGGTGGATAGTAGAAAGCGAAGAAGATCTTGTTCATCAGAGCTGGGCCATATTCTTTTTAAACAAACAAGAGAGTACAACAAGAATAGAGCGTGGGTTGAAACGTCGAAGGTTCATCGCAGAAGCGTTCGATAATCCTGCAAACAGAGATATGATACTGGTGAGAAATCATGATATTGATATACGTGATGCCATGAATTGTTCGTGTTAACCGTGAGCTTAAGGAGTGAGAAAAAACAGCAAGAGGCTGAGCAACGTCGTGATGAGAGCGAAACGGGAAACGTGGTTTCATTGGCTAGCTACGTTATGTACATAACTCAGGTGATTAATTTAGGGTAGGCACCTCGCTAGCTCGTCACTACAAAACAAGAGAGAACGGAGTCAAAAACGGAAAAGAATGCACAAAGGGATTAAAAACTCGCGAGGAAAGAAACAAGCGTGTGAGGAAGGATGCGAACCGCTACCCGAACGAAGAGATCGGATAAGATAGGTGACCAGGTAGCGCATAAGAGGGAAGAGAAGTGCGCTCCGACCCATACTTCGTACGAACATTCCTACGGTGTTCTTCCCATATCCGACTTGCGGGAGACCCAGTGACGAGCTCTGGTTAGATAAACTGTAGCGATTGGCGATGAGGCTGGCCAAATATGGCCGAACGTTCTCCGAGTCACCCCCTACTCGTCCCACCTTCATGTTCCTTGGCCTGAACCACCCCTCTACGTTCCGTGTTTTCTCAAGTATATTATCCTCTCGTACATAATCACTACTGAGTTGAAATTGACGCGACGCTGCGAAAGACGTCTTGCTACAGCGGTGGGTGGGAGAGGGCCAAAACTCGGCCACGAAATGGACGTGACCCCTCCTCGACTCATGCAACATTTAACGATTTCCTCGACTATTTTCCATAAGATCAGGATACACGACTAACAGATCTGCTACCATACAACTCGATTCAAATTTTCTCTTCGTACCCCTCAGCCGAACCATCAACTCAAAACCCTTACACCCCTCGTTTCTCCATCTCGCTCCTCGCAGGTCTCTCTCTCTCGCTCCTCGTCTGACTCGGACCCCCCTCCCCCACCTCCGAAATATCAGGCCCCATCTACATCGTGTCAGTGAGTGAGCAGCAATAGTAAATGATCAGTATACGTGCGGGTGTGTACACAGATCTAGATACATCGCCTGTAAATAAAGGTTAGGTCCAGTGTCGTCAATAAGAGTAAATGTAGCTAGTAAATAGTCGCGGGTGCGTATCAGGAGTCATATCGTGGGTTGGTCCCAAATATATATATATATGGGAATATGGCTCACCGTGATGACGAATCAACGCCGGAAAAACGTAGTTATGCTCTCAGTTGTCTAATAATGTCCCTGGAGCGAGCTTTGGAAAGAGGCTATATATATATATATGTGTGTGTGTGTGTGTGTGTGTGGCAAAGAAGAGCAAGAAAGAAATCCCTCCGCGATATACTGGAAAGGGTATATATATAATGTTATTCAAAAGACGGTTTCTTAAAGGCTGAATTCGAAGATCAATGACCATGAGCGAGGGTTAGTGCATGAGACAGAGGCCGAGAGAGAGGTTGAGAGAGAGATAACGAGGTGTGATGAGGTTTTTATCGTTATTAATCGTAAAATTTCTACTTTACTGTATGTTAGTCCCGCAACTATGTATGTATGTGTGTGATCGCAGAGCGAGAGGTAATTGATAACTTTGAAGATCCATGAGACAAGTGCGTTCGAAATCAGTCAACGCGAGCTTAGATATCTCTCCAGCTCCTCATCGCATCGACCCATCACTCCCACTCTCACTCCCACTCCCACCATCACTCCCCTCATCCTCCCCCTCCACACCCCCAACCTCCCTCCTCCTAACACTCCACCCTCTCTCCCCAAGTCCCCTCTCAACCTCACCCACCTTCCCCTCACTCGTAACAACAACAGCCACACTCTTCCCACTCTCAAAAAGGGGTACGAAGTACTGCTTAAGGACACGGAGCACGTCCGGGGTGGTTACGGCTTGGAAAGAGGTGAGGAGGGTGAGGTGGTGCGAGGGGGGGAGTGATTTGAGTGTGTTTGTGAGGGATGCGAAGGCCTGTGTGTGGTGGGTTATTTTTGTGTTAGTGAGTGTTATGATAGGGAGGATGGGAAGGGAGGGAGAGAGACGTACGGCACGCCCGCTGGTAGACACGGATTTAGCTACGCCGTATACGATGCTTGATTTCGCAGCGTCCAGAGTGGTATCCTCGATCTTGATCTAAAAGTAAAATCAGCATATACCGAGTCAGAGCGAAGATGAAACAGAAGCAGCGGTACGTACCGATCCATCCACCAACCCCTCGATAACCTTCTTCGCCTGATCAAACGCCTGCAAACAATTCGAACTCTACAAAAAACCCGCACCAAATCAGTACCAAAAAAACCCACTCACCACACCCCCCCCCCCCAAAAAAAAAACAAAAACACGTACCCTATAAACACTAAAACTAACCAACCCACTCTCCACATCGTTTCCCACATACGCTCCATAAGCCAAGCCACTGCCCCTGATATACCGCCACAAAAAACTCTCTGTCGCGTTCAACACTTCGACTGCGACGCGCATGGCGGGGTAGTCTGGGTGTGAGAAGCCTGTGAAGGATTTGGCGGTGTGGGTGGTGAAGGAGGATTCGATGGAGGGGAGGGAGGTTAGGAGTGCCTGCGTTTGTATAAAAGTGGGGGCAGGGGGAAGGAGGGGGAGGGAGGGAGGGTGGGGTAGTTGGTTAGTAGGGTTAGAAGAGGGAGAAGAAGAGGGAAAGCACGGACCTGAGTTCCTGGGTTCGACCCGACAGGGCTGAGCGTGTTTGACGTCAGAGGGACGGGTGCGAGTGGGGTTGGCTAGAAGAGGGAAAGAAAAGCAGGGTTAGAGCGAGATCTAGATCGAATTGAAAGGAAGAAAGATAAAAAAAGATTTCGATGAGAGAAACCAAGAGCTTACAGCAGTTTGCAAGTTGTTGAGGAGCTCCACAGCAAACTTCGACTCAGCTTTTTGCGCTCAGGCTAGCCTCGACCCTGAAGAGGTAGTACTAAAGCCGATTTCCTCGGGTCAGTGGCTTTCCTAAAAAGGCACAAAATTTCCCCAAAAGTCTCAAAGTGTCACCAGTTTCTAACCCAAAACGTAGATATTCGGACCTAAAATCCCTCCTCGGTTCCATGGAGATGACAGGGCCCATCAATGCCCTGAGTGCGAAAGCTGAGCTGAAATTTACTGTGGAGCTCCTCAACAACTTGCAAACTGCTGTATCACCCTCAAGCTCAAAAACGAAGCGCAACCCCGATCGTTCCTTCCCGAGGAGAAAGAGAAAGAACGAAAAGGAAGGAAGCGAGAATAGAACCGCAGAACTGAGACCTTTGACTTACAGTGACCAAACCGCCCATATACTTCTTCCACGTACTCCTCGGGTTCTTCACACCCAGCACGTTGCCTGTAACAGCGAACCTGATTCCCTCCGATTTCGTCACTATCGTCCACACAACAAAACAATATCAATCAGCATCCATCATTCACACAAGCCCACGATCCCAACCCCTCGTGAGGATGGAAAGAAAAATAAAAACTCACGCGCATCCCTAACATCCCTCACCCTCTCCACCAACCCCGCCCCATCCTCCTCACCCATCTTCACCATCATAGGCACACTCTCCATCTGATCTAGCAATCCCACCGCACGTCCCGTGGACTTATCCGCGTCGTACAGGAGCTCGGTGTGTAGAGACGACAAGACCGTGGAGCCATCGCGTTTGAGCTCGGGGATCGACTGTGCGAGTTTGGCGAGTGTGATTTGGAGGCGGGGGAGTGGGGAGGGTGGGGTGGATACTGCGCTTTCGAGGCTAGGAGTAGACTTGGAGACACCGTCGATGGTTTTGGGGAGCTCTAGGACGCTCCCCCAGACCAGATCTCTGATCCACTCAACGGCCTTGTCATAAGCCCCCACCTCCACCTTCACGCTCACGCGTATCATCTCGGTGAAGTAACCGCCTGCGCCGAGTTCGATCTCGTAGGAGACGGTCTCGTTGTCCAGTGCGTTGATCAGCTGGGTGTGGGTGAGGTACAGTGGTGTGGGCGTGGTGCTGCCTGTGGGGTTTTGGGATGAAGAGGTGGATGTGTGGGAGAGGCGTTGGATGGGGAGGGAGAAGAATGAGCCTAGGTAGAGTGGAATGAAGGGGCGGAGATGGTTTGGGAGGTCTTGGAGGGAGAAGAGGGCGTGGACGGTGACGAAGTCAGACTATATGCGTTGTGGTATTTAGTAAATCTACCAAGATATGAATGAGGGATAAAAGAACGAACCTGGACGTGATCGTACTGAACGAAGAAATCCAACTCTTCCCCATCGCTCCCCACGTATCTCTCCACCGCGCTCTTCGTCTCTTCACTCGTCCTCTCCTTCGCCACAGCAGTAGCAGCAGCACCACTCTGACGAGAAGGACCAGACCGGCCCTTCCCCCGCTCAAGCAAACTATCCACCTTGATCCACTGAATACTCCCCACATCAGGTACCTTCACCCTCTCCAACACCTCCCTCGGAATCTCCCTCTCATGCACCTTCTTCGCCTCCTCCACAACCCTCTCACACTCCCTCAATCCCTCCTCACCAATCCTCGCCACCTGCTCTCTCACCCTCTTCTCCTCGTTCTCTTTCAATTCTGTAGCAAGAGCCGCAGAGGGACGGCCGAGGATACAGACGTATGGAGCACGGGCGTAGTAGGTGTTGAGGAGGGACACCCATTGAGATGAGGACCATGTGTGGAGGGCGCTGTAGAGGGTGAACTCGTCCATGGAGGGGCCGAGGTCAGAGCCGTTTGTGGGGCCGTAGAGGAAGTCGCAGATAACGGTGTCGGAGAAGCTGTCGCCTTTTGCGGATTCGAGTTTGCTTCGTAGCTGTTCAAATAAGATTATGAGTTAGAAAAGAAGGTTCCGAGTCGGAAGAAGCCCTTTGTCTCAGATAGATTACCAACCTGCCTCTCATCACGCTCGAGAACCATCTTCATCCTCTCCATATCGATCCCCTCACTGCCCACCTTCCTCATCTCAGCCACAAGCTTCTCATCGAACCCATCCAACTCCTCCACAGGCACACCGCCCACGTAAACTGGAATCTCCACCCTCCCCACCCTCGCCTCTTCCCCAAAATACAAATACGTACACAGCGGCTCTGCGACCTCCACGAACGCCTTGTTCAAAGGCGCAACAGGACCAGACGTAAGATACGTCCCCAACACATCAAGTGCTTTACGTTCTAGGAACGAGGAGACTGGGGGTCCTTTGTATGCTAGGATTAGCTCCCCTTGGCTCTCGTCTGATTCGGGGAAGGGGACTGTGCTTTTGGTTGTTTGGGTGATGGGTGGGTTGAGTTGGCTCGTTGGGCTTTCGAGGAAGGGGCGTGTGAATGGGGGTGGGGGACCGGTTGGGTTGGTGGGTGAGACTAGGGTAGGTTCGACTTGGGTTTGGAGGACGTGCAGGAGGTCGGGGGTGCCGTTTGTTAGTTTGCCGGCGACGATGAGGGAGAGGTTTTGTGGGGTGTAGTATTGCGCGTGGTATTCCCTGACTATTAAGATTCGTCAGTGAACGTGCTCATAGAAAAGGAATGAATGAATGAATGAATGAACCCACTCTGCTCGACACTCAGCACCCTCAACGCCTCCATCAACCCACCCGTCTCACTCCTATACGCACTCCCCTCAGGGTACAACATCCTCCCCATCCTCACCCCCATCAAATCCCCAACTCCACTCTCCCTTCCTTGCATCTCACTATACACCACACCCCCATCCTCACCCCTCCCATCAACATGATGTACCTCAGTCACATACCCCTCTTTCGTCATCGTAGGAAACAAGATATGGTCGACGTAGATGGGGAGGAGGTTGAGGAAACCTGTGGGGCCGGCGGTGGAGAGTGTGTATGCGGTGTGGTCGGTTGCGGTCCAGGCGTTTGTGCCGGGGCTGAAGCAGCGGTTGGCGAGGTGGTCGATTATGCCTTTGTAGGGGTACTGTTTTGAGCCCATGAAGACGAGGTGTTCGAGGGTGTGGGGGCAGCCGCTGTCGTTGAATACTGTTCACATAACGTTGTCAGCCTCTCTTCTTTCTTTGCCCCGGATGAGGAAGGGACGAGAAGGGAAGGGGAGAGGGATATACGTACTCTCAGTCCTAACAACAAAATACCCATTCACGATCGGAGCCTCGTAATCCAGATGAACGACCTCCAGTCCTGTAACCCGGCTCCTCCACTTGCTCACCACCACGTCCGTGAAATCGAGCTTGATCTTACGGACGAGGTCGAAGTTGCCGTATGTTGTTTCTGAGGTTTGAATAGGTGGTGGAGATGTGTTTTGTTGTGTCATGGTTGGATCTCTGTATGTGTTTGGTGTTGCTGAGGGAGGAGTAGAAGGAGGAGGAGGAGGGGAAGAAGACAGCGGTGGTGTGATATCCGTGAACAGCGCTTTCCTCGTGGACGACGTGCTGAACCTATGCGTATGCGTGTGTGTCTGTGTTGTACCGCTGGCAAACCGAGTCCAATGACCAGTAGCTCTCGAACAATGGATAAACCTCGAATGAGTAGGAAGTGAGGTCAAAGACGTATATGTCGAAGGCGAAGGACGAAGCGAGCGGATAGACGTGTTCCGAGTCAACCGAAGTAATCGATGCATTCCCCCAAATTGTGAGGTCAGGAATCAATCAGATAGTGAGGATTATTAGAGGGGAGTGATCAGTAAAAGATCAGTGATTGGAATAAGATCAAGATAAGAAGAAGGTCGAAGGAAGGGAGCTGAGGTTAGCTGATTCGGAGAGGGAAAGCAAATTCTTGGAATTTGCCGGAGGAATGAGGGCCTGGGATGGGCGCGTGAGCTGGCGGGTCGGTGTGATGACTGGGATTTTTGACTTCTTTTTGAGGGGCTTGATCGGGATATAGCCGGCCGGTCTGCCATTTTTGGTACTTTATCGGCTTGATTGGACTTTTCTCCCCCCTACTTTCAAGCCCCAGACCGCGAAGAGCTAACCGTCTTCCTCTGTGTCTGCGGCCTGAAGGCCTGAGGACTTGTCTGTGCTCGTCGCCTCGTCTCCTACTCTCGCTCCGTTATGACTGAAAGGGCTACACAAATCGCCGAAAATGCATGAGAAATGTATCACGGCTATTGCCCCAGGGGGTTCTGTGCTAGATCGTCATCTCGTCATCGTTGCTTCTCCTTGGCTTGCTCTTGCCGAGAATATTTTTCTAGCAACTCGGAGTATATGTACGTTGAGTGGGTTTCAGGAACGGATTTCTCAACTGCTCCTCAACGTCCTTAGCGCTAACACAGCATATAAATATATATGTATGCGGTGCTGCTTTGCTTGTGAGATTTGCGCGTACATATATACACTCCACCCCACCCCCACTAACTTGTTGAACTCGAGGCTACACGAGGCTTACTAAGGCCCGAATCACAAATCTCAGCTTCTTCCGTCGGCGTGTATCTCTCGTACTGCAGGATAATATCTCATACTGCAAGAGATGATGAAATCAATATCTAGATCTCTCGTAACCGGATCATCTAACTTCGTAGGAAGTTCGACTGCAGGAGACGGTTCGATGACTACTGGCGTGATGATGACGGCGGAGGATATTGTGCAACTTACTCGACTTGCTCGGAAGATAAAGCGGTACGTGGTGGTTGTGGTGATAGAGATGGGTTTGCTCGGTGAGTGTCTCCCCTTCTTTATGCTCCCAACGTGGGTGAATCTGGGTGATTAACTCGGAGGATATATACGAATTTGTAAGGTGTACTTTCTGCGCTGTGTGGTATGGCATTCTACACTGTCCTGTAAGCCAAGTTTTCTCCCGTGAATTTCGTGCGATTCAAAACTGACGAACGTCGGTACTGTAGGAAGCGCCATCAGAGGCACAAACGAACCCTGCTCATCCTCTCCGCCATCTTCGCTGCCCTTGCCTTCACCGCACTCGAAGCCAGTCTAGACGTCACTTCTCTCTCC
Source organism: Agaricales sp. HM26-F1 (assembly GCA_002718315.1). Taxonomy (NCBI): domain Eukaryota; kingdom Fungi; phylum Basidiomycota; class Agaricomycetes; order Agaricales; species Agaricales sp. HM26-F1. Next base: position 149,551 of record NIBX01000112.1, on the reverse strand, counting down.
CTTCTCATCCGAAGTAATCTGATCGACAGGCCTGAGCTGTCGTTCGTGGAGCGTATGACTGCGTATGCGAGTTTGAGTTGGTGGAGGGCAGAGAGGTATTTAGAGATGATTTTGCTTCCGGCTTCGGATGCTGGGTTGGTGGTACGTGGTTTTTCATGGATCTCGTTATCCATCCGAGTTGTGTTCCGGCTATGGAGGTTTTTTCTGATATTTTCTTTTTCTTTGGGTTGTGTTGTTTGTAGTTCCTCCTGAACGACGTCCTCGCGAGCTGGCGAGCTCTCGTCTTTTGGAGAACCGTACCAGGATCTACCCAGATCCTCCCCTTCTTCTTGTATTTCGTACTCTTCAGCAACTTCGGTACGTTTGCCTCACTCCTCATTCTATCTCGACATATGAGCTCTCCGACTCATCCAGCTTGTAAAACAACTACAGTGTTTTCCATTGCTATCACTGTAACCAAGTGCATCAACATCGACGTCAACGTCTCGGACAACTCGGATCCGCTGGCGATTGTTATGACCACTCAGAGCGCGCTGAGTATTACGACGAGTTTGGTGGCTACTAGTATGACGGGGTACAGAGCGTAGTAAGTCCTTGTTTTTCATATCCATGTCATCCAGTCCATCTCTTTCTTACTTTGCGGTTGACGATGCTTCTGATTTGAAGTGCGCACAATGCCTTCGCGAGGAAGAGTGGGATCAGGTCGACTGGGGCGAGGTTTCTGCTGCTGCTTACTGAGTCTGGGATGCTGTATGCGGCGATACAGGTAAGCTTTCAATCTCAATCCAGAGTATTCGCAGTTGCTCGACTGATAATTTTCGTATGTATAAGATCGTTCGGTTGGCTCTATCGCTCTGCATAGTCCCGTCTACCCCGCTTTACAGTCCACTCGACACTGCGAACACGATATTCCAGGTGTCTTCGTCTGTTGTATCAGTGCGTTCCTCTTCTCTTCTCCCCTGAGCCTACCGTTCCTTTTTCAGTACGAAAATTCGTGTTAATAACATATTGAACAGGCTATGTACACCCCCGCACTCATACTCATCATCAACTACGGCTACTCCTTGGCCGATACTATCCAGCTCAGCTCCGGGACTCGCGGTGAGGGCCATGCAGCTGGAACGGTCAAGGAGAGACACAGGAAACGGGATGGGAGTGTTAGTGAGATAAGGTTTCAACAGAGGAACGATGATGGTGGTACGACGATGGGGAGTGGTGTTTCTAGTGAGGAGACGGGAAATTTGGAGATGGTTCATGTTGTTGGAGAGGGAGAGGGAGATACGGATGGGCATACTACTGTGAAAGAGGATTGCCACGGTGGAGAAATGAGGGCAGCAAGGGCTCTGTGATGATGGTTAGACTGAGAGGTGCCAATGGAAACATCTGTATCAAGTTGTATTTTAGTGCGTCTACTAATCATGCATCATATTCTTATAGAAAGAGATAAGGAACTCGTTAAATGTTCCATGAGTCGAGGAGGGGTTACGTGAGAGCGCTCGGCCGTATTTGTCCAGCCTCATCGGCAATCGCTACGGTTTATGTAACCGGTAACCGGAACTTGTCACTGGGTCTTCTGCTCTCATCACGACGTCGCTCAGCCTCTTGCTGTGCTTCTCACTCCTTACAGTAAGCTCACGAACAACCCGAACAATCCATGCCATCACGGATATCAATATCATGATTCCTCGCCACTGTCAGATCTCTGTTTGCGGGATGTAATAGAACGGTTCTCCGATGACCCTTCGACGTTTTAACCCACGCTCTATTCTTATCGTACTCTGTTGTTTGTTTAAAAAGAATCTGGCCTAGCTGTGACGAACAAGATCTTCTTCGCTTTCTACTATCTCCCCGTTGCTACACCCTCCTCGTTTTCACTATGGATTCAGCAGTTTCCGGCACGACTAACCCCGCTCAAGCACCGTTTATGACGGCTCAAGATGTTGCCTTGCTTACAGCAGAAGCTCAGGAAATGGGGCTAGTCGCAAAGGTGGTCATCACTGAAGTGATCATGCTTGGTAACTGTGCCCACTTATCTGTGACAGTTTCAGCGGTTGTGGAAAAGTAGGCTGAACATTCTTCTTATCAGGTGCATACGCTGTGATCTTCGTCATGGCTCTTCACACCATTATGTTGCTCAAGTTAACCGCGTATTCCATATCCTCGTTCTCACTAATTAAGCAGGAAAAGACCACAGAAGGCGTACCGTACCTGGTTTCTACTCTCTGCGCTCGTATTCACGGGCCTTGTCACGACGCTTGCAGTTGGTCTAGACGTGTTGACTCTGTGTGCGAGAGTACAGACAGTCTTCGTTGACAACGCTGGTTTACCCTTTGTTGATCGGTTGGATGCGTGGGGTGATTTGGGATGGAGGAACTCGGTGATTTATATGGACACGGTGCTTGCCGGTGCGGCGGATTCTGGGCTCGTGGTACGTTTCTCTGTCTCTCGGGAAACTTCCAGTGTGCCGTCCTTACTTAAAGCTTGCTCAGTTTCTCATCAACGACGCTCTCGCAAGCTGGAGAGCTATTGCACTGTGGGACTTAGGTTATCGAACCGTTTTGTCTGTGCTTTTGTACTTCCTGTTGTTCACCTCGACAGGTACCGGCGGTCCTTGGTCTATTTCCTTCCTTCTTCTTCTGATTCCAGAAACCGTTTACAGCGTTTTCCATCGCCTATATAGTGCTGCAAAACATCCACATTGACGTAGGAACTCTCTCGAACTCTGATCCTATTGCTGTGGTGGTAATCGCCCAAGGTTCAGTGAGTATCGCTACGAATTTGGTCGCGACTGGGATGATTGGGTATATCACCTAGTAAGCTACGTATCCGAGCTGCTTGCACTTCTCAGTGTCATCCAGCATTAAGCTATTGATTACAGCCGCCATCATGTTTTCTCTTCAAGAAACGGGATCAAGTCCAAAGGTCTGACAGTGCTCCTTGTTCTCACTGAGTCGGGACTGCTCTATGCTATGATCCAGGTACTTTCACCCCTCACGTTCCTCACTGTATCGATGGAATTTGACTACGCACAGGTCGTCCGTTTTAGTCTAACGCTGAGTGACGTACCATCCACATCTCCGTACGGTTCACTCAGAACCGCGGGTTTCGTCTTTCAAAACGCTTCCACTGTCGTCACGGTGCGCTCTAACCCTCTACTCAATTTTTGTTCTCTTTCATGCTGATACTGATGGTGTTGGGAAGGCGATGTACACGCCTGCCCTTATACTCATCATCAACTGTGGTTACTCTATCGCTGATACTGTACAGCTGAGCTCTGCCTCTGCTATCAACGTCGCGACTGCAGATGCTGTGGCTGGTCACCGTGTGGAAGAAAGAGATAGAGCTGTGTTGGAAGGAAATTCTAGAGGTAATGAGAATTAGAATTGATTTTTCTCGTGTTGTTCAAGTAGAATATGAGATGGAAAGCGTTTAGGAAATTCAGTCTGAGAGTCTCCGAGGATCCGAGTCTGTGGAAGTCGTGACAACAATATTAATAGTGTGACATCGTGACCTCACATTGTTTTTTCTCAACCACGTCCACTTGCCAATCCATTCGATTCCAATACGATTCGCTAAATCTTGTGCACAGCGCTTGGACTGGCGTCTTCTCAGTTGTTGGATACCACTTTAGAAAATCTCCAAGCATAGACGATCAGTTCAAGGGAGCCTCGGGACTCTATCTTGAACAGCACTTGGCCGCTGGCGTTTTCGTGTCGGAAGTGGTAGCTTGAATCGTATTGGCTACTTCGAGCTGCCTAGTATACATCAGGTTACTGCTTGGATCATAACTGATACGCCAGCCTCGTCGGAACGCACTACTGCGACGTCGTACCGGATGGAAACTGTATCGCCCCAGCGCCTCTCGCCCTCATTGAATTTAAGCTCACAACCGAGAAACATGCCTAGGAGTCTGTTTTCGAAACCAACCCCGGGATTCCTGTTTCCCTTCTCTAGTGTTGTCCCATCGGATTCCATTCAAACTACGTGGCTAGGGATACGATTCATTGCGCCGTTGCTGTCAATGCCACACGAGCTTACTTGGACGATGTGGGTCTTGCGAACAAATACGACATAACTTTACTGTACCACACGGCGGGGCCATAACTCTCAGGATCTACAAATACATTTAGGTATGTGTACTTCTCATTAATCGTATACTCGAACTCCCTCTGAAGAGATTGATCAGGGATTTCGACCCAGAATACTTCCACACTATACGACTCAGACATGAACCAAATTCTCGAACTCCGTTCTATGACAGCCGCCGACAATGCTATCCTCACGACGACTCATGGAATGTCTATCGCTGTCAAGTCGACTATTGCAGAAACGATTTTCCTTGGTACAGTTCCTCTTTACTATGCCTCGTTCTCGTCCTCATAGAAGCTGATGCAGGTGTTCTTATCTACAGGCATGTACTTTGTCCTGTTTTCCATGGCGCTTTATACGATTCTGTGAGTAATTTTCAAATTGTTATTCCCTCGCAAGACACAATGAACGTCGAGCCTGAATATAATCAAACTTAGGAACCGCCCCAACAAAACGCGGTACCGATGGCTTCTATTCACGATGCTCGTCTGTACTGCACTCCTTACCGTCTTGAGATGCACGGTCGACGTGGCCCTGGTTTTATCTAAACTCAGGGCCTTTACGATCAATAACTCGCAACTGCCTTCCACAGGCATGGATGGGGTGACAGGGGACTTGACTTGGATAAAGGGAGCTGGTTTCGTACAAACGTTCCTGTGGGGCTTTGGTGATGCTGGGCTGGTGGTGCGTGGCCAGTTCTGTACTTCTCAAACTAGACAGAGCTAGCTGAATCTCGTTTTACTAGTTCATTATCAACGATGCACTCGCATCCTGGAGAGCCATCGCGCTATGGAAGTCCACCTCCAGAGCCTTACTACCGGACCTCCTATACGCTCTGCTGTTCTGCACTTCTGGTGAGCCGTCGTCCTCTCTCTGTAAGAAACTTGCAGACTCTTTCGGAATATGTATTGACGCTACCCCATAGTATTTTACATCGCTTTCGTGGTTCTCTCATGTCTCCCGTCCGACGGAGACTTCCTCTCACACACCAATGCACTAGCTGTCGTCGCCATCACACAATCAGCTTTGAGTGTGACTGTCAACCTTCTTGCGACTGGTATGACTGGGTACATCGCATAGTGAGTCTCCGATGAACCTCTTATGCCGTGGGTGGTCTCACTGATAGTGTCCTCGTGGTATTTTGTAGTCGACACTATAAGCTTGGCTCGGCCCTCGGAATCAAGATGACAACGGTGAGGATTCTCGTCTTCCTCACCGAAGCGGGTCTGTTCTACGGTATTATTCAGGTATGTTTTCTTCACCTTGGTACGACTCGTTCGATTGAAGGGAAACTAGATCGTACGACTAGCATTAGCCGTGGCTATCATTCCATCCACACCACCGTTCGGATCTCTCTCCACCGCACAAGCGGTATTCAAAAGCATCTCAAATATCGTCAGCGTAAGCTCAGAGATTTATCGCTACTCTGTTTTCAACTCAACCCATAGTCCACTCTGCTGTAGGCAATGTACACACCAGCTATCATATTAATCGTCAATCAGGGGTATTCCATCTCGGATACGATTCAGATCGGGAGTGTCTCGTTAGGCGAGAATGTAGAAGGCGAAGTATCTTGTGCAAGAGCGAGGACCAGGACCAGTGGGCTCTTCTTTGCGAGTGGGCAGCAGAGGGGCGGGGAAAGGAGCGAAAATAGTACTGTTCATGATGGGCTGGGGTCTGTGGAGGAGCGAATACATAGAGCTCCTCTACTTCTAGTCTAGTGCTTCTATAGGGACATGGAATAGTACTGTAATTGTCTGCTTCTGACTACCTTTGAGCAGTTTCGTCGTTCTTTACCTCCTGATAGTCTTGAGATTCACAGTTTTCACTGGGAGTTCTGAAGGCTCCGCTAATGGATGCGATGCCTAATTCCGATCTCCAGCGAGGATGCCGAGCAGCGGCAGAGTCCCGGCATGTCAAGATTGCCAGATCGTCAGTTTTGTGTATCGGACCTTCATTTTAGAACTCCGCTTTTCCGATTCGTGCTTTTTCCAGCATGACCGACATAGCACGGACGTTGCACGATACATTTTTCTGCTACTTTGCTACTGATATCCCCAACCTGCACCTCATTCTCTGGGTTTCAAATTCTCTATCGTCCGACCGTATAGTCTACCTCGTCAGCATCGAAAATTTCTCCAGCCCTAGCCAAGTCTGCGAGAGATGCGGGAGTTTATCTTGAATTGAAAGCGAACGCCTCCGCATCGGAACTGGTAGCTTGAACTGTGTCGACGGCGTTGTTGTTTCCCTGCTTCGGGTCGCTCATATGTATGCTGGTACGCCACGCTAGAGATGCGTGACAATCTCTGGGTCTCCCATATGTTTCTGTGCGACCAGTTCTGCTGGGAAACATCGCCCCTCGAGGTGGCGTCGGGGTATGCGACCGCGACAATACTGGGTGTAAGTCTCCCGGACTCGACATGTATTGCCTCAATGCTCAAAGCCCAGTTCAAGTTCAGTGTTCAGTATCGTCCTGGGTCTCTCCGTGCTTGAGAACTAGGCACCCGCTCCGTTTTGCTTTTGCCATCTTTTCATCAGGTTCCAGCCCAACTGCATGGCCACGAAATTTCTAGTGCCGTCGGTGCCACATGCTCGTAGGTTGAGGTTGATTCTCAATGGGGTGGCGAATACTTTGGGCCTTAGCTTTGGTCCTCATCGCCTGACTCTGCCCTACGTCAAGTTCTTTACCTCTCAGGATCTCAATATGCTTATCACCCAAGCTATACAAATATACGGGGGGTACGTTCGTTCATTCAACTCCTTGGCCTCGTTCTGAAGCTCACCCAAACAGTAGTCACCACAATTACTCCTCGCTCTATCACTAGTTCGACAGCATGAGTGGAACTTCCAAACCGCCATTCATGACGACGGACGATTCCGCCCTTCTCATGACGATTTCTCAAGCCATCTCCCTCTATGTTAAATGGGTTATCGTAGATTCCACACTATTCGGTAGGCTTTTTAATACTGCTACTGAGAGCATTTTCTTACAAAGGTCATTGATTTTGCTAGGCGTGTATTTCGTACTGTTTTGCATGGCACTTTACACTATTCTGTGAGCGCATGCGTCTGTATCTACTGAGCGAGCGTGTAGGCCTAAAGTCAAACAAACATAGGAATCGACAGAGCAAGACACGATACAGATGGCTCCTCCTCACGCTGCTCGTCTTCACTGCGGTTCTGACAGCGTTACGATGCATCATCGACGTAGGGATCGTCCTCGCCGAGATTCAGGTGGTTCTCGTTGAGAACCGTCAGCTTCCACTCGGAGATCGATTGGTCATGTATAGCGAGTCGCCCTGGATGAAGGCCGCTAGCTATGTGCAATTCATCCTGCTGGGCTTCGGAGATACAGGGCTAGTGGTAAGTTTTCTGCATTTTCAATCCCTACAGACCTAGTGCCAATGTGACTCAAATATCGGGGCTGGGAATAGTTCATCATCAACGACATACTTGCGTCATGGAGAGCTATCTCACTATGGCAGTCTACCTCCAAGCCTCTCTTGCAGGGCATCTTGTACTTTCTTTTATTCAGTGCATTCGGTCCCGTCCCATTCCTATCATACTCCTCCAAACAACTGATCGATACTTCTAGTATTCTATATTGCATTCGTAGTCCTCGCATGCCAACGGATCAACTCTCGCTTCATCTCAAATTCAGACGCACTGATCATCCTTGGGATCACACAGTCTTCTCTGAGCCTTACTGTGAACTTCGTCGCGACTGGTATGATTGGATTTATCGCATAGTAAGTCGACCTTCGCTCGACGTAGCCTCGATGGGGATGTTGTTGAAGATCGCTGCTAATTATGTGGATAGTCGACACTACCAGCTTGGATCGGGACTTATGATCAAAATGACGGCGGGTAGGATTCTTCTGTTCCTAACAGAGGCTGGGCTGTTCTATGGTGTTCTTCAGGTATGCAAATTTCTTCCGTTCGTACTCCGGGGCTGAGAAGATTGAACTGAGCAATCTATCGTGGATGTAGGTCATACGACTGGCGTTAGCAGTCGCTATCGTACCCTCTACACCCGCATACGGCTCTCTTGTGATCGCACACGCCATCTTCAAAGGGGCTTCGAACGTCGTCAGCGTGAGTTCTCAGTATCATCAGGCTCCTCGTTTCTCTCTCACTCACGCCCTTGAACTGACTTTTTATCATCTCACACAGGCTATGTACACGCCAGCGATCATACTGATCATCAACTACGGCTACTCCGTCTCTGATGTGATTCACATAGGCTCCATTTCTTCTGTTGGTGAGTGTGGAGAGAACGGGACACATCATGATGGAGTACAACCAACGGTCAGTGAGCTCGTCTTTGCGGGGAGACAAAGGGTAGATGAGGGGGATAGGGTTGGTTTGGAATTAACCGTGTATGATTCGGTTTGATCTATGAAATGCAGATATGGCACAAACGTGAGAGTGGGTAGCTTCATCGCCGTGATACGAAGCGTATCTCCGTGGATAACACCAGTGAATTCCATCAATAATCTTATCCCGTCAATGAATGGCACGGTTCCTTCCTTCTTCTTCTTCACGTCTCCCACCATCCTTTTGCTAGAGTCAAGCGCCGGTGATGGTCGATCGGAAGCCGTTTTCTAACGCCTTCTGGTAGTGTCGAACTCTGAGTTTCCCATCTTTATCCCTCTGAATAAAGTCGACAAGGGCTCGAAGTCATACTTCGAACGTTAACATGGTCTACTCTATGCCTGCTCAGGCTCAGTGCGGATCTGATGAATTTCTGGGGCTAGAATTCTTCTGTATACGGTACTCCCAAGTATTGCTCCACCTCGGGAGTCGATGGCGCCTGTGACGTGCTGATTGCAGGACTCATGTGCTTGGTTTGGAGGATCTTTATATAAAGGTTCATGCTTTCTGTAAGCACTCTTCTTTTACCTTACCCACGCTTCGAACTCCTGCCTTCCTACTAACTTGGGCGCTCTCCTGTTAGACAATTTCCCCACGTTGGATCGAGGCACTGTCAACATGAGCGTCACTCAAGGATCGGTAATGTCGGCCGATGATATCCAACAACTCTCATACGTTGGTCAGACGATCGGCCAGAAGATAAAGATGGTTGTTGCGGAAATGACCTTGTTTGGTAATCCACCTCCGTTCCTCTCAACTATTTGGCGAATTGCTACTGAATTTAACGCCTCTCCAGGAGCCTATTTCCTGCTGTGCAGCATGGCGCTCTACACTATCATGTAGGTACGGGGATATCTGCAATATGAAACAATTCTGACGCTCCTATTCAGGAAACGGCAAGAAGAGAGCCGCCGGGCTAAGATCTTGCTCTCTGCCCTCCTTCTAGCTGGGGCTGTAACTGTTGTCACATGCGGTCTCGACATACTCTCTCTACTCACTAAAATCCAGCTCACCCTGATAGAAAACTCCAATTTGCCTTTCAAATCGCGAGCTCATGTGGCCAGTGGTTTGAGCTGGATGAAGCCTGCGGTATACGTAGGTCTTGTTTTAAGAGGGAACGCCGATTCCGGATTACTAGTAGGATGCGTAGTTTGGTGATGGAGATATGAACGCTGATTTCAACTCTCCATTCTCAGTTTGTCATCAACGATAGCCTAGCGAGCTGGAGGGCCATCGCACTGTGGAAATCTACTCCGAGTCGTTCAGCTCGGTACATCATTCCGCTGTTGTGCTTCCTTCTCTTCGGAAGCTTCGGTAAGCTGGAACTCAATGGTTCATGAGCACTTGAACTCCACGCTTAAAGTTTTCTCAGCGTTCTTCATTGCCTACACCGTGTTTCAGTGTTTGAACGTAGCCACGATAACCTTCTCAAACTCGGACCCCACTGCAATTCTTCAGATCGTTCAGAATACTCTAAGTATTGCTACAAACCTCCTCGCCACAAGTATGATAGGTTACCGAGCATAGTAAGATCCGTTACCTGGTACATGGATCTTTACTTACCCGCTTCCTAATCTACTCCCGCCGTTAGTGTTCACGATGCTTTCCGCTCCAAGAACAGAAGTAGGATGAAAAGCGGTAGAGTTTTACTTCTGCTTACAGAGTCAGGTTTGTTCTACGCAGCGATCCAGGTATGCACATCTGTATCATATTCGGTATGGATCTTGATTCCAAAGAGTTACTAGATCGTTAGGATGGCTCTCACGCTGAGCGATGGACCTTCTATCCCTGAGTTCGCTCCACTCGATGATGCCGCCATGACCTTACATGCTAGTCTAGCTGTGGTTACAGTAAGTCTTGCTACGAGTCTTTCATCCTCCATCCTTTCTAAGCAGAGAGGCTATTAATCAGGCGATGTACACCCCAGCCATTATACTCATCATCAATCATGGGTATTCGATCGCAGACACCATTCAGATGAGCGATACTACCGGATCCTCGGGTTTTCCAGCTATGAGTACTATGAAGTATGCTTCGGACAGGGGAGGGGATCAGTCAAGGACTGCCTCTGATGTTACAGCGAATCTGAGCTCAGCTGGGGAGCCAGAGAGGAGCGATACTTTGTCCACTCCTGAAACAGGTCGGATTTGACAAGAAATTACAGTGAAAATTCTAGTTTACTCAGTGGAGAGTTGGTTTATACATGTAAAGCTGTAAGACTCGGTAATAATACACATACCCCGTCAGTTCAAGGCAACCAGTTGAGGAGGATGTCTCCGAGCTTGTGCCACCCGCAGATGTGGACTCAGTAATGAAATGTTTGTGTCCCACTTGAACTGGGCTAAAAAAAATCCCGACTTGGCTAGTGGGCCAACCCCGAGTTTGGGCTTTGACGAAACTCGCCGTGGGTGACTGTGACCCGCTGTGACTTTTTTCGTCCCTGGACCAACTATCATCTACCTGAATTTTTTTGGATTCTCCAGACTGTGCTGCGAGTCGAATCCATCTACAAGCTCACCACCACTGTCATGGCTCGATAATTTGGCTATGCGATAGTGTTTTCGAAGAGATGCCTTGTTTTCTAAATTTCTGTTACGGTTGAGCAGCGGTATTCGTGTATACCGATGGGCGTTTTACAGTTTCATATTGCTACAGTAAAACCCAAAACGACGTAAATGGACAACGACGCCACGCCTGATATATATCGTAAAGACTCGGTTACCTCGAGAGTCGAGAGAGCCTAGCTTCCTTGTCGTTTCCTTCATAGCCTTCCCTTCTTTCCTATAGGTTGGGTTGTTCGATCGTTATACGTCTTGCAATCTCCATGGATTCCAGCTCTTCTTCTAGATTCATGGAGTCTCGAGCCACCAAGGGCGAGGATACGGTTCTCTTTGAACAAGCTGCGAGGGACGTTTATATGTGTGTTAAGGAGGTCATCGCAGAGACAACCACGTACGGTTCGTCCTCCTATTCTCTGTGTATCTGCAGCACCATACTGATTCTATAGCTCATCTACAGGTGCATACTTTGTACTCTGGATTCTAGCACTCTACATCATGTTGCAAGTAATCCTACCGATCGTCTACCCTCTTTCCATCAACCAACTTACCTGACACGACTCGCATAGGACACGTCAACACAAGACCAAGCGCGCCTACCTCCTACTCTCTCTCCTGGTCCTGACGGGCATCCTGACAACGCTCGACTGCGCACTCTATATCCTGACTCTATTCTCTAAGATTCAGGTTCGGTTCATCGACCGCCAGGGGGTGGATGACTATAACAAGCAACGATGGTTGTTGCCCGTGCAGTACCTACAGACTGTACTGGTGGATATTGGGGACTCTGGGTTGACGGTGTGTTCTGCAACGGTTTGTCTTGAAGTCATTCCGCTGACGCTACTACACACTGTCAGTTCTTGATTAACGATGCGCTCGCGACGTGGCGAGCCATATCGCTATACAACTCGAGTTGGAGGTCGTCCTTACCTCTCCTTTTGTACTTCTTGTTATTCGGTGACCTCGGTACGTCCTTCTTACCTCCTTGTATGCGTGCCATAGGCAAGATCCTGACTCTGATACTCGTCAATAGTATTCTACATCGCATACACGACTCTCAGTTGTCTGACTGTCAACGTCAACACTACACCCAACTCCAGCAGCATCTCCATCGTCTTCATGGTCCAATGCTCTCTGAGCATCGCCGTGAACCTCGTGGCAACTGGGATGATCGGATACATGGCATAGTAAGTAGTATATCAGGTTTCCATTCACATTCGACTCACACTCGTCCATGACTATAGTGTGTACCGGATGTTCAGCGTCTCTAAGAACGTCACGAAGCTGTCCGGAGGAAGGATTCTTCTCCTTCTGACGGAGTCCGGTTTGGTATATGCTGCCATCCAGGTATATGCCCTCGCCTCGGCTCGATCCCTCACACCTATCCACCGGGCTAATGTGGCTTTAAGATTGTTAGATTAGGTTTGGCGCTCGGCGTCGTACCCTCAACTGTTCCATCTAGTTCACTCGATACGGCAGCCGGTATCTTTGAGGCTGCATCGTCTGTCATCTCTGTACGAGTCTCCCACCTCTCTCCAGCATCGTGTCTGCTAATCCAGACTCTTTGATTCCAGGCCATGTACACACCATCACTAATCATCATCATACATTACGGCTACTCTATCGCAGATACCGTACATATTCATGCCGACCACAGCGTATCTCCTTACACGGCTGAGAGGGAGCTTAGTCAGCCTTTGGGACGATAGATCGGACCGAGAGTAACGCGAACGACGGTGAATGGGGGGAGGATATGACAGGGAGGGTGGCTGAGAGTGATTCCAGGATGGGGTCGATAAGAGCTAGGGCCAACTGCTCAGACACGTAGAGTCACGTCGACATGTTATCTATTTTTACAGATCAAGCTCAAACAAACATCTGAACTACACAGGAACAGACGAAGACCGTGAACTACGGGATACTCCACTCCAACTTATGATCGGCAGCTGTGATAGTGTACTCGCACAGACCAATAGACTATCAGTATCGTTGATCAATACATCTATTTAGGTATACTTTTCCGATATCTAACCTCGCCTTGAACACGTTTTCTCCCAAAATATCCACAAGCAGTGCGCTCCTGTTCTCCCTACAAGCCGTCAAAACTTACAAGCCTGAACCTTGTCTCCGAGATTGCACAGCACCGGTGTCGTTTTCCTCACTTCTTCACACTTTAGCTAATCTCGAAAGCACGATTCTCCACCTCCTGGGAACCCGTTCTTTCTGAGGCGCTACTACTTGATATACTCTAATCATGGTATATAACTCTCTAAGATTCTATCTTGTCCGATGCTCAACCACTCATTCACGGCTCCCCTGTACTACTACTAACTGAACTCAAGCTGCTCGACCGTGTGGAATCTTGAGGACATCCAAGCGTCTACCCCCCAATGGCATCGACCGACGCAAGTATGAATGGAACGGACTCGGGAGAACCCTTTATGGATGCTGCAGATATAGAGCAGCTCACCGGGGTTGCACAAGATATCAACGTAGGTGTGAAGTGGGCGTTGGCAGAAATGACAGTGCTTGGTGAGTTCCTTCGTCATCTAATAACACTTCACGCGGCTCACCGACCAATAACCGGCATAGGTGCATACTCCGTGCTGTTCGTCCTCGCTCTCTACACGATCCTGTACGTTGATAACTCCTCGGAAATACGAACACATCGACGTCTCTTCTGACAGCGTACCCGCTCCTCTCCTTAGGAAACGCCAGAAGACGACTCTCAAATATATTCTCCTCTCCGTCCTTATCCTCACGGCGGCCCTTACCATCCTCCAATGCGGGCTTGATATATTCTTCCTGATATCTCAGATCCAAATCATGCTCATTGACAACTCGGATTGGAGGTATAACGACAGAGTGAACGTATACGAGCTGGCAAGCTGGAACATCCCCATCCAGTACGTGCAGACAGTGTTATCCGATTCGGGAGACGCTGGGTTACTAGTGAGTTCGTTGTATCTTGTCGGACGAACTGAGATTAATTCATATGGACACGACGGTCTCGTTCTTCTTCTCTAGTACCTGATCAACGACTTTCTCGCCTCATGGAGAGCTGTGTCACTCTGGCAGTCTCAAGCAAGGCCCTCGCTATACGTGCCCCTAGTCCTCTACTTCCTCCTCTTCAGCACTTTCAGTACGTCAATCTTCCTCCAAAGTGCTCCGATTGTTACTGATTCTGGCCTACGTTCTCCTCCATTCCTGTCTTTGACTCGCTCCTTCACGTCGACACACAGCGCTTTACATAGCTGATGCAACTCTCAGCTGCCTGAGCGTTCACACCGTGCAGTACGCACACTCGGACGCTCCTGCTATACTGGCGACGACAGTCTCCTCGTTGAGTATCGCGTCGAACCTGGTGGCGACTGGAATGATAGGGTGGATCGCTTAGTGAGTTATCTTGGATTCAACTAACTTTCGTTGCCCGTAACCTCTGACGAATGATAATTTTGCATACATAGCATTAACCATGCGTTCAGCGACGGCTCCAAGCGCGATATAAGGATGACAGGAGCAAAAGTTTTACTGGTTCTGACGGAATCAGGGGTACTGTATGCAGCGATCCAGGTATGTAGCGTATGCCTAGGACTGCCAGTGGGTAGTGATCACAAGAAACTGAGCATCTTTGAGTAGATCGTGAGACTGGGACTGATGCTCGGCATCGTACCCAGCACGCCTGACTTTGGATCGCTCACGACAGCTAACAAAATCTTCACAGGAGCATCCCTAGTCGTTACCGTGCGTATAACCCCAACCCATCAAATCCTTTCTCTATCTCACACGATGGGGACAGGCGATGTACACCCCGGCCCTTATCCTGATCATCAACTACGGATATTCGGTCTCAGATACCATCCAAACTTCTCACTCCCCTCACCATAAGTGGGACGTAGAGAGGAAAGGAGGTGCAGGTCGAATTGGAACCGTGAGTAGCATCGCTTTTAGACACGGGACTGGTATGGGTAGACGTGAAAAGGAGGTGGGACCACTTCAGTCTGGAAGTACTGATCTGCCTAGTGGAACGGAGGCGACGACGGATGTTGATCTGGATGTTGCAGGCTTCATGCGGCCTGCATCTGGATCAGTAGCTGATATAGAGAGGGAAGGAAGGCATAGAGAGAAGAGCGAGATCGTGTGATAAGATATGTTATAAATGTACTCTGCGTCTATATTGCTTAGTATACTAGGTCGTATAGCTAGAAATCGTTTCTCTGTGTTCTCTGGGCCATATTGTTTTAATCTGAGAGTCGAGGCGAGGCTGTGATAGATGAAGGCACGACCTGCTCCCGATCGGCCAGTTCCATTGATCGCCGCGGCCAACAAAGTTTTCCTCGACACCGCCGTCTTTTGACACTGTGTACACCGTACACGACCTTCTACTGCAACCACGATAGACCTTTGACCTGATTGAACAACAACTAAAATATCAGACCTTATGGAACCTTCTCACCCTCACTGAAATCTATGAACGATCCGGCTCGACTCTAATCGACCTCTCCTCCCACAAGTCTATCCATGGATTGTCGTTAAGAATGGCTTATTGACTATGATCATCTGAGCTTGTCTTTCGAGTTGTCTCCATTCCAAGGTCCCAGGAACAGACACTCCATGCAGCGAAGCTGGTAATGCGTTACTCGGACTCAAACATCACCATTCCACGGTGAACACAATCCATACTACCGGGACTGGGGCTAGGTATGTTTTTTTTCTCGTATCCTCCGCTGGACCGACGAGGTCTCCTGTGCCTGAGCTGACAGAGTTTTGCATAGCTTTGGTTACTGATTCAAGACGGTACCTCAGACTGTTTCTCTTCGACAACCAGGCTCTCTCGTCTTAGTAAGAGCCCTAGCCAGGAGTAGCTCCTGATTCAGCTCCATACTCTGAGTGACGAAGGATAGCACGCTTTTTGTTGCATAGCTGGGACTTGGAGAGAGTTATTGAAGTACGACTCTCCTATGCCTTTCTCCATATAAAAGCTGACCGCCTTCCTCCAGATTTTCTCCATCCTCCAGCCCCAGCATCCTCAGCTTCTCACCTCTCACACTACACACTTCTCCTTCTACTCTTTCAGGATGCAATTCAAGTTCACCGCTCTCGTCTCTCTCGCTCTCGCCAGCACCATGGTGGCCGCGACCCCTTACGTACGTTCCTTGATCCCCTTCGCACCGTCTTATTCTCAAAGCAGGTCTTCTTTTAGAGTAACGACGGCTCTGCTGCCTCTTCTGCTGCTGCCAGCGATTCCGCCGCTGCCGCTGCCGCTGCTGCCGGTCACAGTTCTGCTGCTGCTGCTGCCGCTGCTGGTGGCAATGGATACCGTGGTGGAGGAGGATCTGCTGCCTCCGGCGCTGCGTCTGGCGATAGCGCTGCTGCTGCTGCCGCTGCCGCCTCTGGCCGCAACCGTGGTGGCTACTATGGCGGTGGCTACCCTTATTACGGCGGCGGCGGTTATTACGGTGGAAACCGTGGCGGGTACCGTGGTGTACGTTCGCTTCTCACTCCCTCCGGCTACATTATAAGAGTAACTCGTGTATTCCTTATAGCGTAACTTCTGGGCTCGTGACGCGTCTTCTGCTGCTACCGCTGCCGGTGACAACGACAGTGATGAAGGAGGATTCTTCGACAAGCGTGGCTTCAACCACGGCGGATACTACGGTGGGCACCGTGGCTACGGAGGACACGGCGGGTACGGAGGATACGGCTACAACGGATTCAACAGGGGATACGGTGGTGGATACTACGGTGGCTACCCCGGGTACGGATACAACAACTACGGTTACAACAACGGCTACAGGGGTGATGTATGTGGATTTTCCCTCTTCTTACTCTTCAGCGCTATTGCTTACATGGGTATTTTATAGGGCTCTGCTGCTGCCGCCGCCGCTGCCTCTGGTGGATCTGCGGCCTCTGGCGCTGCTACTGCTGTACATGGTCTCTAACGTCTTTTTCTCCCTGCATCTACTGACGTCCACATTCCAACACAGTAAATGATTCGCTCTTTCTCATAGAGCACGAACATTTCGCAGTTCGAGTAGTTACTTGCACCGCCATCTTTATATACCTAGTTGTTTTGGTCAATATGGTATACCCTAAAAATGCATCTATTTCCTCTCCTCGTCCATATTTGAAAGCGAAGATTGGGCTCTTGAGCTGACATCCACCCTCCTCGTGTACACAAGAGTAACCCAGCTGCATCTCGCAACCGTTGCATAATCTGTCCTCAGATAGATATGAATAAGGCGTGCATTAGTACTAAGAGAGAGAGAACAGGAGCAGGAGGAATAGCGTAGCATTAGTGGTAGTGTCATGAACATGAACATAACGTCAAAAGACTAATAGGAGGGCCATAGACGAGCGAAAGAAGATTCTGAGATGAGGATAAAGAGAAGATATAAAGGCGTGTAAGAACTTGGAAGAAGTCAGGAGCGTGTTCCTGCTAATGGGAGGGCGAACTAGAGTGTCGACGATCAACTCTAGCGTGAGCTCGTACTCGAACCAGCTGTGATCCTCGCCACTCCCAAAGGGAGAGCTTCGACTCTGGATCTCCCCATATCAGACTCTGGTAGTAGTGAGTAATCTCCTACTATAAGCTGCACGCTTTGCAGCACCTGTTTCCGTCATATCGACGATATAGGCATCAGCTACCCCAGTCGGTCCACTAGGATAATACTTGGTGAAGGGTGACAGTATTGTGCTGTTCGCGTTGAACAGGCTTCTGTCCATGATCAGCGCTTCATCTATCACTTCTACCACCCTGATTCTGGTGAGTTGAAGAGCAGGCATCATAAGCATTGGCACCTTCTCCGCCTGGTGAGGTATGTAGTGGACGGAGGCTTTCAAGCCGCATGATTTGGCGTACTCGTTTGCCAACTTGCAAGAAGAAAGGTGCACGAGTAAACTCTGGCTGTCTGGAAACCTGGTTAAGAGAGGTTGGAGGGAGCTTGTTAGATATGGACTGGGGTGATATCGGCCGGCATGGTAGACTTACTTTTGGGGACAGCTCTGAATGCAGGCCCAATGAGAACAAACCATCCCCGGTGGCAAACGCTGGACCTGTGCCGTTGTTACGTCGATGCGAGCTTGGTTCTGAACCTGAGCTGCCCAATGAACCAGGGCCTGCTGAGTGACCTGAGGTTGGGATATATTCATAGCTTGAACGAGAGCTAACGTCTGTGTCGGATTCAAAGTTGCAAAGAGATTTGTGGCAGCATGAGCTTGTGCAGTGTCGACACGCCGGGTGTTAGCTCCAGGTACCTGATTCCTCATACCAGCAGCAGACGGCACAGCGGTCTCTTTCTTCGGTAGAAGATTGAGACTACCGAGGTGGGGCAGCCGAGAAGAAGCGGCAATATCCCTATCAGGGAAGGTAAGAGGGGGAAGTTGGATCTTGTTGGAACCGTTGGCTGAGGCTGCCTGGTTAGCCGGGGTCTTGGAGAAGAAGGACATAGCGATGTTGGTGTGCTAGTTGTTTAGAAGGGATGAGGAAGATTGATTTGGATGGGGAATCATGGGGGGTTTCGTCGTGGGTTATATAACTGAGAGGGATGTCGAAGCGTAGAACCATGGGATGGGGTCGTGCTCGAGGGATAATGAGGTGTTGACCATTGTGCTTCAGCAGTTCGTAGACGCAGGGCCAGAGAGAATGGTAATGGTGCATGCGCTGAGAGTTGCGAGCGTGGACATGGACGCTTGGACGTCTTCGTCGAGGCCGCTTGGGCCACCTGTGGCTTGCTTTGACGCATCGTGAGATGTTCTTGCGTCTATACGACGTAAGGCAAAGTTTATTGTTCCTGTAGCGGTGACCGCCTCCGGGAAGAAATATTACGATCATTGTTCTTGCAGCAAGTTAGGAGAGCGCATTCTAGGTACAATGGGATAGAACCAGGAGCAGAAGTTGAAGAGACCCAGTCAGTGGACGATAGTGAACGAAGAAGAGCAACAATGTGGCCTAACCACGAACGCTTGTGGCAGTGATTACGACTCTGGCTGAGCGCTGATCGATGATCGGTCACAGTTCCTCACTGCAGTCTGGTTGCATACGAGGACTGAAACTCGTTGAACTTGTTGAACTCTCAGATATGAGGAGTGAACAGACCGGCCGGTCAGTCCTGTGAGGGCTCAGAAAGAGAGAGTCAGAGAGCGCACCGAAACAGGGGGCATCTTGACATAGAGATCAAACCTTGAGACCGCTTCTCTAGACCTTGACAGTGGCATGGGCGGTTGAAGTTATACACATCTCTTTCTAATCACCCTAGTCTACGAGTTCCCAGTTGTTATTGATGTAATAAACATAGACACAAGACCACTATACCCTAGCCATTGAGCGCGACTGGCCGTCACCAAGAGATACGCACGGAATGACCCTCTACCCATCCCCACCCGAACAGACGACAAATTTTAACGTTCTGTTTGAGTCGTACTCGGTGTACTATGGCTCCCAATACCCTTATCCTCGGCCTCAGTATCGAGTCTGACCGTGCCGACAGACGAATCCCTCCTATTCCCGACCTCAATCGTACCGAACCCGGTCCCCGTTCCAAACCCGGTTGTTGTAAAATTCGCTCTACACTCAAACACCATCGACGGCCCTGTCGTCTGCGTCGCTACCCCGCCTGCAGCACCGAAGCGGTGGATGCCAACTCTTTTACTAGTACCGGGAAGCTGCAGAGCGGCGGCGTCCCAGAGGCTGGGTTCGTCTCGGTTGAGTTTATTTTGGAGGTCGGCTCGGTTGTTGAGTGAAGTGAGGAGGGAGAATGAGAAGACTAGTGAAGAGGGAGCAAAGGGTGAGGTCAGTTCCAAGCTGCTTGGATGGAGAAGAGGGTGAGGTAGCTTACCTCGTGGTATAATGAATGAGGCTCCGACCCAGATCACTTCAGAGGTCGTATCAGTCTCATAGTCACCTAAGGCATCATGGTTGATGGAACGAGAGTGAACGAAACGTACTAGCGTGTGGGTAGAGGAAGTACTAAATGATCATGATGAGAGAATTACTCATTCTAGCTGGAATACAGGGTGCCAGGAAAACTCACAGTGACTACGGCGCATAGCGTTGCTAGGCTGGAGAGATGAGGACGAGGAAGATGTTTGATGTGAGTGTTTATGTAGAATAGATTGCGTTGGGATTCAATACCT
This sequence comes from Agaricales sp. HM26-F1, assembly GCA_002718315.1. NCBI lineage: Eukaryota > Fungi > Basidiomycota > Agaricomycetes > Agaricales > Agaricales sp. HM26-F1. The sequence goes on along the minus strand of NIBX01000112.1, from coordinate 129,395 downwards.
AGTAAGGATTCCAGTCTCTAAGAAAGAAGATTTTAAAATGATATGATACAGAGACGGGCGGAGAACTTACGAATCGCAAACAGAATAAGCTTCGTCACGATACTCCGGCTCCTACACTCACACACAAAGAAGCACATCAGCACACCGCTCAGCCAAGAACACACACGCGCCCATCCATAAAACTGACCTAGGCAACGTCTCCTTCCTCCTCCTCCACAAACACACTGACAAGAACAGTGCCAGCAAGAAATCACCAGCCGTTCCGATCCCCAGTGCCGAGATGAGCACCCAGGACCACTTCCTCATCGCGTTTTGGAATATACCGCCGATGGCAAACCGGACGCCGAGGGCTAGGAGGCTGAGGATCCGAGAACCGAGGAGGAGAGCGCAGGGGAACCAAAGGAAGGGGTTCCGTGTCATGATTCGCAGCCGGTGGAGGAAGAGGGTCTAGATGGATTTCCGGGATATTTGTGTCAGCATTAGAGGAGGGAAGGAAAGTTGAGAGAGAGGATACGGACCTGCACTGCGAGATGGATAGTGATAGCTAAGAAACAGTGGATAGCGTATTGGACCGGTATGTATTGGAAGATCGAAGATTCACCCCAGTGGGAACAGAACCAGTAGTACAGCAGCGTGTTGATCATGAAGAAGTGCGCGAGCTCGCATACCCTGAGAACCAAACAAACGAGAGTCAAATCAACCCCCGAAAACGAAATGAAGGAGAATCTACAGTACGACAGAAACCTACGCACCACCAAAGCCACTTATATCAGCTTCAAGTAGATTTACAGAGCAGTAAAGAATCAAAGGCACGTACAACAGCTTTAACCCAGGGCAAATCTTTCGGAAAGGTCTGAAAATATTTATAGGATTGAACTAGGTTAACACCGACGATGAGGATCGAGATGTTAGTTCCGACGACAACAGGGCCCACGATGAGCGTCGGGTCGAATTCGTTGGAGGTGGCCATAGATCTTCAAGAAAGACAAGTACGGAAGAGAGGCCGCTAGAAGAAAGCTGTGGGAAGAAGAGAAGACCTAATACTACCGCCGTGTCTTTCACGCTGGTGAGAACGAGCTGACCAAACGTCCATGTGCAAGGGGTTCAAAAGCCATTTATACAGAATGCTAGGGTACAAGAACGATAGATGGCAGAGAAGACGACGAGAAGGTCTGATTCCACGCCAGATATGAAGGATGGGATCATGACTGTCATTTACAGTAGTGAAGATGAGCATGCAGTTATGCTTCGTTCGCAGCTGACCATGAGTGCGTACCTAGATTCACAACGCCGGGGATAGACTTCAGCTCTCCAGAGGCTTGAGTTATTCCATAGAGTTCTCGGGTAGCCGAATACGATACACCAGGATCGATGGTATGTACTAGCAAGGCCGAACGGAAAGAAGGTTCAGTGAGTCTGGGAAGGACGAAGCAAGGAGTTGCACACATGATGATGCCCCCGACGGTCAAGGCCGTCGGAGACTCGTGAGCGCGGATCACCGCGGAGCCGGACTCTTCTCCACTCCTATGACCAACTTGGAGGACCAGTTTCAATCGATAGACGAAGTGCTACTTCTCGCATTATACTATGTATGTTTACAAGAATTCTTTATTACACCAGGTATCTAGCAGTACCATCGCATCCCTTCACAACAAGTAATACGAAATCCATATCGCACGTCCCCACAGGAGAGGGAATATAGACTACCGAAGTTCTAGATCTTCAAGTTGTATCCCCTTTAGCCTCGCCCACTCTACTTCCTCCCACAGCCCAAAGTCATCCTCATTCAACCATACCTTCGCAACAAGGTGAAGTCCGAGCACAAGATCGATTGAGGAAAAATCTCACTGTCCAGCTATCATGAGGTAACACCCTTTTACGACAGTTCCTTCGTCCATGGACCTCGGATAGCTTGATTGGGACTTTCTCCTTTCGTAGACAGACTTGTGATGCAATGGTCGAACGCCCAACTTGACGGTCAGACGCATCACCGCTGCAGAGTCCATACCCACGTCCATGCCCATATCCCCAATCACAGCCTCCGAAAAGAAACGCAACTCGAAGGAGCAGGGACCACTACGCGCCACTGCCACCGTCCACGCCAATCCTCACGAGTACGTAAACGTTAGCAATCACGACGACGAGCCATACCGCCCATCCGAAGAGACTGGCCAGCCAATGGTTGCTGAAGTCAACGGTTTTTGGAGGGTGGGATTCTAGGTTTGCTGGTGTGACTGTTGGTGAAGGCGGAGATGGTGAGGGAGAGGATAATGGTGAGGTTGAAGAAGAGGGTGAGGACGAGGCTGAGGGTAGTGGAGAAGATGTGCTTGACGATGAGACTGTTGAGTCTATCACAGGAGTTATATGCCTGTCCCCCTCGTCAGCTCGCACGCTCATGACACCTTTACACCCGGTCAACCAAAGCAGTGGGGCAACCACGAACGGGAGGACCACGCTGAGCACCACCTGGCTCGCCACCAGCAGCGTATCCACGCCTCTTCTTCCCACCGCCAGCGCTACGATGAGCGAGGGGATGAGAGAGAGTAGACGCGTAAGGAGACGGCGGAGGATAGGCTGCATGGAAAGAGGTGGGTTGAGGGTGAGTGTGGGTATAGGCGTGAGAGGGGGGAGATGGAGCTTACGGAGACTTTCCAGTCGAGAAATCCTTCGGAGACGGCCTGACCTGCTACAGTAGCGATGATCGAACTGCTTTGTCCCGCTGCGAGGAGTGCGAAGGCGAAGAGGTACCCAGCGGCTATAGCATAGAATCAGTACGATGAAACGATAGATAAGATTAACTGGGGGGGGGGATGTAAAAATGTGTTTGCGACTGACCTTTACCAATGATATCTCCGATGAGGTCGTATGCGTCGAAGAGAGATGCAGAGTCCAGAGTTGCGCCCTCGGAGGACGAGTCACCGTTTGAGTAGTAGAACACAGCACTAGCAAGGATGAGGATCCTATACGATACGAGACATCAGCCCACATAGTAATCACACAAAACGATGGCAAAATCCAACACATACAACGAATTAATAACCACAGCGAAACAAAGCAGGCTCAACGCAACGTCCACAGTCCCATGATACAAATGGCTCTTCACCACACTCAGACTCCTGTTCTCCCAATCTTTATGAGAGCGACAGTCGCCTAACCGACTCGGACCGGGGGTGGATTTGAACATGGTTCGGATGTCGGTGAGCGTGGTTGAGAGCCAACTAGGTCGTTCTAGATCTTCGTCGTCTTCGTCTTCATCGTCTGGGCCCTTGCCTCGGGATATGTTGGAAGGAGGGGACACCCTATCTTGCGTGGCAAGGGCGCTCCCGAGGAAGAGAGAGTGCGGCATGATGGTAGCCCCGATGATGCCCACCGCGACGTATAAACTTCCCGGTTTGTTGATGATATCGCTAGAGGGTATGTAACCCTCGAAGACCTGTGGCCAGTCGACGGTGATACGGGAGATGACAATGCAGATGCACGTCAACACCGCGAGGACCTTCGCAACAACATTCAGCATTTGTTCTCACTCAACGATTAATTAAATAAGGATATAGAATACTTACGAGGACGGCAATAATAACCTCGAACCCCCTCACAGGTCTTCCCTTCAAGGGGTTACCCAGTGCAAGGACGAACAAAACATCCGCGGCGGTGACGATCACACCCGCCCACATCGGGCACTTGGGGAAGATCATGACGATGGCTATCGCGCTGCCTAGTAGCTCCGCGAGATCTGTCGCGATGATGCTGATCTCTGAGAGGACGTAGAGCGGGTAGAGCACTGTGTACCGGATGAGTCGGGTGTGCGTTGGACGGGAGTGTAGCAGGAGGCGGCAGTGCGTTGCGAGATCTAGGACAAGGATTAATGGGTGAGAAGAAAAAGGTGGAGGAGGCGTACCAAGGCCTGTTACGCAGCCCAGACGACTGGCGAGGACCTACAGCCGTCAATGATTAGTCTGAGACGATATTCGAGATGAAAGGAAAGATGACGTACCTGTAAGAATACAGCCAATAAACCAGCCAGAAGTACCACGAACAGTAGTTTATACCCATACTGCGACCCCGCTTGGAGATCTACACCCCAATTCCCACTAAAGCGGTAGACTAAATGATGAGTAGAGTTCAAGTAATGAGGTATGATGTGGAGAACGTACGGATCGAAGTACGCTACCGCACAGACGATGCCGACGCCAGTGTGTCGACGAACGTGGTGACCGACAGTTCTTAGACAACGCATGCCTCGTTGTGCTAATCGGCTTTTTGGAGAGTCTGCCGTCACTGACGAACGGTTTTGTTCTTCTTTCACAGCAGAATCGAACATTGCACGGGGCTGCGACATAACGCAGTACTACGATATTAATAGCTTTACCAGGAAACGGAGGGGACCCAGAAAGAGAGAGGAGAGGGAACCGCAGACGATTCTGAGGTGACAGTAGATGAAAGAGAAGGGAAGGACGAAAGACTCCGCTCGTGGATGACTTATAAGGAGAAAAGTAAGGGCAGACCAAAGGAGTGGGCGTAAGATCCACTGGCGTGGTTCATCCTGTCCTCTGCCTGCTATAAATTTCTTCTTCCGAGACGCGGGTCCATAACTTCGGATAATTACTTCTTTACAGTGTGATTCGCTTCAGAATCTGCTGTGCTTGCACGTTAGGTGACTAAAGAGGAAATCTGGTAGACGTTGCAATAGTTTGGACGGCAATTAGTGGCTGTATTGGGAGTATAGGTTCGAGGGAACAGAATTCGAGCCCTGAGAGAAGGTCCGAGACGACCGAGTGGGCAGTTTTGAATGAAAAGCAAAGTACGGATCAAATGACATCAGTTGGGATCAAACCGGTGACCTGAGTCCCGAATCCCGGCAGGATACGGGTGGAGGTCTTGGCTCAGGTGGCATTACGGAGCTACCATCTCTTCGCTCGCCATTGAACTGGGCTCTGTCTTGACGGTTCTCGTCTGCGAGGACACAGAAAGGCTTGGAAGATCTAGTTTTGTATGGAAAGGCCTCGTGTATGTTAATCTTACCTACGGTGCGACTCTCTGCCAGACTTGGCGTTTTTCCAAGGCCAATCAAAGGAACACGACCTGTTGCAAGGAAACTTTATCGGTTCATCCTTCAAGCTTCAGAGCTCAAACGCATGGGCACTGACGCAGTGTATTCGCCTCTGACTTCTCTCGAGCTCTGTATAAGCCAAGTATCGCATCGTCCATTCCATCTACGATATGCTAGTTGAACTTGGAGTTTCTTGCTCTCGGTCAACGTAGTCTAGCCACTGCCAACCGAGTCGATTTGTCTCTTTTGATCGCTTCAACCTGCTTCAACTTTCCATAGATTCTCCTTCGTCTCATTGTACATGGATACCTCCTCTCAACCAGATCAGTTGTAGAACTCGGCAAGTGAAGTTCTTCGCTTAAATCGAGAGCAATGCTTGAACAATATGGTAACCTAGCTATTGTTCACAATTGTCTCTTCGAGCGGATTCAGATACCACGATACGGTTTGTCAAAGCGACTCGAATGGACCAAGCTTATCCAGCCTTCTATCGGTGATATTATCAAGCATTGCTATGTTATTGGAAGCCCGCTTGAACCTTTTGCTTCTGTTCTGTACTTTTTAGCCAGTCGAAGCACGATGGCCAACACCTCATCTCGTTCAAGCTCACCGAGGTCATTTCTAGATACGCTTCGACATTCCATCGAGTTATAAAACCTGCGATGAACATCTCAGGGCTCTTCATCGGACTCACACTCTCACTCGATATTCCCATCTAATCAGCTAACGCGTCAACAAACAGCAACATCAGCAGCATGTCCTTCTTCGCAAACCCTCAGGCCAACCAAGCAGCTGCATTCGACGGTTCTGAGGAGATCCATCTCCCACCTCTTACCTTCCCCGACCGCGACACCTCTGCTTCCATTCAGTTACCGAGTCTTAGCGCTCTCGATCTTCTACCGAAGAAAGTCTCCTCAGCCGTGACCTCTAGTGCCGAGGCTCACTTTGCCGGAACTGCAGAGCGAGCGGAAGCTCAGGCCAAAGCTCTACTCCAGGCGTTGGACCATGCTCAGGCGGCTAAACCCTCTCAAACCCATACACAGGGCCATGGTCAAGCTCAAACTCATGCCCAGTCTCAGAGGGTCAAAACAGCACAGTATTGTCCCCTGCCTAATGGTGGTCCTATCTCGAGAATTTTGATGACACCACAGACATACCACTGGGCATGTGTACAAGGTTGTCCTCATATGTTCGTCTTATCTCTCTCCCTTCATCACCTCGAAAACATACACGATACTGACCTCTTCGCTCCAAATCTCAGATTCCCAGACGAACAACGCCTGATCACACATCTCACCTCCTGCCCCTTCGCAACGCACCACGCCCAATACCACGGTCTCAAACCCCGCATCGTACACATCATCATCCAAACTCACATCTATGGCACAACAGTGACCAAGGCGGTGAAGAAGAAGGTGCAGCTGTTGCCTGTGCATCAGCTTACGAGGGTGAGGGTGATCCATGTTAGTAGGGATGCGGAGGCGGTGAGGAGGGGGCTTGTGGATTTGTCCAGTGGGAGGTATGGGCCGTGGACGCAGTTTTGTGAGGAGGCGTTGAGGAAGGGTCAAGCTTGGGGAGATGTTTGCGTGGATGCGACTCCGAGGGGGCGTTCCGATGCTCACTGACGAACTTTCTTCCTCTCTTCATTAATATGAGAGCTGTCCCTTGATTTTACGGGATCGTATGTTTATGTTACTATTATGCCTTTATGCCCTTCCTATAGATACCAATTTATACGTTATATGTGACTTACCTCTGTTCTAAGTGAACGGGTATCTTAGTGCCCAGGCTCCGCACCTCTCCTCCTGGCTCATGGACTAGCCCTCCTCACATCGGGCCTCAGGACCACCCTTGAATAATAGTGTTGTGATGAGCATGGGGATCTTCGAGACTGTCAGCGTTCCTTCCGAGATACACTTGGAGATACGGTCTGAGCAACCTTGCTTGTCCCCAAAAGTCATATCCTATTCTCTTCGTCTACTTCTTCGTTCAACTGGTTGTGTGGAATCACTATATATATGCCTCCATGTTCTCCGCTCTCTCCCTTTATCTACCACTAGGTCACGACGATGAGTAAAGACGATAGCTTGATCCTACACTCATCGATATGCTACATCATGATCAAATCTCTCTTGCCTATGTACAAAACCAAACCAGAAATACAGTACAAATCCGGTAGCCCAGCAGCAGGCAAGCAACAGCAACAAGTACCCTGAGATAATACTTCCCCACAACCCAATAATGACATAAACATCCTTAAGCTCATAACCGGTCGGGAACTATCAATACAGCAACTTGAACCCTCGCCTCTTATCCATAGCCTCTGCGAACGAGATGCCCTCAATCCTAGCCGCTTCTTCGACTCGGAGCTTGTTAGCGGGGGACATGTCTTTGAGTTCGTCTGCCATCATTTGTTTGTTGCGTTGGATGATCATTTGGCGTATGACTGTTGGTAGGTAAGTCAGAACAAGTTCTTCGGTTTTAGTGGAAGGAGGGATGGATGTATACGACGATTTGGTGTTGAGAGGGATAGATTGGGAGGACGTACCGAAGCTAAGAATTGTACTGCCTGCGAGAGCGGCTAGACAGATTGCGAACGACTGGTGGTACGCCGGTCCCCACTTCGCGTCCCATACATACGAGCCGATCCTACACAAAAAGGGACAACGTCAGTCATACATCTAGCTCTCACTCCCAAACCCGCGTACGCAAGACCAAACCTCACAAATTGCCCAGATTCCCGATCCCGTTAACAAGCCCCATCGCCGCGGCCCTCTTCGCAGGCGGCCTCGGTACCGCATTGCTCACCCAGGTCAGATTCATCGCGAACCCCGCGAAGCCGCTTGCCATGAGGAAGAGGGAGATGTACCGGGCTGCGATGTTCATCGTGCTGAGGCCGATGATGAATGCGATCATGGTGCCCCACCAGCATGCGGCGATGTGGAAGAAGCGTTCGCCTGTGCGATCTGGGGATGGGATGTTGTTAGTTTGGATGATGTATGGAAGGGGAGGACTCTAGTGGGGACGGACCTGCGCTCCAGCCGATGAAAAGACAGACGAGGGCTGACCAGATCCATGGGGGTCTGCAGATGAGAGACGAGAAGCATTAGAGAGAACGACCCAGCCAGAGTGATACAAACAGTGGAAGATAAGACTTACGCAGCGAGCAACAGAGTATTCGTGGTCGAATAGCCCAGCGTCGCAGTCAAGCTAAATTCCAATAACAATCTCTCAGCATCCTTGACATTACACGAGCAAACAAATACTCACGTCGGGAAGAACTGTACGTGACTCAGCCCCAATATCTGCAGCACCGACTCGGCGATGAACAAGAGCACCAGCGGATCCTTCAGTGCGAGTTTGAGCCCGTAGTAGTAGGAATCGTCTTCGTTATCCACATCCGCTTCCGCTGCGTCTTCTGCTAGACGTGCTTGTGCGAGACGACGTTGCGGACCTTTGATCCAGCGGGTGTTGTGGGGCTAGAGGGGGAGATTGTGATGAGTGAGTTAGGATGAGCGAGCGAGAGGGAAGTATGTACGTAGTCGGGTAGAATCCACCTGGATGAGTGAGGTCAGGTTAGAACTATACACGAAGTGGCACGGGAAGAAAGAGGTAACCGTACATCGTCAACAACCCAATGAATATAGTCGCGGACCCTTCAACATAAAACAACCACCTCCACGCCCGGATGCCTCGTAAGCCTTCCATATTTGATAGGATTCCTGCTGCGATAAGCTAGGAGGGAGCAAGTTAGTCCTCTGTGGTCGGTTTCGATAAGGGAGAAGGAAGGAAGGACAGGAGGAGAGGTAGCAACGTACACTTCCGAAAGCATTGGCAAGCATGAGTCCACAACATAACCCTGCTCCTCGAAGGCCGAGTTCCTATAGTCACACGAAAACCATCTGTTAACAGCCGTCGCATTGAGATAAGAGAGTGAAAGTGAGACTTGCTTTCCGTGTGTACCACCGACTAAGGAGATACATCGACCCAGGGTAAAACGCGGCCTATCATGAAAAGTAGTGGTTAGGCTTGCCCGCTCCCGCAGGATCAGAGAATTAAGAGGTCGCCATACCTCTGGTATACCGATGAGCAGACGACAGATGAGTATACCACCAAAATTGTGCGTGACCTACGTTATCGTCCACCAGTGTCAGCAAAGCCGTCGTGTTGAGTAGAGAAAGAGGAGACGTACACCGGTCAGAGCGCTGAACAACCCCCATACGCAGACGCAGCTTCCTATGTATACTGACGGGCGGGAAACCAAGTTGAGCACCTGAAGAGAGCGGGTACGACCGTTAGACGTGATGCAGCTATCGAAACGAGGCCAAATGTGAAAGGGGAGTGAGGAGTCAGGCTGACCATGTTGGACGGAATCTGGGAGGGACAGTAGGAGGCGTAGAGAACAGCTATGAGAGTTGCGTATTGGACATCTGTAGTGCGGAAGTCAGAACTTGTAGTTGTGCAAAGATCCGTGACATTGAAAGAATAGTACGCACTGTTGAGATGGAGATCCTCTTGGAGGCCCTTCAGCCGTGCAGAAGTGATACCGTTTCTCTAGATGACCCGTCCGTAAGTCTCTACACTCGCGTCAAAAATAAAAACACGAAACCGGACTCACATCGATATAGTTCACAATATATATGAAGCTTATCATAGGCAACAGCCTATAATCCAACTTTCTCACCAGCTTCCTCTCCATCTCCTTCCTCTCTTCTGAGTCCTCCGGCGGGAGTTTGTACACTAGATAGTCTGCATGGTCGTCATGTTGGTGATCGATCTTGATTTCTTCGATTTCTGAACGTTTCTCTTCGGGCGTGGTGCTTCCTACTGACACGCCATTCGCCTCCACGGCGGTGTGCTTCTCAGACGACATTGAGAAGGGAACTGGGGATCCGTGAGAGTGGGAAAAGTAAACGTCAACGAGAGCGACGCCCGTTCCTCTGGATTTTTATGCCACACCTGAGAAGCCCACGTTTTCTTAGAATGCTATATACTTAGCCGAAGTATTGAGGAGCTTGGGGCAGGGACGGGAATCCGACCCCATGACAGGTCGTTCGTGATGGATTCATGGAAGATTTGGTCACGATGACGGCTGGAATTGTCAAGAGGATCAGAAGAAGTGGGGGTGATGTATGGAAAGGACCGCTATGTTTGAACTCTAGAGCCAGGTCAAGTTGGAGGGTGTTCACGAGGGGAGACGGATTGTATCGGGTGACGTGCAAGAGTAAAGTTTCGTTTGTACGAGCTAGCAGGCGTTGAATGGACTTCAATGGAGCGAGATGCGGGAGGCTGGACCATGGCCGTGAAAACATAGTTCCTCATTGATTCGTGTGCCTGGAGTTCTGACTGGGCATTGAAACACCCTTAGCTGGGCTTCAACGAACAGCAACTCGAATTGAATCTTGGATTCAACAGAGAGGTGTAAATGTATCGGGAAGAGGTGAAAGTTATATTTTCAAACTACTGAAGAAAATGATGGGTGATTTGACCATGATTTTACGCGAAAAGTAGTGCTTCCTCTGATTTCCTCTGATTTGTAGGTACTCTTTATTCCTAAACTCTCTGCTCATCAGTCGAGTCGGTTTTCAAGCCTGTAATTGTCTCGTACTTCCAATGTTACAACAATCTTCTACATCCATGGCACTGCTACGCAATGCACCTATGGAAGGATGTGAATTCAGCACACCCGCCGGTCGGCCAGGCTGATATCGATAAGCCTGATGGAGCAACTCGGTCTTGAAACCCGGATCACCGAACGTCTACTTCTCCCATCAGTCCAATGTTCTCTCGTGGTCCTCAAATAAGCGACTAGCCCGGTGTACTCTCAACGAATGAATCCTCCCATGGCTCAACAACCGCCACCCACACATCTTGCCTCTGACCTTACTACGACCCTGTGCAAACCATAGATGGCGACAGAAACCTCACCAGAGTACGATATCATCTTTGCAGGAGGTACGAGTATAGATACTGCTGTGGCTATCTGGAGGTTCGGTAGTCATTGCACGAGCGCTGATATCCGGTTTGATTATTACAGGAGGCACATGCGCCTGTGTTATCGCAGGTCGACTCGCTGCTGCTGCTCCAGAACTCAAGATCCTCATCATTGAGGTTCGTGCTTGCTTCAGGTACTACTTACCTCTTCTAATCACTGACACCAACCACTATGGTCGCAGGCCGGTAAGAACACTAAGGGGCTCCAAGATATTGTCCAACCTGCTCGTTTTCCAATCCATCTCTCACCCACGAGCACAACGCTCTCGTTCCATGAAGCGAAGCCATCAGATGCTCTCGGTGGACGATCATTAGTCGTTCCGACAGCTCGCTGCGTCGGAGGAGGATCAAGCGTCAATTGTGAGTGAAAACACTCTTCTACATATCTTCTTTCTCTAGGTATTCTGACTATGTGTGGTTTTCAGTTGTGATGTACACTAGGGCATGTGCGTTGCCCCTACCAAGTCTAACAACTTATGCTTACGAGACCTAACCCGGTTTTCGGTCAGCTGCCTCTGACTACGACGACTGGGAAAGCATCCACGAGAATCCAGGATGGGGGTCAAAAGACCTCATCCCGCTCGCCGAGAAGGTACTTCCTCCCATGCGAACCACCATGTACTTCATTTTCTCATCTCCTCCACTATTACCAATGCTACTAGCTGGAAACTTATCAGGTTGATCCCACGGCACCTACCCACGGGGCGGAAGGACCACTCAAGGTTTCTCACGGCAGTAAGTCACATACCTACCTCTCAACTCTACGCACGAAACATCAATCCTCTTGGCTTATGTTCTTGCCCTTGACCCGGAGAAGTCTGGTGTTTGCTAACTGACTGATTTTTAGGTAAACTCCTAAACGTGGGCGAGTCGTTTCTAGAGGTTGGGAAACTGTATGAGACGAGTCGTGGATACACAGAGGACGTGAATGATTTTCGTGGTCATGGCATTGATAAGTTCGGGGTACGTTTCTCCCTAGTATTTCATCTCTCATAGGCAACTTCCTGACAAGACCTTTGGAATTTTCTCCCATATCTCTAGAGATGGGCTAAGTACGGTTTGGTCAATACCAGACTCCAGAGTAACGACCTGACTCCACCCCATCTCGTTCTTTTTGGGTAATAGGTACATCGATCAAGCTACAGGAACGCGATCCGACGTGGTTCACCATTATATCTACGATCAGGAGCATAACAAGAACATCTACATCATTGAAGAAGCTCGTGTTAAACGCGTCATCTTTGAGTGAGTCTCTCTTTTCTTCTCTTGCTCTTAGATCCATGTATAACGCTCGACGTGCAACAGAGGCACCAAAGCAGTCGGCGTGGAATGGGTCCCTGAATCCTCCTCTGGTCTCACCGAAGCCAGCACGACAGATTATCCCGTCCATATCGCTAAATCTTCGAAACTTGTCGTCTTATCCGCGGGTGCACTTGGATCGCCTGGCATTCTCGAGAGATCGGGTATAGGCTCTGCAGAACTGCTGAAAAAGCACAACGTGAAGTGTCTAGTTGACCTGAAAGGTGTCGGGGAGGGGTATATGGGTGCGTACTCGACGTCTAGGGACGAATGGGAGCTGTGTCTGATCTGAGTGAATACAGATCATAATGGGGTATTGTTGTCGACGTTGGCGGCGGATGAGACGGAGTGTATCGATGAAGTCCTCAGCGAGAATCCGAAAGTTCCATTTGATGGTGAGTCTATTACTTTCGTTATCTTTCTCGTTCTCCTCGAACGCAAGAAGCCGAGCAGATCCATGTAGAACTCGTTGCTCAGTGGAAGATAGATGGTTCGACGATTCTGGCACACAAGTGAGTTATCCTGGCGATAATGTCTCTGGATGACTGAAGTAAAGTATATTCCTCATTCAAGTGGTATCGACGCTGGGATCAAATTCAGACCCAACGCGAAAGATCTCCAACTCATCGGGCCTGCGTTTACTCAGAGATGGGAGGATTATTTCGCCAAGGCCGTGGATAAACCAATCATGTGGATGGGCGTTCTCGCTACGTATGTTTTCCTCTTCCCCTTCGCGTTCAGCGAAAAGTGAGGAGGCTGATTTGTTTGTGATAATGTAGTGCCTGGGGTGTTCTGAGAGATGATGGGAACAAGGATCAGAAGTATTTCACAATGGATTACTTCCTCGTGGGTTTCCTAGCCTTCGCTACGTGACCGGCCCTCTGAACTCGATTCGCATCTGTAGGACTACCCAGTTTCCAGAGGCTACGCACATATCTCCTCAGGACAGAACCCCTTCGCTCCTTTAGACTTCCACCCAGGCTTCCTCGACGCGTAAGCCCACTTTTGCTCCCTTCCTTTCGCTCACATCGCTGATTCTCAAATAAAATCTGTCAACTCTCAACAAGCCCCGCGGACGTAGCCGTCCTGCGCTTCGGTTACAAGAAAGCTCGAGAATGGGCTCGAAGGATGTCACTCTTCCGAGGCGAGCATCCCGCCGGTCACCCTTCGTTTGCGGATACCAGTAAAGCGAGACTCACCCCAAAGAGGGACGGTCCGTATCCGATATCTGAGCCTGATGTTGAGTATGAGGAGGAGGACGATAAGGCTATCGACGAATTTGTGAGACGGACTGGTCAGTTTTTCTTGTTGATTGTTTAGTGTGAGGGTGTTGACTCGCGACTGTGTTTGTAGTTGCAACAACTTGGCATTCGCTCGGTACGTGTGCTATGAAACGGAGGGAGAAGGGCGGGGTCGTTGATCCAGAGTTGAACGTGTATGGTGTGCAAGGGTTGAAAGTCGCTGGTACGTGGACCTCGCCATCTATCTCATTCTCGTCATGGTATAAACGTGCTAATGAGCACTGTTGCGATAGATGGCAGCATCTGCCCTGGCAATGTGGGAGCGAACACGAACAATACGGTGGTAATCATTGGGGAAAAGGCTGCTGAAATTATCGCTGCGGAGTTGGGAATCAAGCTGTAGGAGCTAAAAATTCATCACCTGTATCAAGAACCGCTGACCCTCTTCATGAATCTACTGTCGATCTCTCGTCCTGTGTACAGTATCGTTTAAGCCCGTCCCTCAATCTGTCAAATCGATCTACTTCCGTGAAATTGCATCCGGCGAAACTGAATCACCTATTCTGGTCCTCAGACCCGCTTCCACAGCCATATGATCTCCCACCCCTCGGGAGGTCTGGACCTCTGAGGCTACTAATTTACCTCCACGGTTCATCACTTCTAACAGCCTCTATCCTTGATCACGACCGAAAATCTTAGACTTTTGTGCTAGGCAACGAGCGGGTCTATGTCAGCGCACCGAGACAATCAATTGCGCTAGTCGTTCTTCCTGCTCGCTCAGGTATATAGATAATAGTTTGATATTTGATTTGCTAAGTCTTGTTGTCCCGACGATATCGTCATAATCCCTCCAAGTTGGTAGACACTTCTTCATCGAATTACATCTCGACTCTACCATGCTTCATCGCCTCAAGACTCTCCTTGCTCTCGCCTTTGCAAGTTCTTTCGTGGCTGCCGCCCCTTTACTGCACTTCGTACGCTATCCTACCTCGCTTCTTATTGATTATGAGAGCCCGACTCTGTTCCCTTCATTCTTACAAAGGGTTCCGATCTCCTTTCACGCGGACCTCACTTTATGACGCCTGGAAATCGTATGCTGGTGACGCATCCATTGGCAGTCGATGCGATCCATAACGCGGACTACAAGCGCTCCAAATACGACGCTCGTGACGCTGAGATTCTTGTGCCCATCGTACGTTCTTCATTCTTCCATCCGCTGTGCTGGTTTAGATGTTAACTCAAAGGATAGGTGTGAGGCTTGTGAATACATTTAGAACTATATCATTGTGGTGGGATAGCCTTTTCTTGACGTTATACATATAGAATCGTGTACTGTTCATCCTCGTTGCCTATCCTACTGTGAAAGCCCTTGCATCCTCGTTTTGTACATCTCCGAGTCCTCTAGCAAATCACCTATTATAAGTCTACCTCGTCAGCATGTATCATCCTGTGCTCGACCAGAGTCAATCCAAATCTCCAAAACCACTCCACAAACCCTGTTTACGGAATTATAGTCTTTAACGTACTGCAACGCACAGCTCAGAGGACGAGGGTACAAAGGTCACAGGTCATAGTGTCTAAGACTCGTCCCTAAGTCAGGGCCCAGCCAAGTACTGCATCCCGCTTTGTGCTATTCCTAGCTTACTGATCCTTCATAAAATTTACCAAAACGAGAACCTCCCGCCTATAGTCTCGACAGGCTGAATTTGACTTCGTACAGCAATCGTGGGATATCTTGTTCAGCTTGCGTATTTCAACCCCCCGGGATGCCCAGAGAGGCTAGGTGAAGGCGTGGAACTGGTCAGGGTGAGGGTGGTTGTTCTGGATATATAAGGAGATATGGATGTCCTGGAAATCCTCAGTTCGCTTTATCGATTCATAACTTTTCCTCGCTATCAAAAACTCCTACATCTCACCTTTATCTTAGTACAAGATGATATTCCAGCTCAATACTATCATCTCTCTGGCTCTTGCTACTACTTCCCTCGCAGCTGCTGTTCCATCTCCCCGATTCGTAAGTCTCTTACTTCGCTCAGTACAAACGCCGTTAACTCGTCGTAGCGTGAAGGTGGAGACTCTGCTGCTGCTGCTGCCGCTGCTTCTGGGCATGGTAGTGCTGCCGCGGCGGCTGCTGCTTCAGGCGGACATCACAGTCATGGCGGTGGTAGAGTAAGTTTCTGCACGGTAGAGCGTTCAATAATTGACTCTAACCGCGGTCTACTTCTTCAGCACCGTTTCTGGGATCGTGATGGAGCTGCCGCCACAGCGGCTGCTGGAGACTACGATGGTTGGAGGTACCGTGGTGGTTGGCACGTATGTCGAACCTTCATATCTCCACAGAAGTATCCACGATCATCCGCTCATGAACCCTATGTTTCGTAGCATGGAGGTAGCTTCTTTTGGCCTCGTGAAGACACCGCCGCTGCTGCCGCTGCTTCGGATGATCACCACACCCATCACTTCGATGGGTTCTATCATGACGGGTTGTACGACGGCTACAGGTACAACCACAACCACGGAGAATATCCTGGAGCCGCTGCTGCCGCCGCCGCCGTGAGTCACTCTGCCATCTTCGATGCTTTGAGAAAAATCACTCATTCTATAGCTCTAGTAAACGACTTATCGTGCCTTGGGTCAATTTTTACACAGATAAAAATGATGGGCTCATGTAATTTACATAGTCGCTCCTTCGATGCGTGGCTGTATCTTACTGTACGAAGTTGATTGACCTGGACCTTTTAGTTCTGATTGAAATCGAACAATTTATCGTGCTTTCTCTGAATCTGTACATCAGACAGCAAATAAGCTATTGGAAAAAGATTTTCATGAATAAGAAACGAGTTGGTTCTCCCTAGGCTCAGGCATGGCCTTTCAGAGTAGCTCAATTGTCGACCTCGAGCTCATTGTGGTTTGAAGCATGTAACGCGGCTAGCCGTGTCCATCACTCATCGGCCGACGGCAAACCTCCTCCCTCACCACACGTGATCCGTTACTCTATTTTTCCCGTCCTCGCTGCTCCATTCATTCCCCACGACGCCTCCCTTATACCACGCCTCCGTAATTCACCTTCCATTCGTACATCTGCATAACGAACATACCTAACATATGAGCTATGCTGTCTAATAAAACTGAAAACGGACGCAGAACGCCCCCAGTAGAAGATGAGGTTGAGCTGCGAAGAAATCTTGCCACGTCGGGTGGTGGAGCAGGCAAGGATTCGCAGGCTGAAGCTGGTACGTCTCATCTTTGTTTCTTAAGGGTTGGAGATGCTCAGAATTGGGTTGTATGCAGTCGCATCGGTCCTGTGCTACTGTTTGGCCTCGATATTGATGACGGTGATCAACAAAGTAAGTTCTCTTTCCTATCACATACATCTCTTGACTGAATGCATCCTTTTCTTCTCA
This sequence comes from Agaricales sp. HM26-F1, assembly GCA_002718315.1. NCBI lineage: Eukaryota > Fungi > Basidiomycota > Agaricomycetes > Agaricales > Agaricales sp. HM26-F1. The sequence goes on along the minus strand of NIBX01000112.1, from coordinate 112,407 downwards.
GTTTGTTGTATCAGGCAGCCACTTCACCATGAATTTTCTCATGCTCTGCCTTCAATCTTTCTTCGGTGTATCCTGCGTCGTAGTCTGCAAATCCTTAGGAATAATCAAGTTTAGAAACTTCGATACGCAGGAAGCGAAGACGTGGTTCCCAATCAGTTTCTTGTTGGTGTGTGTGATATACACAGGATCAAAGAGTCTGGTAAGCCCTTTCGCCACTCAAAGTATGCGTTTGGATCCGGCGGTTGATTTCGAGCTTGTTTGGGCGTGTTGTAGCAATTCTTGAGCATACCAGTGTATACCATCTTCAAGAATCTGACGATTATACTAATTGTACGTCCCTCAGCTGTCCTCCATTTTTTTCCTAGGAGTTCTAATAGATCTGTTCCTCTCAATCAGGCGCACGGAGAGGTGTTATGGTTTGGTGGCCGCGTAACTGGTCTGACGACCGTATCCTTCTTTTTCATGGTATGCTCCTCATCCCTCCCTCTCCCTCCGCGAACCGAATGGCTAACCAACTCATCTTGCAAGAACAGGTATTCTCATCCGTAATCGCCGCCTGGTCCGATGTCCAAAACGCTCTCTCGAGTGCACCTTCAGTACCTGGCGTCGGTGTGATAGACGGAATGGGAGCGTATGAGATCGTGACGAGCGCAGTTGCCAAGCTGAACGTGGGGTACCTCTGGATGGGCGCGAATTGCGTCGTGAGCGCTGCCTACGTGAGTTGCTCCATGTCTTGCATGAGGTGGTAGAAATAGATGACATCCATACTAATACCACGAGTTTTTATAGGTACTTAGCATGCGAAAGAAGATGAAGAGCATGGGCTTTTCCGATTGGGACACTATGTTCTATAACAATCTGCTTTCTGTCCCCGTTCTCATTGTCTCTTCGTTCCTGATGGAGGACTGGAGCTCGGCGAGTCTGACAAGGAACTTGTGAGCGACATTTTTCTCTTGTATCCATCCTCGTCGTCTTGCCTTGGAAAGGAAAACTGACATGCGCATTCATGCTCTTCTCTGATCCGTAGCCCACCGGAGACACGAAACGTCCTTCTGTTCGCTATTGCCTTCTCTGGAGCCGCCGCAGTCGGAATCTCATACACCACAGCATGGTGCATCCGAGTAACCAGCAGCACTACGTACAGGTTCGTCTTCCCTATCCAATCTTCTCTCCCTTCCCATCATTTGTATTACACTCATTGTTATCACTTGGTTCTAACAGTATGGTTGGTGCTCTGAACAAACTACCCGTCGCAGCCTCCGGCATGATCTTCTTCGGCGACCCTGTCACGCTCGGCAGTGTGAGCGCGATATCTGTGGGATTCCTCGCTGGTGTTCTATACGCCATTGCGAAGAATAACCAGAAGAAAGAGGAAAGTGCGAGAGCGAGGCCGGCGTTACCCTTGACTAGCACTAGGCGGTGATGAGAGAGCTAGTGGGCCCATTGGACGCTCCATACCGGGCGCCATACCATGGAACTGGAGCTCTAAGTGGTGCATTGAGGATGACAGGTCGCGTTGGGTGGGGTAGGGGTAGAGCTTGATCGTAGAGCGCTGTTTTTTCTGTCTGGGATGGATGAACTGATAGATCGTGCCCAGTGCATGAACCATAAACCACAAGCTCCTTCCTAGTGCGATCTTCGTTTCGATCCGATAATGCTCTAACAATCAGTCATTATGAAGGAAGTCCAGAAATTGAGCGTCCGCAAAGCCGTTGGCTGGCCGACAGGTAGACTCACAAACCATTCCACAGGCTCTAGTCTGCCTCAGCGAACCCTTCAGCTACCCGTTCCGGACCCGTCCTTCCCGAGTTGACCTAACACCTGGCAGGTTTCACTCCAGAAGATCTTCGGAGCCGTTGGTCGATGTTCGTGCTAGCGCGTCTCCCCATTTAACGGTCTCGCAAGTTTTGTAACCATGTCTCGCGGGTGTGCCTCTTGCCCTCATTCCGTGCTCAGACCTGGTTCGGTTTCTACTCTCTCTGGGGCATCTCGACCTTTTCCAAGTATTTTCTTAAACCTTGAGAAGGCATGGGCATGAAACAGCGATGCGCTGCTTGCTCCTCAATGTGAGAGGGCTGGATGCAGTTGCTCATGCTATGCGATCTTTGATGACCACTGCACAATTTTTGTTCTGGCTAGGCTTACTATATGTTCCGTCGGTTCAGGCCCGTGAGGCAACCTCTGGGGATAGCGTAAGGTGGTGGTGTTGTCTGAGACCGTCCCTAACTCAGGTCCAAAACCCTCAGGGCCTCTTCGGAACCTGGTACTCCCACCGGTATTCTGGCTTACAGGTCGATCGCTGGCACGCAAAGTACGATCTATTCTTCGGAAACATACGAACTCTCTTGGCCTGCTGACACTAGCGATCTTAAACAATCCCGCCCAGGTGCTTGGGGGTACCTTGGAGCGTTTCCTGGGAACACGAATAATTAGAGATTGTGGATGTGCTTGCGTGAGGGTATAAAAGATGGTCTCGATAGGCTAATTGTTTCTTCGCCTGTCTAAGGATTCATCTCGATTACTCAGTTCAAAGCCCTCTATCTCATCCAAGCTCGGCCACCCACGTCGAAACTATGTATTTTAACTTTCCAACTTTGATCACTCTGGCTCTGGCCGCCACCGTAGCCGCTGCTCCTACTCCTGATCCGGATCCTCGTGTATGTTGTCCTAGACGACTCCAATACTCTTTCTAACTCTGGTACGTGTCTTTAGCGCGGCGGTGGTGGAGGTGCTGCTGCTGCCGCTGCCGCGGCTGGTGGTGGTGGTGGTGCCGCGGCGGCTGCTGCTGCTGCCGGAGGCGGGGGCGGACGCCATGGTGGAGGTGGACGAGTAAGCCTTCTTTCATCGTCTTACACCAGGGCGATTTCTAACTCTTTTACCCTATCCAGTGGCACCATTTCTGGGACCGTGACGCTGCTGCTGCTGCCGCAGCCGGAGGTGGTGGGTACGGCGGGGGATATCGTGGCTGGGGACATCGTGGTTGGCACGTAAGTCGAATTATTACGCTTGCTTCTCGGTCTATACTGTACCTAATACTCTTTGTACAGCACGGAGGGTGGGGAGGCTACTTCTGGCCCGGGTACTATAACCACTACGACGGGTTTGGTGGCTACGGATACCACCCCGGATATGGTGGAGGAGACGGTGCTGCAGCCGCTGCAGCAGCCGCGTCTGTAAGTATCTCGCATCGTCCAAGTATCACCTTCACATTCATGGTACATGCCTTCAGTAAATCGATGCGAACCTCAGAGATCGGAACTTCTCGGGTGCCGTTCAGGCGGCTATGGACTTCTGGGCTTCGGGGTTTCCTTTGGTCCTGGAACTTGTATTTATATATTCGATGTATCCTTTCAATGTATCGATGCAGTCTCTACTAGGTAACCTCAGCGTGGTGTGTCTCTTCCATGCGAGCTATGTCTACCTAGCGAGTATTCGCTGCGGTGGGGAGAGATGTCCTTGCGAGTACACTAACCTCTTGGTATTTGCTGCGTGAAACCAGAAGCAGATTCAGCGCTATAGAGCGTTCAAAGAAAACCAATGTGAGCGAGACTGTATTAGGCCTAGACCGTTACCGAACGCGCTAACACAAGTCTTGTCAAGAATGCGAAGCGCCTGTCGTTTAAATTTAGGTCGCCAGTCTGAGGTCTACTTTTTTTCCGAGGGATCTCGAGTACTTGCGTGCCGATAGTTAGTCAGGCACCGAAGCAGTAATGAACTTCGTTGAAGTCTGATCGCGAGGTGATTCTTAACATGAGCGGTTAGGACTAGTGGGGGACAAGGGCGAAAGGTCCGAAAACATGCGTATATGTTTGCTTAGAGATCCCTAGAAAAGAGAAAGGCGCGTACATATGCCAGCGCCAGAGGATCAGCAAGTCTTTGAAAGCGAATGACAGGCTGTACTCTCAGATTCAATGTGAGTCTGAATCATAGCCCCGGAACCGCAGAGGGGGTCAGAGGTTGATGTAAACGCGCGATATCGAGCTGAATCGATTAATGCAAGCGTCAATTCGAGACTGGAATTAGCTCTGTTGTGATTTTGGCCCGCCTGTGTTGAGATTGGATGTAATAGTGGGAGTAGTAAGGGTACCGCAAGAAGGCTGATCGAGGTAACATCATGATATTCGAGTGTTGGACCTCTCCCCCATCAATGAGTCACGGTCGACATCATCTTTCTTCGCCCTCACCCATGTCAATAGCTTCGTATCTACTCTCGAACTGCCCTATTGACAGTTCATTGGCGGAGCTGAGCGCTATCGAGTCGCTTGAACTCGGGATACATTGTTTTGCTGAACTCGAACTGTCAGTCTACTCCCAGCGCTAACGCAATGGAAAGTCGGTTCTCGTCTATATATGGCGCTTAGTCTTCGAGACTCAAAGGTCTCCTCTGCTTTGAACAGTTTCGCTACCGTGTGGCTTTTGCTCAAACCTCTCATGAGCGTTTGGGAGTCCTCGGCAGCGTCAGCAACCAATTAACACGATTACTAACGACGACCTAACTTCCAGCGTACAATTCAATGGCCAGCATTCCTCGATAGTCCTATTATTGGACAAACCTCTCGAGGCTCTAGATTCGCCACCGGTGAATCACGCCGTCTTTCCAGCTCACCGCATGGTCTGTCTTTGATACCTCCCCGTTACAAAATGGAAAGAGGATCACTCAACGGTGGTCTCCTTTGATTTCGGATACTAGTAGGAGAGTTGTACTCAGTATTGGTGGATTTGAGAGATCGTAAGGAAACGCCTTGGATTTCGGGTCGTAATCATGCCGTTCTCTCTTTGTGTTCTAACATTCGAGTCGGGTACCTGAGAAGTTTTCTTCATGGATGTGGACTGAGAGGCACAACATACCTCTACGACGATGACGGTATAAATATGAGAGTATTACGACCAGATATCTTCACTACTCAAGCTCGCCTTCAGTACCAAGCTCTTCAGTCCTATCACAGACCTTCTCCAATATCTTCAACAATGAAGTTCGCTGCCTCCATCGTTGCTCTCGTAGCCTCCGCTGCTGCCGTATCCGCTGCCCCAACATTCGCTAGAAACGGTGACGGTGAGCGCGATATATCCATTTTCATTTCCTCAATGTCATAGTAGGTACTCATCTAAGCCCTGAGTACTAGGTACCTGGTACGACGTTAGTGTTGGGTACACCGCCTGTGGTACTTTACACGGCAACACGGAATACGTGATCGCTGTCGACCACGCTTTCTATGAGTACGTTTTTTGTGGTTTTCCTCAGGCTGTCGTTGCATACTGACGGTTTTCACTCCTTATAGCTCCAAGAACGTCGACAGTAACCCTAACCACAGCTTGGTCTGCGGCAAGCAGGTTGAGATCGACGGACCATCTCCCAATGGGGTGAACATTCTTTTTCTAATCTTTCATGCTACCAGATTGATACGACTCGAATCCTCAGCCCGTTATTGCTACCATCGTAGATCGTTGCGCTGGATGTAACACCAACGACATCGACATGTAAGGCCCTTTGCACTTCATCCCCTCTACTCTTTCGCTAATGATATGATTGGTTCTCGTTCATAGGACCCCTAGTCTCTTCCAAGCTGTTGTTGGCGACCTCAGCATCGGAAGGGCTGCTGTTACTTGGCAATTCCTCTAAGCAGTGCGATAGACGAGCCAAAGCGCTTGAGAGGCTTCCTTTTGTGAAACTAGACCTACCATTTTATTGATATATATGCTATTAGAATTCAAGAAATATTATTTGAACCCTTGACTAGTCACAAGATTACTAGCATAGGACTGGACGGTAGGAAAGATGTTTGTTGGTCTGGAAGACAGAAGCGCACCTGAAGAGCGGAGATTGAATCTATCAGGCTCGCCGAGTCGCCGACTGTCAGCATGGCAGCAAGGTTGCTTGTTCGGCTTCCCGGCTTTTCCGCTGAGATCGAAATCTATGACCCCCATCAATTGTCAGGACTCCGAGTTGTGAGGGCATCTGCCCTCTAAACTTAGGTCTGAGCGTCGATATCATCTTTCTTGACACTTAGCCACTTCACTGGCTTGCTCTTCGTATCTATTCCTGTCATCTTAGGTCTATTGAGCCAGTCCATCAACGGGAACGAGCGCATTTTTAGTGACTTGACTTGGAGTGCCATACAGTTTCCGGAACTCTAACTGGTGGTCTACGCTCAGCGCAATTGAAAGTCGGCTCTCATTCATGCACCTCTTAGTTTTCGAGGCTTGAGGTTTCTGCTTTGAACAATTCAGCCTGCTACTGTGTGGTCATTGCTCAAACCTCTCACAAGCGTTTTAGGGTCCTCGGCATCGTCAGAAACCAACTCCTGCTACTATCACCAGTATCAACGCCGAGCTAACGGCCAACATAAGATTCACAGGTCAGCATTCTTTAATCCTACCACTACAAACCTCCTGGAAAGATCCATTCACCACACCGATGAATCACGCCGCATTTTCAGCTCGCAGGATGATCTAACTTTGATGTGTACCCGTCACTCAATGGAAAGAGGGTTAACTAATACTCGTTTTGGATCATTGGTTTAGGGAAATGTATACAGGATTTGTGGATTCGGAAGATCGTACGGAGCCGCCTTCAGTTTTGGGCTTAGGTTAAATTGCTCTTCATAATCATGGTTCTCCTCTTTTGTGTTCCAGCGTACTGAAGCAGGATATTGGGGAAGTTTTCTTAGTCGAAGTGGAGCGAAAGGCACAGTATACTAGTACCTCTACGACGTCGAGGTATAAGTACGTGAGTGCTACGACTAGGTATCTTCCCTACTCGGGCTCCGGCCTTTCAGTTGTACGAGATACTATAACGGGCCTTCTCTCCAACATCCTCAACAATGAGCTTGAACAATGAGCTTGAAGTCCGCCGCTTCCATCGTTGCTCTCCTTGCCTCTGCTGCTACCGTGTCCGCTACACCAGCGCTCTCCAGAAACGGTGAAGGTGAGCGTCATACCTCCCTTTCCACCTCTTCAAAGAGTTGGGTACTCATCTATACTCTGAATGGCAGGTACATGGTACGACATCACTACTGGACGCACTCTCTGTGGTTCTTTGCACAGAAACACAGACTATGTGATTGCTGTCGATCATGCTTTACATGAGTACGTTTTCCCTCTAGCCCTGAGTTCTCTCTCAAGCCGTAGATTACGCTTGTGGATGCTGGCTGATGGTTTTATCCCCCCACAGTGCCAACGAGATCGACGACATCCCTGGCCATAGTCAGGTCTGCAACAAACAGGTCCAAATCATTGGACCATCTAGCAAAGGAGTGAGAGTTCGTTTCTTTCAACTCTTCTTGCTATCCCTCTAGATATCTGGCTCACGCTGATGTGACTCGAATCATTAGCCCATTACGGCTTTAGTCGTAGACTGTTGCGCTAGTTGTGCTCCCAACGCCATCGCCATGTAAGTCCCCTCTACGCTTCATCCCTCGTTTCCTCCGAGTCCATCGCTGATGATCTGACTTGTTCTCGTTCATATATTAACAGGACCCCTGGTCTGTTCCGATTCATTGTCGGGGACCTTAGCATCGAGACGGCTGCCGTCATTTGGGATTTCATCTAAGCGGTGCGATTTGTAAAAGAGCCAAAGCAAATTCAGTTCGTAGAACCACCGTTTTCATTATCTGTATCGTATCGTGATCCACGAAGGATCATCTGCAGTATTAGCCTAGACCCTTGCCCCAAGTAATCCAGCAACACCGAGATGGAACACCAAAAATTCATTCCACAGATTAGAGGCGCATAGGTAGAGGTATATAAGCGAGAGAGTGCGATAAAGAGAGACGAACGAGCGAGAACAAAGAGAGAAAAGGAACAGAAAAAAAAGAGAAAAGAGAGTGGTCCGTTGCAAATGAACAATATGACAGAGATTAGAGCGCGGTGTAGTATCAAAAAGGAAACGCAGAATAAGGGAATGTGGTACGGAAAGGAGGATCTCTAAGGGGTAGAATGGGAGGATGAAAGGATGAAAAGAAGAAATCAACCAAACCCGATAATGATGGTGTCCGTATACTTTCCGTGCAAGTGTGAAGTGAGAATAAAGAGAAACAGATGAGGAAATGACCAAAAGGAGAACGTTGTATATGCCTATATACAGCCCATCGAGCTGAGGGGAGGGATGCAACGAAGGGATGTCGTCTCTCGGTGTGGTCCAGGCGGATAGACCACAACCTTACCTCCCTCTATCCGAGCCAACCAACAGCTCATCAAACAGCCCACCCGCGCTCTTCTCATTCCTCAGCTGAATCATATACACAATCCCCGTCCTCTGCCCCTTATCGCTCAACTCAATCGCCACCCCGGTCTTCCCCACCCTCTCCACCCCATCCGTCAACACGATCGTCGAAATGAGCACCTTACTCCCGCTGCTGTCCGCCTCGACGACGAGCTGCTTCACGTTCGTCGGTTCCTGGCGGTAGAGCTTCAGCCGAGCGGCGCCGAGGGACTTCCACTGCGCGTGTTGCTGCTTGAGGAAGACTTTGCATTTCATGGTCGCTTGGACTGTGGATGTTACCGGTCCTGTGGGGAGGGGCTGGCTTTCTTCAACAGGGGAGTTGGGCGGTGAGGGGTCGTCAAAGGACGGTGGGACGCCTGAGACGCCACGGGCGGAGAGCTGAGCAGATGGAAGCATCGTCCGTGGCTGAGGAGCATGCAACGAAGACGAGTACGAATTCGACGACGAGGGAGGACCACCGTAACCACCCGGTCCACCAGGACCACCAGCGTACTCGTTCGGCAACGGGGGAAGCGGCGGCGCGTTCTGCTGTTGCGGATTCTGGTACTGATCGTATTGCGATCCGAGCGATCTCGATGACGGTGTTTTCCTGATTCCACCCTGGAACGACGGGTCTGAGGGTGGTCTGCCCATGCCCATACCAGGACCTCCAGGAGGTGGGAACCCGTTCTGATGCGATGGAGGCATGCCATGAGGAGGGTAGGCCGGTGCAGATTGACTAGGGTGCATCATGCCGTTAGACGACCCATACGAGGGATGCGGTCCTCCATGATGCGGAGGCGGTGGGCCCCTTCCATACGCGACAGGTGGTGGACCACCAGGACCACCAGGCCCAAAGCTCGGATTGCGCTGCGGCGGCATCCCACCAGGCGGCCCTACACTCGGTGCTCGCTGCGGCATCATCTGTCCAGGTCCTATACTCGGCGCACGCTGTGGTGGAGGGGACATAATCTGTCCTGGCCCGATACTAGGATTCCTCTGCATCATCATGCCTGGAGATACACCACCTGAGCTGACGCTTCTGGCTGGTGGTACGACAGACCCAGCAAAACTGATCGGATCATTCGGTCCGCCCATGCCGAGCGGCATCATGCCCTCTTGGCCAGGCGACCGAGGTGGCGGTGACGTAGGCGAGAATCGTCTCTGCTGGTCCATCATACCAGGGAAGCCGTTGTACCCTCCTTGAACAGAGGGAGCTCTGCTGCCTGGTGGAGAGGTTGGCGGGGACATCGACGCGTGTCGTGAAGACGAGGATGAGGAAGGAGGTAAGAGCGACTCTCGCTCACGCATATGTTCTGGTGTTGGAACGCGGGGTGGTCGGGAATGAGCAGCTCCTGGTCCCATGTTGTTTCCTGACAAAGACGGAGGAAGGGGAGGCATAGGAGGTGGTGCTTGCTTGGACACTGGACCAACTATCAAAACCGGAATATCAGACCCATGCTCAAAGAGGAGAGAGGAAAGAAGTAGTACCAGAGGCAGCGAACTCGATACATTCCTTGAACTCTCTCATCATGTAGTCCCTAGCATGGACGGACTCGACAGTGATGAACAGATTCTCTTTCCGCATAATCGCCACCTGGAACACATTATCTACAAACCCAACGATTAGCTCCACATCCTTCAGGAGAGAAACGCAGAAGGCAAAAGAGTACAAACCTCGACCCTCAACCTCAGACACTCTCAACACCTTCCCTGCAAGCGGTGGATAGCACAACCACATATCCGCATCCGAATTCCCAGTCTCCCTCTGCTCAGCCGCTCTCTCGTCCTCCGTCATCCTCTCACAGACCAAGAACAGGTCCGAGAGGAGGAAAATATGACCCCGATGGTGTACGACCTCCGTCTGTGTCGCACGGGGCGTCACGCTGATGACGACGTCTGCGGAGAACCGCAGCTCACGAGCGTAGATGAGCTGAGGGGGTGTGATTTGGAGACGGACGACCTAAAAGGGGATATGAGCCACATTGGTTCAGAAAAGAGGAAAGAGAGTATGTATATGTACCTTGGGTTTCATAGTGAAGATGTCGAGCACTCGGCCCGTCGAACATCGTTTCTCGAGGTGAGCCACGGGCATGGACATGGTCGTCGATGACGAACGCGAGACAGACGTCGCAGCGGTATCGTTGGAAGTTCGTATCCTATCCCACAAAGAATCAAAATCAGCCTCCATCCAAGGCATACGTTCAGACTGGAAGAAAAAACATACCCATTGGACGATCCACTCGCTCTCGCAGACCCAGGCTCACTCTCCACCCCATTCGTACTCGCACTCGCCATCAGACTACCAGACGAGGGCGGTATCGGGGGTAAAACAGGGGAGTACGGCTGGGAGAGCGACGGTGAGGACGAAGCAGGGCCGACGGGAGAAGGTAAAGGCGGGAGAACGTTCTCGCTTTCCCGTTTAGCCCGCATATCCACCACGATTTCATCTTCTCCAAGTTCAGGTGGAGGCTCCTGCCCGTCGTCGTCGCGTCCTGTCTTACCACGACTGGAGAGAGGAGTGTCGTCGTCGTCGTCGTCCTCTGGATCCTCAGCACCGGCCTTGAACCGCTCCCGGTTCTCAAGCAGCCCGATCAACCTGTCCAGCTTCTCACAAGCGACACTCAGCAGCTTGTAATCGCTCCTCCCCGGTGCCGTACTCTTCAACAACCTCGAGTAGAGCTTCCTGTAGTACTTCACCCTAGCAGCAGGGAGCCTGAACAGTTCGTCCAGGGACCATACGTCTCCTGACGATGTTGATGAAGGCGGGGGTACGGTGGATGAGAACGTGCTGAGGATCCCGGGTAGTTTGGCGTTGTTCCTGACAGGGTCCCAGACGTCGAATCCGGTTCTGTAGTTGGTGCAGTAGAATGTGTATGGCGCGTCTAGATCGTCGATCTGTGGAAGACACGGAGATAGAGAGCGATATATCAGGAGATGAAAAGGGGGAGAGGTCTGAGTAGAATGTTTGTGTTGTACGTACCCATCGCATGAGAAGATCACCGAGTGCTTTGGGAGAGGATGGATTAGTGCCGATTTCCTTCAGTTTCTGTTGAGAGAGGTTTAGTGCTTGGAGTGACGAAGGGTGCAAAGACGAAAAGAGTAAAATGAAGCCCGACTACTCCGAGGGATGCGCCCAGCACGTTGATGACGAACGTTCTCTAGGGTGTCTTCCGCATCGTACTCATCTCACCCAGCAACCTCGGGGAAGAGAGGAAACTTGGCTAAGCAAGTTTTCAGATGCTTATGTCTGCATCACGACCAATCCTGCGTCATGCCCGAAGTCGTAATGCAAAAAAAGGGTCACAGTGCAACATGCAGCACGCAACAGCCTCACTTCGCGCAGCAGCAGAGACAGAAAAAAGAAAAGGAAAGAAAGAAAGGAGGAGGGGGAAAGGACGAACATTGTGCAGAGACCTGTTAGCCTTGTAAACGCTCTCTATGCTCCTGAACATCGTGTCCAGATGCGGTGGTGGTAGATTCGACCTCGACCATGCTCCAGCGACTTTCTGCAAGACATAACACACTGCCAGTCAGCCCTTTGGGTTTTTCTCTCTACTTCTCAATCGTCCAACGCGGGCTGAAGAAACACGAACCCTGATGATGCCCGTGAGCTGATCCACATAAACCTTCTCTGTATCGTTGAGATCGACCAGTGGATTCGCCTTCTTGCTGGAGGAAGAGGCGGAAGCTGTAGCTGCTGATGGCGAGGACGGTTGGCTTGGGCTTGCAGACATGGGCGTTGTGGGTGTCCTCGGTGTGCGTGCTCTGCTTGAAGATGGAGAGGACAACGAAAGCGTGTTGCCTGTATGTCGGAGGGAGGAAAGAGGAATTCGGGGGTTGTGTGAAGAGAGAGAGCCAAGGGAAGGGAATTGATTGAAATTGATGGTTACACAAACGAATTGCAAGGGTCAGTAAAACGTAACACTTGACCCCCCGATCATTGACCAGTTTATTGAGAGATTCTACTGACCTGTCTGTGAGGAAACCTGGATTGGTGGTGGTCTGTGTATTCCTGGTCTTGTATCGCTGGCTTCTGAGTCCGGAGAGATGATTTTAGGAGGAGGAGGGGGAGGAGGAGGGCCGTCGTCGTGAACGGGGTCCATCACTAAACTGACCCGCTAAAAGATTTGTCAGCATCCTTCCACTGACGTCCAGTGTCAATCAATTGCTGTAAGTCAGTCAGTCAACAGCTCTGACCAACTCCTCCCGAACCTCCAGCTCTGAACAACCCCTTTTGCCTTGCCCATCTTTCCCCATTTCCAAGTAACTGCGGACAGCAGAGGAACAGCAGAGTCACTGTGGGATCTAGAGCGCGTTTCCAGAGATTAGAACGGTTAGCTGTACTTGTAGACAGGTACAGAAAACGTTATTTCGATCTCCACGGTCTTGGATTTCCGTGATATATAACAGAATCCCGTCTCCTTCCACTGGCGCTCATCAGCATCCGCGGGACTTGGGGTGCCTGGCCGTAAGCGCACTGAATCCATTCAATGAAAAAAGTGAAAGATTGTAAGGGCGCTTGAGAATGAAGAACGAGAATGAGTAAGACCAAAATTTTCACGCTGGTAGCTAGGTGAGCACGAGAGATCACACAACGAAGGAGAAGGTACGAAGGTACTATTCTCATATTGGAAGGCAACAGATGTGCTACATAATCTTGCGTACACAAGACCGATAGATGCAACAAAATGTCAATAACAAGCAGAACGAAGAGTCCGATTCTCATAAGCACAAGGTCACACGAGTATGTTCATAGTTTAGTTCACTACTGAAGAGAGAGAGAGAGATCAACACCGGGCTTCGATACGAGGAAGATGAAGAGCAAAGAAAACTCACAGCAGCGGCAGCGGCAGCAGCACCGTCAGGATAGTACCCATAACCACCGAAGTAGTCATTATCGTAGTACAAATCGTGATCGAACCTATACCCATCGTAGTGCCCATGCTTGTAGTGGCCGTCGTCTGCAGCAGCAGCCGCAGCAGCGTCGGGATCACGAGCCCAGAAACGGTGTCTGCCAAATCCTCCGTGCTATCGAAGATGGAGAAACGTGAGTAAGGACCCAGAAGAAGAGATGGGACTGGCTTACTCTGAATCCACCGTACCCACCAAAACCTCTGTATCCGCCAAAGCCATGTCTATACCCACCGTAACCTCCTCCAGCGGCGGCGGCAGCTGCAGCAGATCCACCACCACCGGCAGCCGCAGCCGCAGCAGCGGCGTCACGGTCCCAGAAACGGTGCTACAGAAAGATTCAGGATGTTAATTATAAAAGATGATGATGCAAGGAGAATGGTCGAGAGTCTCTCACCCTTCCACCACGTCCACCTGCAGCGGCAGCAGCAGCAGCCGCAGAACCACCACCCGATGCAGCAGCGGCAGCGGCAGCTGAACCACCTCCGAATCCACCGTGACGACCCTATCAGTATATCCAGTTCAGTAACTTGAACACGAGTGCAAAAGTCGAAGGACAAAAGTCGAAAGGAAAGGGTTTCTTACGAAGCGAGGGTCTGGGTTAGGCTCGGGAGAGGGTGCTGGGTTGGGTGCAGCAGCTACGAAGGAAGTAGCGAGAGCGAGAGAGACGAGAGCTGAGAGGGTGAAGAGCATTGTTTGTTAAGTTGTGTAGGTTAGTTAGTTCACTGTAGATGAAACGAGGAAGTGAGGATGAGATGAGGAAAGAGCTAGTGAATGAAGATTCCCTAACCTTCGACGCCAGCTTTTATACCTCCTCTAACCACCGCTCAATACCCTCCACGAGCTCGAGTTGCACTAGCTCCCAACCAGGCGATGAGCTGCTGAGCAACTACATTGAGCTTTCTGAGACTATACTAAGAAGAGGCTGTAAGCGGAAGCAAAAACGATAGGCGGGGGGAATGACTTACTCGACACCTCAGTGCGTTCTAATTCACATCGCCTTGACCCTGAGATAAGGGCACGGTCTCAGACAAAACCACCGCACCTAGGCGGTTCTCTTCCGTCAGCGAGACCGTCACCATACCTCTCAAGGCGACCTGACGTGATTAAACAGAGAGATTCGGCACTGCCTAGTAAACCGAGAAGACCGACTAAGGAGCAGGTCTTAAGAGGTAGACAACAAGCCTGTGTCGATAGGTACGGGGTACAAGGGTCCCGCGAGACATAGAAAGGAAAGGTGGTTGGCGTTGGGTGAGGAGAAATGGGAATGCACAGGAACGTTGGAGCGATGATGCGCTGATTCGAGACCTTGATGATGCTATTAAGAGTGACGAAAGTACAGCAGATCACTAGTGAAGGGTGGGGTGTAGAGATCCAAAGATATGTGGAGAAGGAGAGCTCAGGGAAGGAGCCAAGTTCAACCTTGCAAGCCTGGTGAAGGAAGGGACGACTAGCTACAGTGATGACGGTTAGTCGAAACGCCTTGGAAGCTCATAACCAGGGATTCATGGACTTTTTGAGAACCAAGGGTTCGTCCTGCAGAGTATCATCGTCAATGAGCATCGTTCCCGGAAGGTTGACACTGAAGCTGACTGGAGGCGCTGAAGTGGGAGCCTCTTGAACGCACCGGGCCGAGGCTGCCGAGGCGTTGAACGACTAAAAAAATCGGTACACAAGCACTCTCGCCTCAAATTGCAGGAGCAATGTTCCGTTTGAGGATCGAAAAGAAGCACACTCTTCATATACCCATGGAAGGATGGTTTATGAGAAATAGAATAAGATAAACTCGCAAAATCGCGCAAGGTATATATAAATACAGAAGAGTACAGAACAACAAGATACTATAGATAGATGAAGTATGAGCACGACAGTGCGTAAGCTCGTGTTTATTGCTGAGGATCGCATCAATATAACATGGAAGGAAATAAAATGATGGGTAACTTACATGTCTAGGAGCAGCAGCGTCGGGATGGTATCCGTATTGGTCGTATCCATCTGCATAATCGTCCCAGTGGCCGTATTGATGACCCTCAGCAGCTATACCCACAGCATCATTAGGCTCAGGTTCACGAGCCCAAAACCGATGTCTGTAGATTCCATCGTACTATAAAGAAACAGCACGTCAGAATCTGGCCCAAATGTCATACCTAGGTAGGTGTTCAAGAAGAGACGACTTACACCACCGAATCCATGTCTATGGCCGGTGTAGTCACTTCCGCCGGCGGCGGCGGCAGCAGTAGCAGCAGAACCACCATGATCACCCTGATACTACGACAGAGAGACGTGTTAGACCACGATACTATGAGAGGACGATAGATATAATCTTACGAATCGAGGATCAGGAGTGGGTGTAGCAACTACGGAAGATGCAGCGATAGTGCAAGTGAGGACGGTCGAGTGGTTGAAGAACATAACACAGTAGCTGTTGCTTTGGCTGGGGATTTGAGTTATGCTGGCGTTCGTTGAGAATGACTACTGGCGATGCTCGATGAGGAATGAGTAAAGAACGAACCACGGAGGCTAATTGCTGCGTTTTATACTCTACATCCCCAAGCCAACCAGTGCTGGTTCGATGCGCTCCCAAGCCAAGATACTACCAATGTGCGATGTACGCAGTCCTAGGCATGGTGTACTTTGCATATCGTTCTCAGACCGTATATCAAAGGCTGTAGAAAGCGGAAGCAAACTGAAGTGTAATCCGGTGAGTGAATAAACTTCGAGCTCTTGGCTGAGCACAGAATTAGGTGGCAGCGTACCTCGTTAAGCACGAGTCTCAGACAACACCGCCGTATGTAGGGCGGTAATCTTGGCGATTATTACCATAGCCAGTTCTCGTTTATCCCAGAGTGAAGTTGAGAAGTTGGATAATCCGGATAGAATGCATCGCAATGCGATTATCTACCAGTCGGTCCTGAGACCGTTGTGAGGATAGCGGTAGGAATGTTGTGCGAGAGGTGATTCAACGGTAACAGGCTCAAGGAAGAGCGGGGCGCGAATGAAGGTGCTTTGGGTCCTGTCGTCTTATTGGGAAGTGCTGTAATGATATTTAGTTGGAAGGGCACCGTGCGCTACTCGAACGCCGTTGTTGTTCACGAAGGGAGAGAGAAGAAGAGGGGTACAGTTAGCGCCCAGTGAGTACCGGACCGGTCGGCAATCTTCTGTAACCGGAATGTGATGGGCGGAGTATCGATTTCGACTTGCACTTGAACGCAGATATGTAGTGCTATGAAAACGTATTGTATGATGATATTTCGCTATATGATACATATTCAAGGTAGCAACAACAGCGTGAAATACCCAACAACTCGGAGATGGGAGGAGGAATAAACTCAGAACCAGCCCTCTCACTTGAACAACAGCCTCGTCGAGTCCAAGAACATCTCAGAGAACGAAGCAGCCATCTTGGAAGGGGAAACACCCCTCGACTGCAGTCCTCGTCTCTGCTCCGCTATGTCTCTTTGGAGATGACGAGAGGACACTCTCAATGGGCTACTGAGGAGACCGTCGGGAGCGGCGAGGCACGCGGGATATGTGGGCGGAGGATGCATCTTCTTGTTATGGAGGATATCACGGAGAAGCCGTTCGCGAGCGACGGAGTCTGCTCTGGCTGTGAGAGTCGCGGGTGATGAACAACCTCCTCTGCTCCCCACGTCGAGTCCAAGTTTCTGATCCAGCCTCGCGCTCTGAGCCTTCTGCTTCGTCCCATCCACGAAACTCGTCAATATCTCACCAATCATACCAGGTCTACTCTGTGCGGCGTAATGCACGAACGGCGTCGGCTGTTTCCTAAAATTGATACCCATATCTTTAACCAAGGAAGGATCGTACACCGTCACGACGCGCACAATTGCGAGCTGTTTGACTGGGCTCAGCACGATTGTGGTGTTTGGTGTGAGCTCGAGGGAGGCTGGACGGATGTTGTGGGATGTGGTGAGTTGGAGTGCGAAGGGGCAGGTTTCTAGGTGGGTGTAGAGGGATTCAATGTCGTTGAAGCTGTGGGTGAGTCGTTTATGAGAGTTAGTAAGGATCGTTAGTAACTGAGGGAGAGGGAAACGTACATGTAGGGACATTCTCTCACGCACGGGAGGACCCTTGTGTACTGTACCTCCTCTCCCTTCGCCTCCCGACTCTTACCTCCTTCTTCGAGGTCAATGCTTAGTACTGTAGATCGACGTACGGAAATACCCTGTTCATCGATGCTGGTGCCGGGAGTGACGACGACAGAATTCGCGGGAGTCGTGGGCGTAGTAGACATGATTGCCAGAGCAAGAGGAAGGATTCGGGGGAAAGATGAGAACGAGGAGAGGTATGAAGGTGGTTATATACGTCCTGAGGTATGAACTTGAATGGGATGTGGTCTGGCCATTGTAGTGCGTTCATGGGTCAACTACCTCCCCTACTACAATGAACAGCTTCTCACCTCGCTCCACTAGCAGCACTTCCTCAGGCGCCTCGCTGTGTGAAAGCAAGTGGCCCAAGTCTAATGGTACCGGTGCTTCAGCTCGCAATGGAGAAATGAGGAGTTCAAGTGACATTATCCGTACAATGCTCGCTCGTACGAAGGTATAGATATTTTCTCCCACAATACGACGTCGTAGTAACGGATGAGTTGCTGCTTGCTTGAACCAGCAGAGCCACCGGCGTCCCTCTCATCCTCGACTGATTCGTCGAGGTTCAGCGGCAGGTCGATTCAAGAAACATTTCCTTCTTTGCACACTTCTCAAGCTGCTTATTCTAGTACTGTTCACCGATTCGAGAGCTCGACCTCATCTGAGTAACTCTCACCGAACTCGCCGAATTGTCATGCCCACGATTCGCCATTGTCAGCTCTGACTCTCTACGCTCACTCTCCTCATTATACCGAACTCGAACCGACGACATCAACGCCTCTCCTATATTCCATTATCAGATGAGTCATGGCTGCTAGTAACCTCGTAATTGACCACCATCTCTCTCATCATTATGAGAGCGCTTGTACAAGTGGCCTTGTCGTAACGCACAATTGAAAACAGTCCAAGCACCGACGACGTCTATTGCCGCAGGTTTGGCCATGGTTCATGCGTCTCTACCATTATTCATGCCCATTGAACAGCGAGGGAGAAAGTACTATATAAGGAGTGCGTCGTTTCTCTCTTAAGTTCATCGTTTCAACAACCCTCTCACTCACACTACATCGTCTACTACCTACTAGAAGTTACCCTCAGACCATGCTTCCTCACAACTCTCACCAATCCCACCCCAGCGGTAGAACTCATCCCCCCGCACAAACTTATGCCCATGCCCAAACTCCCTCGTATGCGATGAACCACACTCGCACTACTGCTCCGACTGCCGCTGCTGCTCCGCAGAACGCGCTCAACGAACTATCCTCTGTGCTAGCGCACGATCCTGCTCTGAGAAGCTTCGATGCGCCTACGAGATTTGGATTGCACACATATCGTGCGGAAGGGGCCCATTTGATCTGGCCTTGCGTGGACAGGTGTAATCAGAAGTTAGTCTTCCCTTTCTTCACTCTCAGCTCCCTTGGACTTCGTAATACCTATACTGACCTCCCCCCTCTCATTCCCGCAGACTAATCACAACCATGGAATCCCTCCTCGCACACATGGAAACATGCCCCCACGCACACTCTATCGCCGCTTAGCACAATCTCACTCCCAAGACTGTATACACCCAAGATAGGAACGGAAATGTGACGACTAAGGTGGTATCGCCGGTTAAACAACTCACACCGGTGTTGGTCGTGGTTTTGTACAACGATAGGAAGATTGCGGAGTGCGATTTCAAGAAGCATGTGCTGCCGTATCCGCATTGGACGAGGGATGGGCCTAGGGATGTGCATGGAATGCCAGTGCCGACGTTCTCGTTTGTAGATGGGAGAGGCCAGCGTCCCGGGAGACCTAGGTATTAAACTCCTCTACGAGCGTGTTGTTTCGTAGTATGACTTTCGCGGCGTTTTTTTTCTACCAAATCTTGTTCCAATCTTTTCTGAGAAAATATGTTAATGCCTGTAATAACTTGAATCAAATCTCCTTATTTCGCACATAGCATCGGAAAGGTGATGCGTACTTGAGAAATCAAACAAAATTGCCCGTTTCAAAGACCGAATAATGGATGAGTCAACCATGTTCACATAGAAAAGGGCAGTAGGAACGGAATAGATTTTTAGGGTATACCACATTGACTAAGACAACTAGGTATATACCAAAACCGGCGAAAGAAACCTAAGGAAACTGCGACTAGATAGTGTACTAGATAGCACAACAGATTTACTGCGAAGAGAACAGTAAAGTTAGTGAGGGGTTGAAAGAGAGGTTTTGAGAGCGACGTACAGCAGCAGCAGCCGAGGAAGCAGAGTTACCGGAGGCAGCAGCAGCGGCGGCAGCACCAGAGTTACCGCCGTAGTAGTTGTTGTACCCGCCGTAGCCACCGTATCCGCCGTATCCGCCATATCCACCGTATCCGCCGTAGCCGCCATATCCGCCGTAGCCTCCGTAGCCTCCGTATCCGCCACGGTTCCATCCACCGCGTCCACCGTAGTAGCCACGCTTGTCGAGCCAGAAGCCATCGTCGCCTCCATCTTCGTTGCTACCGGCAGCAGCAGCAGAGGAAGACGCATCACGAGCCCAGTTGTGGTGCTACAATTCGCAAACCAGTGAGTCTACAAAGAATAAGATGATGAGAATAGAAGAACTTACGCCACGGTACCCGCCAAAGTATCTGTTACCACCATAGTAGCGGTTGCCTCCGTAGTACCCACCACGGTAACCACCGTTGCGGTTGGCGGCGGCAGCAGCAGCAGCAGCAGCGCTACCACCGGCCGCAGCGCTGGAGGCAGCAGATCCTCCTCCACCGCGGTATCCACCTCCGCCAGCTGCGGCGGCAGCAGCAGCGGAGCTACGACCGGCAGCTGCGGCAGCGGCAGCGGCAGAGTCACTGGCAGCAGCAGCGGAGGCAGCGGAGCCACCACCGTTCTAGAGTGTAAAGAATGATGTGAGTAGGGAAGGTGGTATGGCTTGAGGATGGGGAAACGTACGTAGGGGGAGGCAGCTACCATGGTGCTGGCGAGGACGAGAGAGACGAGGGAAGAGAACTTGAATTGCATCTTGAAAGAGTAAGGGTAGGAGAGTGTGAGAAGAGGAAGAGTGTGGAAGATGCCGGGGCTGGAGGATGGAAAATATCTGGAGAAGAGTGGTTAGCTTTTATACGAAGACAAGCCATAGGGTACAAACTCTCGAAGTCCAAACTCTTCTCCAGGAAGCACACCTTGGCTCACTCATGCTGACCACTGAGAGCAAGGAAATGAATCAGGAGACGATGGTGTGCTTTGACTGAGTCTTGAACCGATCGCGTCCTCCAGGCCCGCGTTGAGTAGCGTGAATGTCAAAAAGAAACAGTCTGAGGTACAATCTCAAACTGATCGATATGCGGTACAGAATTTTGTCAGGACAGGCACAGGAGATATCCTTTATACGTCGTGAAGAACGTACCCAGTTCCATTCTTCGGGGGTAGCGGATGTGGTCACCGAGAGATAGTGATGTTCGAGTGCAAGACCTGAAGCCTGAGGGATTGTACCCGTGTTTCGTATCCCTCCAGAGAGACGTCAATGGACTTCGTGCATTCTCGCAGTCAAGACGTGTTTAGCCGAAGTGTCATTGCGCAGTATCGAGACCTTCCGTTGTGAGAACGAGACGACTTGGGGAGATGATGATAGAAGAAGAGCTATGAGAAAGACTAGAGCTTGTATTTAGAGAGTTGCGATGTACGTAGAGAAAAAGGAGCAATGAGCAGAACGAGCATCAAGGCAGCAGCAGCGTTGAGTTTCCGGGCGAGGTGCTTGGCCGGTTTGGCCGCGGCAATCAATTCCTGGGCACTACGGTCAACCAACCCCTTTTCGACTTCTCTCGTCAGCGTTTCTCTCCTTTTCACAAGGGACAGCCTTTGTTAATGGATAGCGCATACCGATGCGACCCATCTCACAGTCCTCAGACCAACCTAAGATTGTTTTCTCTCTTGTCTGAATCAGGAGAGCTGAGTCACATCTGAGAGCTCGCCTTTTATTTGCCCTGTATGGTGTACCTGAAGAACGTTGGATATAGGAAGGACTCAGTATACAGTGGTCCTTTCTCTCCCCTTGTCCACCTCCTCATCTAGAACAAGTGATCCTTATTGCTCGTGAGTATCCGTTCAAAATCTCTATCCTCGAGTCGGCTAGAATTGTCTGCCATCTGGCTGGACTTTCTCCCCTTCACTTTTCGCTCATATCATTTTTTCTTTCCTTATGCAGTCTGACATCATTCTTCTCGTAGAAATCATGAACCAGGACATGCCTCCACCTCACACATCATCCACAATGAACTCCTCCCTAGCTGAGCCTCTTATCTTGCCTCAGGAGGTACTCGAGGTCATCGTTGACCAGCTCTCCGGCGACCTCATAACCCTGTCTTCCCTCACTTTGACTAGCAAATGCTTCCTCCACCGCGCTCGCTACCACCTCTTCAGCACTTTGAAACTGGATGAATACACGAGGATACCTGACTACATTCTTCCCTTCGCACGTAGGGTTGAACTCGACATGCGTATCCCAGTCCCTCAGCACAATCGGCTATACCTGCTGCAATACAACCTCCCCGCTCTCAGATCGCTATATCTCTCATCCACCAGAAGTCCATTCCGATACTCTGCCCTTTACTTGGCGCTTGAGCTGAGTAATAGCGTTTACATGAATGTGACAAGTCTCCACCTCAAAAACCTCATGGGCTTCGATGAGGTTCACTTCTTCAACCTCGTCGCGTCGTTCAAAAATCTGCAGGAGCTCGCCGTAGGGAGGACAGAGGTTTGTCCTCGTCGCCCTTTGTACCTTATCGGCCCTGTGGTCAAACGTCTTGACCCACCGAGCACACTGAAGGTGTTGGCCGTGTCGGATCCTGTTATCACCCCCACATTGCTGGTCTTGGTTTTCGGATGGTTCAAATCGACTTCATCTATTGTACATCTCACAAGGCTTCGTGTAGAGATGAGCAAGGTACCGGAGGTCGAGATGGTTGGAGAGTATCTCAAACAGAGGGGTCAGTTGCTCGAAGAGTTGACAATTTCTGTGCGTACTCCCAGAGAAGTGTCCACGAGAGGTAAGTATCTCCTCTTCTAGAATCGACCCGGGACTGTGCTAACGATACTCATTTTTAGATCCATTCGCATCGTGGTACTCGCCCACTCCTCAGCCTCTGTCCTTACCTCGTCTCCGCCGTCTGACGATTGGTCACATACTACTCGGCGACTCAACACCACAGATAAATGGCGAAAACGACCAAGTCAACCACAACCTTCCCTCTCTCATACGTTATCTTCGACAAGCCAGATCAACCTCCGTACCAGCACCTACCACACTCTTCTTAACTCTGCAGATCTATATCACGAGTTACTTCGTTGTGAAGGAGCTCGGCAATTACCTCGATTGGGAGGATTTGAGGGACGCTTTAGCCGGTGATGTGCAGACCAACGTCTTGCTCGCGCAGGAGAAGTACGATAGGCCATTTTGGGGTGACACGCGGAAGAGTAGAATTGAGGGGTTCATTGCTGAACAGCTCATGTGGCGTGTGCATTGGCCACTGGCGTGGATGGCGCCAGTGAGCGAGGAGTGATTGTGCAGTTTGTATTATTGTTATTGTGCTTGGACCGAAATGGGCTTTTTATTCCTTTCGAACGCGTGTACCCTACTTTCCTTCTACTCTCATCTCTATTCGCTTTCCTTCACTCTTGGTACTCTCCCCCAACGCCTTTCATCCTTTCGTACACCGTTGCTTCACCAAACCCCGATCAGACTCAGACCCCGACTTGCTTTCCCACTCACCCCATCTATACTTCAACTTCCATATCACCATACTATGTCCCAAATCGACGCTATCTCAACCTCATGGTTCCCCTCAGAGATAATGGAAGCCATCACAGACCACTCTTCCTCCGACTTCACCACTTTAAAGTCCCTCGGCACGACCTGTAAATCCCTCGTCCCCCGCGCACGTACCCATCTCTTCAAATCTGCTGACAGCACGAACGCATCGCCTCTGAGCGCTGACTTCCTTCGTGTCGCGGCGCCCTATCTAGAGGAAATCCTGGTTGAACAGGGCACGGTACAGGAGGTGCTGAAGCACGAGCTGCATCAGCTACGTACGATTCGCTTCTCGAATACCATGTTGTCTGAGGACGTGGTAGTCAACCCTGTCATAGCGGAGAACGTTACCTCCATTGTTCTCGTCGATACCTTTTCCCCGAGCGACATCCAGCTTCTCAATTTCATCGCCGCGTTTAGGAATCTGCGACTTCTGTACGTTGAGAAGATATGTGTTAGAGACTGGCAGCTCTGGAAAGATCCTCAGTCCTACGAGAAAGTCGTCGTAGGATCTCCCCCGCGTACACTCAAGACGGTCAAAATCAACTTTGTGCACGCCTATGTCACAACTGGTACGGTTTTGATGGATTGGCTGGCTCAGTCCGAAGTCGAGCTCGAGGAGTTGGATTTGGTTTGCTTGAAGAAGCATAGGGACGTTCGGCATGTCGGGCAGTTCTTGCGTTCCAAAGGCAGGTTCCTGAAGTGCTTCAGCTTCTCTCTTCATCCACATTTGCATCAAGAAGATGAGTCATCAACGAGTTCGTCTTACGCCTTCTTCTTTTTATGTTTCCCCTCCGTTGATGTGTGTACCGCTTGTAGAACACTTGACCTTCCTCTCCCCGTGGTTCAAGTTCGATCCCGAAACGCCCCTTCTCCTATCCTGCCTCTCTGCTTTCAACGTACGCCACCTCGCCATCGGACGTAAATCAGGGTGTACACCATTTTCCAACAAAGCTCTTCCCACCCTTATCGACAACATCTGTGAAGCCCGGTCCCAAACTGTGCGAAAATTCAATCCGTACGCAGCGGATTTCGCTAAACACGTAGAAGGAGCAGACAGTTTCGTCATCAGCCTCTTCGTTCAGATTGCTGGTAAGGACGGATTATGGCCCGAGGACGATGAGGAGGTGGTGGACTTTGATTACGATGCGTTGAATAAGGTGTTGGCTAAGTGGTGGTATGTTCCGGTTGGGTTTATTGTGACGTGTGGTGGAAACCGGGTGCGGGATGTGATCCCAGACGAGAAGGAGGCGAAAGAATGGAGCTATCGAGTGATGCATCATATTCTCGGGGGATTGAAGAGAGTAATAGATGATGGTAGGAAGGGGACGTTGTGGGCACAAGTACCTTGATTACTGTGCACAAGCTGCGTCGGTTTGAATCTGGTTCGCCTCATTAGGTCGTTCTCGTCTCCTGTTGACCAGGACTTCGAAGCTCGAACGGTATTATACATACACTAGACGTACTATATTTCTGTCTATAATCGTATTTTCTTCCTTTCTCCTCGTCTACGTGCCCGGTTATGAATTCTGGTTGACCCATCTAATCATGGAGAAAGGATATAGTGGTTTACTATTATGTAATCCGTACGTCCCTATTGTTCTTGGTGCTTGGACCTGCAAGCCTCGAGTTTCGGAATAGTCTCGCTCTCTTTCCTTTGAACTCCCTCCGCCCAGAACTCGGTACTCTGCTCTAACCAGCACAGAAATGACCGAACCCCATGCAGTCTCAACCTCATGGTTCCCTTTAGAAATCCTCGAAGCCATCACGGATAATGTTTCCTCTGACTTTACCACACTCAAATCTCTGGGCGTGGCATGCAGATCCCTCGTCCCTCGCACGCGAACATACCTCTTTGGATACGCGCAGAACTCCAAGGATTCACCTCTAGGCCCTGACTATCTCATCGTTGCATCACCATTCATACGAAAGCTACTAGTTGAAGGCGACCAGGCTGTTCGGGTTCTCGACCAAGAATTGCCTCGACTTCGTTCGGTTCGCGTGTCGTACGCCTCTATCCTCTATGGTGAACCCCTTGGGTTCCATGCTGTCGTAAAGGAGAACGTTACCTCCCTTGTCTTCTTCCAGTGTCAGTTCCTGCGGCATCAGTTCCTCAACCTCCTTTCCGAGTGCAAGAGTCTCCGATCCTTATGCATGGAGAGGACAGACTTGATGTCTACTTCCGAATACGATGTGGTCGTGATACAGACTCCTCCACGTACACTGAAGAAACTCACTCTGCCCATGTCAATTCAGTCCTCTAGATCAAGGCTCGTAATCATGGACTGGCTGACTGATTCCAACGTCCAACTTGAGGAGTTGGAGTTGAATTGGATAGAGTTGCAAACGGACGTTCAGGCTGTTGGACGGTTCTTACGTTCGAGGGGGAGGTTTCTCAAGAATATTAACCTGTCTTTGAACCCGCTCATGAGGGGGATAGGTGTCTTTCGGCACCTCCGCACATTGCCAAGGCTTAGCTTCGGCACGACACATTCTAAAAATGGATCGACACATTAGTGAGAATCGACACATTAGAAACTGAGACGTACCTGAGGCTCGACACATGCTGAATAGAGCCAAGAGGATGTGTCGAATGAGATAAAGGGAATGTGCCGAGTGACTCGGGAGGTTGGTTGAGCGATGTCGAAGGACTCTGGGCTCCTAAAAGTGCTGTGCACCAACCTTGGGTGAGTTCTCGTCCGAGTGAGCCGCCTCAGAGCTTTCTGCTTTCCAGGCGATCCGGAGCAGCTAGGTGGGCGGTGGGGATAACGGATTCTTGTAGTGCTCCTCGGGTGTCGATCTCGGAGCATTTTGTACTGTAGAAAGCGTGTTTGCACCAGATCCGAGCAGTATCTTGGAAAATGAGCTGTATCTTGAACAACCAGGGGATAGTTGCTGGTAGATGATTGCGTGGAAAACAGAGAGACGGCCAGTATTGAGCAAGTAGTGAGTGGAGGCGCGAAGAGGTAAAGGCATCATGTGATCTAGGAGTGGAAGCCTGAAGACCGAAGCTTCAACAAGTCAGGACCTCATCTCTCAACACAAAGAGCTGAGGAATAAAGCAAACCTCTGGTATGACCTGGGCATGTAACTTCTCTCAGCTGTCGCCGTCGTTGACGAGTTACAGTGACGTTCTGAGGTCCTGCAGTAGTCCGCCGAGGGATCCCCGAGGACGTCTCACGTCGCCATACCCATCACATGACACACCTATCCCTTCGTCTCTCCGTCCATCTTTCGCCGCCGCACCACTGTCGGCCATTTCGCAACTGCAAAATCTCTTTCATATTTGCTATTTCTTGTATCCTCAGTCTTGATATTTGACGACTCTGACCCCATCAGGACCAAGCTGTCATGATCTCAGCGGGCTCTGGATATCCAGGAAGATGCTGCTCGTCAGTGACGCCGTGGCCTCTGCGTGCATTATAATGCTACTGGGGCGATATTCACGGGAGGATATGCTTCTGTGCTTCGTGGAAGGAATGGTCTGGGGGCGGTTTCAGCCTTTCAGAGCTATACGGTATTACGCTGGGTTTGAAGCGCTTTCGACACATTCCCTTCGATTACTTCGACACATCCTCTTGGTTCCTTTCGACATGTGTCGAACATCTGGTACGTCTCTATTTTAATGTGTCGATTCTAACTAATGTGTCGATCCCTTTTTAGAATGTGTCGTGTCGAAGCCAAGTCTTGGCAAGGTGCGTAGGTGCCGAAAGTGAGGATACCCCCTCATGAGCCTTGAGTCGCAGGGCGGGGGTGTTCTAGTGACTGGTACGTCAGTTCTTCTTCGTACTGGTCGAGACTTTATTTCACAACAACATCCACTCTTACGCTATGTAGAACGTGATTTCTTCTCAAGTTGGTTCCCAAACGCGGGTGAATCGCCCCTCCTCCTATCTTCTCTTTCTCACCTCAACGTAGCCTCCCTCTCCATCGGGAGCGATTTCGCATCCACTCCATTCGCAAACAAGGCTCTACCTTTCCTCATCCAAGGCATCTGTCAAGCACGGCCCCAACCTCCTCGTTCCACCACGCACACCCCACACTCAGAAGAGGAAGAAACCAACGGTAACGACGGTATCATCGTGGATCTTGACGTTCAAATTGTCAGTAAAGATGGGCTATGGCCGGAAGATGATTCGGAAATAGTGGAGTTCGATTGGCACGAGTTGAGCGGTGCGTTGGATAGATGGGATGTTACAGCTAGGATCACCCTGACCTGTTCGGGAGATTGGCTCGATAATGAGATGGAAGATGATGAAGCGATGGAATGGATGGATAGGGTGGTGGATTATATCACTGAGAGGTTGCATGGGAGGGCGGAGAAGAGGAAGCTGTGGGTTTCTTGGTAGGGTGCTGCTGTGCGACGCTGGATTTCGGATTCATTGGCTCATTCCGTTGTTCTGTACCGATATATGGTTACCTGTACGAACGTTACTAGATATATATGTTGTACATACTTCTCATAAGTTTGCGTTGCTGCTAGAGGTGGTGAAAAGAAGGAAGCTCACACGAATATTAATCGGATATGAGATTTGAAGCGGGTCACGGAAAGTTCACGGATCACTGGCAGCCGCGGCCGTCAAGATTGGCCGTTTCAGCGTCTATCACTTTGCCTTGTTAGCAGCTGCCACCTCAAAGAGGGGTGTAACGAACTCGAGACTAACCACCACTTCAAAACGCTCTATAACACTGGCTCCTACTCCATCTCCTCTTGTATTAGCCACTATCTCTACACTGCCTCCTAACTCTCGTATTGGCCAGCTCATCTGTGTGTAATTGCGCGAAGGACCATTCTACGCGTAATTATTCTTGTTCACAAGTCTCCAAGTTCTCTATTGACGAATTCGAAACAGTCCCTCGTGTACACTGTCACTAATATGATAGCTCGCTCTCTTTCTGTGGAGCTCTGGGATATGATTATCGACCTCGTCTCAGAATCCTTCTCGACGCTCAAATCGCTATCGACGGTTCAGAAGTCTTTCCTTCCTCGCACCCGGTACTACCTGTTTCGTTCTGCGCGCTTCTGGACGAGACCAGGGGCAAGGATTCTGACGAAGTCAGAGACATTTCTCCCTTGATTCTCCATCTGACTATCGGGTATAGAAAGTTGATTGGAGAGGTGTTGGGGCGCGAACTCCCGCGACTCCTTTCCCTCCGTTTCTACAGATACGGGTTTGGCGACATACACCTCAGGTTCAAAGACATCAGCTCTCTCAACTTTGCCAAGATCACGACTCTCGACCTTGAACGCATTATATTCGAGGCGGAAGGTTCATTCTTATATTCAATCGGTTCTTTCCCTCAGCTTCGCACTCTCAGGATCTCACAGAATCATATCAACTCGGGGCTCGAAGCTCAATATGACAAAGCAACACCTCCCCCCGGACTGAAAAGCCTCGATTTATTCAAGGCGTTAGACGATCGAGGTACAGTAGTGTCGCTCTTGAAATGGTTAGAGGGGTCTTCGCTCCAATTGGAGACATTGAGAGCGCAGGAGATGATGGATGAATTGGATATAATAGCACTGGGTGAGTACTTGGCTTCGCGGGGCGACTCTGTCAAAGAGATGACATTGTCTCTGAACCGGTATGTTGATTGACGAGGTGAGAATTGCGATTGGCAGTGTGCCTCTGGAGATGTTTGACTGACCTATCTGTCCATAAGATTTTGTTGAATACTTGATCCCCATCCACATGCTCGAGCCTTCTTACATGTCCTCTCTTTCTTCCGTGGTCATCAAGAACATCGTTATCGGCAACTCGGATTTCACCACTACTCTGATTAACGAACTGCTACCGCAGCTTACAGAATCTCTCAAAGTGGTGGCGGAGAAGAACAAAGACGGGTTCGACCTCACTCTTCATATACGTATCGGTGGGCTGCAGAGTGGAGACAGAGAAGATAGGCTAGATTGGGAGCAGCTGGCCAGAGTTCTGGGCGGCGGAGTCGTCAGAACGAGGCTGATTCTCACTTCCCTTGAGAGGAAAGGCCTATGGAAGGATGAGGTGGAGATGCTGTCATGGAGAAGGGAGGTCGAGGCGTTTATCCTGGAGGAACTTCAAGGCGAGACAAGTACCGTATCGTTTGTGTGGCCGTACAGCATGCATCCTTGTATCTCGAGTCTCGAATTCATATGACTCTTGTGCTTCTGTCTACCTCTATTCCTCACAGTGTGTGTCTCTCTATATACTTGTAGCTATTGGTGAAGGCAAGATGAACGCAACTTTGTACTGGGATGTCTTTTGGCGTTGGATTGGTGGGCGGATCACGGATCAGCCGTGGTTTGGAGCCGACGCTCAGCGCGAGGGTTCCTTACACCATTCTTCCACCTTCATCACCCAACGCTCTTCAGGAATCCACGGACGATGACGTGATAGACCTGTTGCTCTTTTCTTTGTGCTCCTTTGAACGGCCTCATTGTAGCTTTTTTTCTCTCGTAATAACAGAGGCGCTTTTACTTTCCTTCGTCGTCGACGCGGGCTTACACGACAAACTACACCCGCCTGCGCCGCAGCTATCCATCATGTACTCCAGTCTTTACACTCAATATTTTGCACAGTCTGTTGAACTCTGGTGTCGGTGAGGCGGGAGGGTGGGAAGAATACTCGGTAAACTGAGCTCGTACCGTGCGCCCATTACTTGCACATGTCAGATCCTCTTTCTTCCTTCTCTACCAATCACCCAAGAACCGCCGTATCCTATGACGCCACAACCAGACTCTTTTTGTGCAGACGATCCACTGCAGATCAGCTGCACACGCTACCAAATTCGTATACGCAACGCAACCCCGCTCTAGGCCCTCAGAGTCGGTCTATTTGAATGGTCCAAATCAGACATCATCCTCTATTCACCAGGCCATCTCCATCCCACACAATTTTCCTCTACCGTATCAGCGAGACGAGATGCTCACGATAACCATAAACGCGACGCAATACAAGAGAGGAACTTCGGCCACATGCACGGTTGCTGCCGGGTCTCCCATCACTTCTCTCAAGATCAAAACTCCATGCAGCCGTCAGTTCCACTTGAACAGATCCTGCGAATCCGTCCTTGCCTTCTGATCTCATGATTCTTGCTGGGGAACCCAGGCCGGAGGTTTGTATAGTACTCGAGTACATAACCCCATCCGCTCTCCACACCTCCTTCTGTTCCCTTTCTTCTCCGCTCCTCTCACAATCCCTCACCCCACGACCCAGGGCCTCTCTCAACGGCAGCTCTATGATTGAACTGTAATGATCCTCGTCCATATCGCTCCTAGAACTGAATCACCTTTCTTATCGGCCGAGGACGATGGGACCGAGCTGAGAGTGGTCGGCCAGAATATCAGTCTGGACGTGAAGAAACTCGTAGCGGGGCTGACGATGTTCGGTGAGTCTTCGAAAAAACGTGTTTTTCCTTATCCATAATCCATGATATCATCGCGGAGCGCGG
This sequence comes from Agaricales sp. HM26-F1, assembly GCA_002718315.1. Taxonomy (NCBI): domain Eukaryota; kingdom Fungi; phylum Basidiomycota; class Agaricomycetes; order Agaricales; species Agaricales sp. HM26-F1. The sequence continues at coordinate 81,972 of NIBX01000112.1, read as the reverse complement.
GACGAGGAATGCTGATATGGGGTTCGTTTTTGGGGGTTGTTAGGCATGTACTTTCTGCTTTGCAGTATCGCGCTTCGAACGCTCGTGTAGGTCTCGACCTTTTTTTCCTGTATCATCTCGGGAACCGCGTTTTGGCAACTGTTTGTATCTGGTGTTTGATCTCTGACCGAAACTTTTTTTCCTATTCATCTAGGAAACGACCCCAGAAGACTCGGCGGACCTGGCTGCTCCTCTCAGCCCTCGCCATAACATGCGCCCTCACCACCATCTCCTGCGGTCTCGACATCGCATACCTGAACGCGAAGATCCAACTTATCCTCATCGATGATCCCCGGTCTCCTATCGGGGAGAGGTTGGAGAGGTATAACGGACTCGGGTGGTTGCAGAGAACGAATAATCTGCAGAACGTGTTAATTGGGGCGGGAGATTCTGGGTTGTTGGTATGTGAAGTGCTTTTGTTGCTCTGTGTGGCTTTGGGATTGACTCGGAAGATTGTTTGCTAGTTCATCATCAATGATATACTGGCGAGCTGGAGAGCCGTTTCGTTATGGAGATCACACTGCGGGTCGTTCATACCTCTTGTCCTCTACTTTCTCGTCTTCTGCAGTTTCGGTACGCATCATGTTTTTCCCTTCTTCAAAGTGTGTTGACTCTTCCACAGCTCTATGGATAACGTTCTCCGTAATCGCATGCACGATTGATCAAACCCTCGTTACCAACACCAACATGTTCGCTATCATCGGGATATCGTGTTCGACACTCAGCATGGCCTCGAATCTCCTCGCTACAGGTATGATAGGGTATATTGCCTAGTGAGTTGTACTTCCTAGACTCCCTTTGGGGTTTTGAAGACAGGAGGGAAAGGAAACTGATGCCGTGTTTTTGGTTTCTAGTCGGCATATGTCGTTCGCATCGAAACGCGGGATCAGGCCAAGTGGGACGAAGATTCTGATTCTGTTGACTGAGTCTGGATTGTTGTACGCTGCGATACAGGTGCGTCACGTCTTCTCGCTTGACTCGGGAATCATTTGGTTCTAGATCTGATTTCCCGTGTTGTGTAGATCATCCGTTTGGGTCTGACGCTGAGTATCGACCCATCGACACGGCTTTACGGTCCTTTGTACGACGCGAATTATATCTTTCAGAGTGCTTCCGTTGTCGTGACGGTGAGCCTAACTCTTCCTCTTCTTCACCCCGCCTATCAATGCCTTTGCATACCTCTTCGCTATCACTATCAACTTCACACGACAACTCAACTAACTTCTCCACTTTTTCACACAGGCAATGTACACCCCCGCACTCATCCTGATCATCAACTACGGCTACTCTATCTCCGACACGGGCTGGACGAACACTTCTTCCGGCGCCTCTCCCTTCCCCCTGCGCACCGGAAACAACAACAGTCATAACAACGGCAAAAACAAGACGGTCAGTGGGATTGTGTTCGGTCACAGTGAGAGGACGCAAGAGTCTGAGTATACGACTGATGTGACTGCGAATCTGGAGTTGGACGGGGACGAGTCGCAGTTGGGAAGTGAGGAGGGGTTTGGGATGAACAAGTTGAGGCCTGGTGTTGATGAGGGAAAGGTCATGGAGAGGAGTGGGGTGGGTGTTGCGGTTTGATTAGGGTGTTATGATTCATGTTGTAGGTTCGATGAGGGGCGGGCTTCTATTCGTGGTCATTGGGAGTTTGTTACTCACCAAACTGGACTCATGCTAGAAACGAGATGTACTCGCGAGAGATTTGTATCCATTGGTTTCCTACACACCTTATTTACCTCGAAATGATTTGCTCTGCTCTTGGCGTAAGCGATATAACCAGCCAGACCTTCAACTGAACTCGAAGCAAACAGCTCTATACCTCTTACTATGACTCGGATTTCTGTTCACGATACACGTATATTGGTATCGAAGATGTTATTCCCTCCTGCTATTTTATGACTTGCTGGTGCAGTTGAAGGGTAAGGGAAAGGAAAGAAAGAAGCTTGTACACAAAGCCTGCTTTACCGTCCATATAGAGATTTACAACCGCTTAGAGACTACAAGATTGTAAAATATTGGGGAAACGAGAAGAAACAGGAGTCAAAGATTCTCTTACTAGAAATCTCCGAAAGGAAACCCTGAATGAGCTCTGGTGGCGCACGGATGGCTCAGAGCCAGAACGAGCCTGTAGCTGGGAGGTCACCGAGCTGAGGCCAGGCAGGACGGATGCGTTGTGGTCTCAACATCACTCAAGAGCTCAACAAGGACGAAACGTTGTGTACCCTGTCGGGTGCCGATGAGTGAGCTTCGTTTGGCATATTGGGTTATTCATGATATAGCCAGATGAGAAAGGACATACCATTACACGAAGCTGCAGACCCGTCCAGTGAACAACAGACATCTAAAACAACCTTCCACCCGAGTTCTGACAGTCTCGTTTCTGAAGATGAGCGGCTGGCGTCCACGAGGACTAAAGGCTATTCATTCTCAACAACCAAAACTCCAAGAGAAAGACGATGACGATGAGGCAGTCGCTGGAGTGGGGGCTCGAGTCGATGGGTGTTGTGATGTTGGTGAAAACAGAGCGCCATTGAGGCGGTGTACCGGACTGAGTAACTGCAATCATCTGACGACCAATTTCCCTGCAACGAAAAGCATTGGTGCTTGATACTCTTCGGCATCAACTTCTCATTATTGTGCAATGACCAGATTGGCGATGGACTTATTTCTCTTCGCTCTGGACTCAAAAGACTGGAAAGTTCTAAGCACGAATCACAAGACGCTCATCAGTCGGATTCTTCCACGAACTTTGATGATGATGGATCAAGCTGATGGATTCTGAGGTTGAGCGCTCTGGGGGCATGTGGGAGCCTCGAGCCCTCTCTTGTCCTCCTACGGCGATATTGACTGTTATGTTCAAGGGTCCGCCCAAGAAAAAGTTCAAGCAAAAGGCCAAATCAGAGTGTGGTCGAACAGACCCAGTACATCCCTCATCATCCGAGCCTGAGCGTCTCGGATCCGCCTCTCTTTCCTTGTCTGCATCTCCCCTCTCCTCCACAGCACCATCAGCCATCGGTACCACCCTGGGAACTCCTTCCAGCTCTACTCTGACTACGCATTCCTTACCCTCGGTACCTCCTCAGGACCAAAGCCGCACCGCGCCAGACATAAGTGTCGACTTTGGTGCCTATAGTACGATCCGTGGGTACTTGCTTGTTTCAACGATGCCAGCGTTACTCATAATGTGATATGTGTATCAGACGCTGGGAGAGATGCTGGTAGTCACAACGTCATCAACAAGAACAGGAACAAGACCATCTTCCAACAGATCAACAACAATTTCAACGGTACGATATCGATGGTGGGATGAATATCAGAAATTGGCACCACTAACATGATATGTTGTACTAGCTCCTCTCTATGTCGAACAAGAGGTTTTGGATCGTATCGTAAGTTCTCTCTGGCGATTATAATCCTTGGGCCGGACGCTCATTCCGTATATAGACCCAGAAGATGGGCTCTTATCTCGTACATGAGGCCCAGTTGACCAGAGATGTCCATGGAAAAACAACGCTGTGTTATTCTGACACTCGTCAGGGTGTACTCGACTTCATTCTCTCGTGGGTCGCAAGAGAGTTGGCTGGGTCCAGTGAAGAATCCAGTGTCTCAAATCACAGTATCTGCGTTATTGGCGCTCCAGGGAGCGGAAAAACCACGATCGCCAATACAGTTATCGTCCAGCTGCTCCAAGAAGCTGCTCGTCGCTGTCCCGGGCTGGTCACTGTCCACTACTGCATTCGTCGGAGCATAAAATCCACTACTGACGCAGACAAGGTCCTGACAACTCTAGTTCATCAGCTGTCGCTCCAGTCCCCTCCTGCAGCGAAACGCGTCGACAGGCTACTCGCAGCCACACCCCACACTGGAATCCTACCAGAAGAATCGCAGCGAAGGATATTTCTAGAAGCCGTACGGGCCTGCAAGGAGAGGGTCCTCGTCATTATAGATGCCCTAGACGAAATTTCCGATAGAGAATCTCTCGCGACCACACTCTCCCATATCATTACCCATACGCCGAGTCTACCCAATCTACGACTTCTTCTGACCACACGGAACGAGAGCGAGGTCATCTCCGGTCTCGGAAGGGAGGTCATGGATGCGATCACTCTTAACATCCCTACGGAAGACTCCGTGGATGAAGTTCACCGTTATCTTGCTGGTCGGCTTAGGAAGGGTATCGCTACCAGATTCAGAGACAAAGAGGAGTGGAAGAGCTGGCCGAGCAATAAACAGATTGCATCCCTCGCCGACAAGGCTGGTGGTCTCTTCATCTGGGCTACAACAGCTTGCGACTTCATCCTATCTTATGTGAAGAAACATGGAACAGCGGGACGAGACAAGGTGATAGATGAGGTGGGGAGGATTGGAATGAAGGATGTGAACGCGTTATACACGCTCGTGATGAGGAATATCCTTGGAGAGGAGTCAGATGATGACGAGGATAAGACGAGACTAGATCGGATCAAGGGGGTCCTTGGTTTTATTATCATCGCAGATTATCCACTCGCTCTTGACGACATCGTCGGATTTCTTGGGCTGGACGATTTTGACGTACCACACTTCGTTGAGCTCGCTCGCAGCATCCTCGTTCCAGGTACAGATGCCATCACCGACTCAACCATTCCCCAGATGCACAAGTCATTCGTCGACTTCATCACCAGCGATCGCGCTGCCGAATTTCAGATCGTCATCACAGAACATCACGGCTACGCAGTCGACCGTGCTTTCAAGTGCATGAACTCCCATCTTCGATTCAATATTTTTAATTTGCAATCTTCTTTCGTGCCCAACGACGAGGTTGAAGGCTTGAAGGATCGGATTGCCACTCTTCCCAAAGGGCTTGTTTATGCCAGCGAATGTTGGGGATATCACCTGAAGAATGCCGGCACAGAATTTTCACTCCCACTGTCTTCCGTCCAAACTCTGCTACAGGAACAGCTCCTTTTCTGGTTGGAGATCATCAGCGTAAGGGAGAAAGTTGATGGTGCAGTCGACTCCATGTCTATATTGAGGGATTGGCTAGGGAGGATGACTCCTGTGGTTGCCATACGAGGAAAGCGTGGTTACGACGTGGATATGGCAAGTTTTGCTAGTGATGCAGCATACCTCATCGATACGTTCGGGGGATGCATATATTGCAGTGCCCCGCACATCTATATCTCCCTCCCTGCATTCTCTCCAAGAGACTCCGTTGTGGCACGCCACTATCGACAGAAATTTGTTGCCAGAGTTATTCCGCCAGTCTCTGGGATACCGCGAAATTGGGACTCGTGCCAGTGGGAAGGCTTCCCAGCGATGGCGGATAATGACGCCATATGCTGCATCTCCTTCTCACCCTCTAGTAGTCGCCGCATTGCTGCTGGCTATGACCGCGGCACTGTTCGCGTCTGGGATGTGAAAAAAGGCGAATGCGTCCTCGATTTATTGGAGGGCCATGAAGGTTACGTCTATTCACTCTGTTTTTCGCCCGACGGTCGCTTCATTGTGTCTGGTTCCGCTGATAGAACCCTGCGCATCTGGGACTCGATTACCGGGAAATGCATCCTCGGCCCACTACAGGGCCATACAGGTGCTGTTCAGTCAGTGTCATTCTCACCGAACAGCCAACGCATCGCATCTGGCTCTGAGGATGGAACCATTCGCATCTGGGACTCGCACACCAGTGATTGTGTTCTTGGTCCACTCGATGGTCACACCGGAACTGTATCCTGCGTCTCGTTTTCCCCCAAAGGGTCGTACGTTGCATCGGGCTCCTATGATAACATTCGACTCTGGGATGCTCGATCTGGCAGATGCGTCCTTGAATCACTCACAGGGCACAAAGGCACCATCAACTCCATTTCTTTCTCCCCAGACAGTCGGTACATCACATTCGGCTTTGATGACAGAGATTTACGGATCTGGGATACGCACACCGGCAACTGCACCTGCGGTCCTCTCACCGCCAGTACTGGTTCCGTCTCGTCTGTTTCATTTTCCCCCAATGACCGATACATTGCCTCTGGTTTTAAAGATGGAACCATTCGTATCTGGGATGCTCGGACCGGTGTATATTTAGCTGGCCCGATTACTAGCGGTCACGACCAGGCGGTCTCTTCGATCTCTTTCTCATCGGGCAGTAGATATCTAGCCTCTGCGTCAAGTGATGGGACCATTCGAATATGGGATACAAAAGTGCTACTGCGTGGTCAGGGTAGCTTTCCAGGTAGTTATCCTAATGGTACGCTCCTAGTAGTCTTTCACTGCTCAGCTACTGAATGACCCGCAATTCCCTACATAGCCTCTGCTGGACTTGTTACGGATGATTCCGTAGTAGAAGAGTATGGTTGGACTCTGGGTCCTCGCGAAGAGCTGTTGTTCTGGGTTCCAATAGGGTTTAGGGAAGCTCTTTGGCGTCCTTCCACCCTTAGACTCCTGGGCGTGCCCACCATGATCAAACCAGATCTCAGTAATCTCGTCACTGGGCTGGAATGGCGAGACTGCTTCCCCAATCTCCCATCTGCATGTAACTAGCGCGCCAAAGGTTTTCATGACTTGTAATTCCACTCGACAGAGACACAACTGACTGCGCCTAGCCTCTCAGATTTATACGCACCTGTGGGGCCCATGAAGGCTGAATTCCTCTCCTCGTCTTTGAGTAGTTCCCACATAACGTGGAAGTGCTGTAAAAGTACTTGTTTTACCCAGGGAAACTGGAAGACTTCGTCTATCCCACTCATGAGAGCTTACAACCCACACGGCAGTATGCATGGATACGAAAAGATGGTTCAATGCACTCTAAATGCGGTTGGTGAGGCGTTGGCCGGAGGAAGACTAATATAGTTGAGGTGAGATTTATTTGAAGGAGACGATTGGTATATGGTAGCGGAAGTTAAGAAGGGGTCAACGCCACCTCCACTAATCATGGTTGGCACAGAGTAGCGTAAGATAGAGTCGATGTATCGTAAGTTTCGTAAAGATAAGCACCATAGAAAAGCTTCTACAGCTTATTCGCACTTCTATTGGAGCCACATGTAACAGTCCCGGTCTGTCTGACATAGCGAGCCCACGTCGATTCTCAAGGATTTGGATGAGAGCGGACTTGGTATCGTATGGTCATGAACGAGATAAGCAACCCAGGCGACAGTGCTCTCGTCCATCACTACTGGGAAAATACCACTGCATTAGTTCTGACCACAGATACGGTCGCGAAGGGGGGATACCATAAGCATCGAGCGTCGCCGAAGGATCATATTCTGATGACTGAACGTGAGTACGGTACACAGAAACACATACAAGTCAATGGGACTGCAATGTCACCGGAGATCAAAACGACAACTACTTCTCCCGTAACAAAAACCGAAGACCAGACCGTCGTGGATCATGAATCATCCACATTTATACTTACTATACATTCAACCGCAATTCCAGCTTTGAAGGTTTATGTATGCGGTTGGATGTATGCACAACATAGCCTGGTGATGTGAGAGTGGTTCGGAGAGTTTATGTATACAGCGGCGTGAACGCTCGATACCGAGATAGATGGGTGGATTTCATACCAGGAAATTGACAGGCTGTGGTAAGAGAGGGAGAGATAAGGGACTCAGAAAGGAATTCAGAGCTTGGAACCAAGAAATTGAGTCCGGCGATGGACGAAGCAAGAATATGAAGATGAGAAGATTCGCCACAGGCTCAGCAATGGCGCGTTTTAGCGAGATGAACACTTTCGAGTGAGCACGACAAAAAGCCACGACGATGACGCGAGTATGGCGTAGTTTTACCAAGATATAAAAGCAAGTTCATCTTGCCTGAGAATGCAGGAGCCAATAGTCATCGTCCAGCAGTCGGTCGAAACTTGAAGGAATCCGGTTTACGTATACGGCTTGCGACGGTTGCAGTTGTGAACGATGGGAGACGAGATGATGTGCGAGGAGGCGCCGACGCCTTGATAGGTGTTGTCGTTAATGTTCTGTAGAAGATAGATTTCATATTCATTATAGACGAGATGAAAGATGCAGGGATGTATTAAGCCAGGCCCAGGCCGACGAAGACGCGAAAAATACAGACACAAGCAGAGTTGCGTGTAAGAAGAGACGTCGACCAGAACCAATTTGAACCAGGCTAATTTGGTTTACAACAGAGCAACATTGGATCCTGAGATGCATGAAGGAACAGGGAACAGAGAAAATGTGATTCCAAGACGTTTCTCGAACGTGGTGGGTCATGAAAGGAATTTTGAAAATGAATGGTCAGAGGAAACGCTCGATGACGCACGTTCCGCTCAATCTCGCCCTGTTGGAAGGCTTATCGGTGCCGACGCCCGACCGGCTTTCTCCGAAGCGCCGAAAGTCCGAATCCCGACGGATGCGAATCCGAGGATGACCATGGTCCCTCCTTTCTCAACTTGAACCCATACTGTGACATCATACTGTGCTTGTTTTCCGAGTTCTGGGCTGGCTTGTATGATTTCTAGAGCTCTTTAGTCGTTGCCTGACTCGACGAGTAGAAAGCTGACTCTATCTCTGGATCGATCGCGCACATCGCGGCCATGAACCGCTAGTACCTATCACCTCTGGCGCGGTGGATTGCGTTATATGAGCACCAACAGTCTCGCAATCATACCACCGACAGCCCATTCTCAGGACCACCCACAGATATTCTTATCGTTATTCTTTCACTCCCAACTCCTTGTACCTTCTCCCTTTGTTTCTGACGAGCCCCATCGACGGTAAACCCCACGGCGCCTAGTGCAATTTGCCTTCCGCTGACTTTGCCCCTCCTTCGTCATGCAGTGACCAGTCTGGGCTTCGACGAGAGCTTCTTCTGGGTGTACACCACACGCACGAGCCCGATCACTATGGACATTTATAGATCTGGGGTTATTCTTCACGCATTCGTGGGGCACATACACTTTCTGTACTCACGCGACGGCGTCCTGGTTTGTCGAGCGAGATAAGCGGTGGGAGTTACGTTGTTTCTTATCTGGGCTGTGCCCGGTTTGGTGGGATCGTGAATCTGAATGGCTGTCTGTGGGTATTCCTCGCTACTTTGTGCATCGTGGTCGAGAAACGAGTTTATATTGACAGTACGCCTCCCTTAAAACTTTGCTTTGGCTCTCGACCTCTAGCTACTTGATATTCTGATCCAAACACATTCCACAGCTGGACCAGATACAGTTATTAACAAAACCCACGTCAAGTCATCGGAATTCCGAACCCACAAAGAAGCTCAGAAGAGGTGTATACCAAACGGGAAGAAGCGTGTACCACATGGGTAAAGTCTAGCCAGTTCTTGTTGAAGCAGGCAGTTCTGGTTCTGATCACTGATCCTTCGATTCAGATGGGATGGCAAAGTGCGTGATGGTGGTTGCGACATGTCATCGCTGTGTCTATGGACCCTGGAAGAGGTTGCGGTGTGGTAGAGCCTAGATGAAGAATACAGAGGTTGTAGGTCCATATGTGCGTATAGTATAGGGTCTTATCTATGATCAGTTGGATTTCTAGACGTGTCCACTCGCGGCTTCCTTTGTCTCTCCATTTTTGAGCACCACTATACAGCAATGGACAGCTCAGCGATCCACGGACATGTCCTGTCACAAGCCCCCTCGTCTTCGCAAGCACCCCATTTCCATTGATCCATCCCAACAGCTCTCGAAGGCCCCCCACTGTGGGTTCGTGATACTACTACGAACCTATCGACAATTATAATAACCACTACCGAAGTATAGGCATCATCCATAACCTAAGAAGAACTCCACGACAAAAGCAAGCAGCTCGTACCTAGCCTTTCCTCATCCTGGATTTTTGCGTTTGATCCTCGCGAAAACGCTTTCAATTCCGAGAAGCGACGACGTCCCTCTCTCTTTTCTCGTTCTCTTCGCACGATCCCTCGCGGCCTTGAGTCAGTCTTCCTTACTTCCTTACCTCTTAAGCTACCTTCGATCTCAAGAGTAGTTTCAGGGACCAGATAAATGGTGGACTATGATGTATTCCCTAGTCAAAAGAGTTACGAAGAAATGAGTGGCATGAGAGTATGTAGTCTCTCGGGTTCGTCCGTTATACAGTTTTCGAGTACACTGTTGTGCGGTCACGAGTTGGGAATAAGCTTGAGCTTGAGAATGCAATGGTGAATAAGATCTAGCATTCGGGACCGGCCGTCTAGTAGTGATTAGCCACTCGGCGGAGAAGTTGAACGTTGAGGCAGAACATGGGATCCCTCGAGTTATGCACGCGTTGTATTTACAATATTGGGTGCACCTCCGACGGGCGCGACGTTGGGGGGGGGATAACACGTACACCGTACACCACACTTCCCTAGTCATTGGATGCACTGGGACTCAGAGTATCTTGCTCTTGCTCTAACTTTACCTCCCGAGCTCTCAAGAAATAGCGCTAGCACCCATCTACTCCCATCTCCCCATCTCCACAACACGCGTAACGCCACCGGTGCTAACCCCCAAACCCCTCCAGTCACAGGATCAGTCGCAGGTCGTACCTTTAACTCCTTATATTGAGTATCGAATAGGAGGGTTCGTCCTGTTTGTAGTAAATATTAGCGTTGCAAGAAAGTCATCGTGAGAGGAGGTTTACGGAGAATAGGGAGTTCGAAGGCTGAGCACTGAGCACTGAGTTGCGCTCGGCATGTTCTAGATCCAGTCTGGTGTGACTCTAGGAGCTGAGGGGGAAGAGCGAAGCAACATAGATGACGCGTCGAAACAAGACAAGTGAGATGTACCGTATACAGTTTCTTGACGCACGAGATCGACGCGAGGGGAAAACCCAGCCTAAACCTAAGCCCAAGTCCAAACCTAAGTTCGAACTCAAAATCCAGACATAGAGAAAAAGCCCCTTGAAAGACGTGTTAGAACACCTATCACACCTCTCAAGCTCAGACTCTCACCGCAATCCAACACACTCACGACAAGCAACAAACAATACCACAGTGAAATCAACACTGCAGATACTATTTGAATCCGAGCCCTTGGCGCTGGGTTTTTCATTACCCCCTTACTCCTGCTCCCTGCTCTCCTGCTCCAGTCGCGGTCAGGGGGGCGGGAGACGGGTCCCACGGGGTCAAATCCGGATGTTGATCAATCTAGTGAATTTGAAGAGATCCGAGTCGAAAGACCGAAAATGGTCGTTTTATTTTGGTTCCGATCCCCAGGATAGGGGGGTATACCATTTTACCACCTATAGCATTATTTGGGGTCGAGAGGGAGGAGTGAGGGAAAAAGAATTTGGGCGGAGGTGTTGGCAGGAGGATGATGATGTCCCGGTCTCGGGGAGATGGATGACTAGGACTTGCAGAGGTCGTGCGTGGGGTAACAGTAACAATTACTTACTACGATTGAGACTAAGATCGAGATGGGGTAAGTAATAACGGAAACAGTAACATCGCATAAGATCTCTCGAGAACAGGGATGAGAGAGCCGAGGTATGACTTATCCCTCAGCTTGACGGCGATGACCCCCGTCCTCCGTCCTAGTCCCCGGAGGAGGAGCGGAGAACAATAGCCCAGTCCTGCCAGTGTACAGCCTGTACTAAGCACAAACGAGCTGTGGCATAGTTTTGATCCCAGCTAGAATATGGAAGCACCCGTCGCGAGGGGTGGTTCTAATGACTCTCGCCACACCTCTGGTCCCTGGATATCGGTGGTAGCCGTCCCTTTAGAATAAAGAAGGGAAAAAACACAGGAAAACAAAACACTGCGTTTTCTTTATGGAAATCAATGCTATCATCGGCTCACCTGATGATGATAATGATGGGTGTGTGGAGGACATGGAACGGAGATCTGCGAACGTGTGCGAAGCTGGGAGAGAAAAAGAATGCTTAGAGACGTGTTGGAGAGTTCTATGTTCATCAGATTCAACGGAGGGTTTCGCACGGTGGCTGGTCGTGAGAACCCACTCATGCGAGAGCAAGTATAGGTTTGCTGTACACTTTGACCGGCGGTGGAGAACGATTCAGAGTCTAGGAGGAATCGAGAACGTTAACGCGCCGACTCGGAGTCGGTCGGTCACCATCACCAGAGCGAGAGAAAGCTAGTAAACTCAGACAACGCCGGACTCCGAGTCGATATCGTCAGCATCACCGGGCATCAGGATTCAGTCACTGGAAGGGTACAGTCGTCGACGTCGAACGAAAAATCGCTTGCGTTATCTCTCACTCAATCTTCCGTAGCGATGGCACGATCCCCAGAATTTTAAGAAACTCCCAAGAACCAAAAAAAGAAAAAAGAAGAAAAAAAAAGGATTTTTAACCTCGGACGACTTTTCCAGTCAACCCGACATACGCACAGAACGGCCGGCATGAGGTTTTTTTCTGACGAATAAATAGAGTTATACACTACGTTGATTCAGTTACTGTTGATGGGATGGTTTCTAACCCTTCTGATAGAGACAAACTGACGGTGGTATGTACACTGTACGTTTAGGGGTGTCCTCCGTTACAAGGGGGATAACAATCGTACCGCTATACAGTTAGTACCCTAGATAATGTAAAACGAGATTTATCGAACGTTGTTACACGAGTTATCGAGTCGGAAACTGTGGACTGGGGACTGGGGAAGGACATGGAGTGAGAAAATCGACTCGAACCGTTTGAATAAATAGCTAGGGATATGAATCCCGACCCTCGCCATCTCCAAGACTCTGAGCGTCTCTCCACACCGTGCTCAGATAAACACATACAGTAGAGATAAGAGACAACCCAATTCTCGAGCGCTCTACATATTTCTCGCAGTCGGAAGGAAATGAAGGACAGGGGCCCCTGGGCACGGCATGGCATTGTATGGGTATGGGCAATGATAAGATCCAGATCTGGTCGGAATAAGGGGGCTGGATGGTTGGTTGATCTCGATCTGTATTGAATGAACTATGAAATTTTTTCTCTCTCTCACGAATTGAACAAGTGCTCCACTTTACTCAGGGATCTCAAGAAACGGAAGGATAAAGAGAGAAATGGGTAGATAATGACAAAGCCTCTTTCTTCTATACATCGGTCCAGCTTTTCCTTCTTCCCTCTACACACTTCCCTTTTCTTCCTCCTCCCCTCCTCTTCGTCGAAGTTGAGAGAGAAGAAGAGGCATAGCTGGTAATGCCTTACTCCCTCCCTCCTCCTCCTATGAATGGCGGATCCGTACCAGGACGACCTCGTCATCGTCGGTCCTACGCCAGTGCGGATTCGCACGACAGTACCACTACCACCGGCACCACTGCTACCACCACTGCTACCAACAGCACGGCTACGAACGGGTTCGCATCAACGTTCCGTCGTACCCCTCCCACCTCTCCCACCCTCTCAACGGACATAGCTAAAAACTCACGGTTCCACTTCAACGAGAACGACGACAGCACGCCGTCTGCCAGTTCTGACGAAGACGATGACGACGAAGACGATGATAATGATGACAATAATGAGGACGACGATGAACTTGTCGACCTCCTGCGTCCGCCTTTGAAGCTCAACCCGCGGTCGTCCCTGCCTCTCAACCTTACCGTGGACCTCCCTCCCCATCCTCCTACTCCTCATCCTATTCCTCATTCGACTGCGCGGAAGGGGGGTGTACCGTTCCCTCGTTCGTCACCGCTGTTAGGACCTGGATCACCGGCGACGACGACGACAGCGGCGTATCGAGCGCCTTTCTCACCCGCTCCTCCTAGTACCGGCGTCACTTCTCCATCCATAGCTAATGCTACCCGTGTGATCCGCCCCGTCGTAGCACGCACGTCTTCATCCCCCGTCATACTCCTCTCAAACGGCAAACCCCTCAAATCATCACTCAAATCGTCCTCTTCCTCACCATCCATCCATACACGGTCCAATTCCCACCTCGGGCTTCCTACATCGCACCATCACCACCATCACCACCATAGTAATGGTCATTCTGCGCACCTACGAGCTGCGTCAGCTCCTACCTCACCCAACGACGATGCTAGTGACGTTACAGAGACCAGGGGCAGTCCTGCTAATGAGATGTGCAGCCCCCCGCTGAGCGCGAGCAGCAGCAGCGAATCCGTCCCCGGTACACCCAAGAACGTACACTTCGCCCGTAATCTGAGCAGCGTACGGCTCTTCAGCCGACGTGCTAAACCCGCTGCTCTCCTCCAAACCGACGGCGATGGTGCGGTGGGCGATGAGACGGAGGAGACTGAGGAGGACGAAGGGTCTGGGTCTGGTTTCGGTTCTGGGATGGGTGGATATGGTATGGGTGGGTTCGCTATGGGTGGATTTGGGATGGGAGGGTACCCTGGGAGGAGGCGGTATTCGACTGCGTCGCAGGGGGCGTTCCCGTTCCCTAAATTTTTACCGACGAGGGGGGAGGGAGGAGGTGCTGAGGGCGGGGAGAGGAAGTACGCTATCGCTGCGAGTCCGGGTACTTCGCATATCCCTGCCTCATTCCCCTCTCCACATGCGAACGTGCATCTCGAGACGGTGGTGCTCAATCACCCTGCCTCATCCCCATCTTCATCTCCGCCACCTTCCTCGTCGTCCTCGTCGTCCACATTAAGTGCCTCATCCGGCTCATCCGGCTCATCTTCTCCGGTTTCATCAGTCTTAAACCTCTCAGGCAGCGTACTCGTTCGCAACCTCGCGTTCGCCAAGGACGTAGCAGTGCGGTTCACACTCGACGAGTGGCAGACCACGTCTGAAGTCTCAGCGCGATACGTGGACTCACTCCCCTCCTTGCCTCATACGTTTTATTCGTCTCCGCATTCTGTTATCACCTCTTCCTCTTCATCCGCCTCAGAGTTTACTTCATCTGGACTAGTGGGAGGAGGATTGGAGGGAGGACCGAACTGGGATCGATTCGGATTCAGTATCAACCTCTCTGACCACGCACACGCGTTGCACGAGCGCACGCTATGGATGGTCGCCCGGTTCGCTGTCAACCCACACTCCCCTCCTCATACTGACCCTCATCTACACGATGGGGGAGGTAGTCACGGTCATGGGCATGGTCATGGGAACGGTGGAGGAAGGGAGGAGTGGTGGGACAACAACTGTGGAAGGAATTACAGGGTTGGATTCGTACTCGAGTCTGAGAGGAGTAAGACGGAGGCGACACTGAGCGGTGGTGCGACACCGGCGCTGGGTGGGTTTAGGGAGAGAGCGAGGGCGAGGGGGTTATCTGCGCCTCGTAAGTTTACTCTCTTTCTAGCGACTCGATGAACATGTCTCTGATTTTCGTTCTTATCTACGAACAGCGGCACCTATACCCTCAAAACCTCTCCCCCCGCTCACACTCCCCTCTCACCCCACCACGAGACTGCAGAGCATGAAACCAGCCACGCAGATATCTATCCCGAGCTATAGCCCGCCATCTGCTTCTTACGCTCATGCCCAGGCTAGTGGGTATAGTGGAAGTGGGTATAGTGGAAGTTCGAGTGGGAGTACGGAAGAGTTCAGGAACGCGGCGAATAAGACGACGAGCGAGAGGTTGAAGAGGCTGAGTTTGATGAATTATGCGAAGCCCAGTTCTTCGGCTACGACTACACCTACGGCGGGTACGCCTACACCGGGTACGCCCCCTGTGGGTACGACTGGCGGCGCGCCCGCTGCTATCGATACGTCTGGTGTGTATGCGTCATCTATGACGTCGTCTAGTCCTACCTCCGCCACCTCCTCCACCTCAGCTAGTACTTCGTCCTCAACGTCGACTTCGACGAGGAGCAGCCCGCCTACACTCGTCCGCTCCTCGTCCTCTTCATCGTCGTCGTCGTCGTCGTCGTATATGTCAGATGAGGAAGAAGACGAGGCGCTGAGGACGCCTGATTTCGAACTTCCTTATGAGGATGGGGATAGGGGTGGGGATACGCCTACGCCCAAGGGGGTTGAGTTTCCTTTGATGAGTGATGGGGGTAAAGATACGAGGATGAGGATGGGTGGGGGGAAGGGTGGGGGGAAGGGTGATGGTGAGGTGGGGGTGGTGCAGAGGCAGGGTGTGAGGACGGATCGTGTGCCTCTCGTCCCTTCCTCCGGCGTCACCAGCTCTATCACCTCCTCCACCCCTGCCCACTCGTCCTCCTCTCCTGCCTCCGGAGACTCCTCTACGGAATCAGACTCAGACTCCCATCCCCAACCCTCAGAAGAATTCGAACCCGAAGCAGAAGAAGACGAAGAAGGAGAGGAGGAGGAGATGAACAAGATCATCACCCCCAACCTCGCCTCTGTGACCACCGAGTCTGCATACGAGGCGTTCTTGAGGCAGTGGTGTTTCGCGAGTACGAGTGGGCCTGGGAGTGCTGTGTCGTTTGCTTCTTCGGGTTCGGATGTGGATGTGGATGGTAGGAGTGTGATGGGCGGTGGTGGGATGAGTGGTGGGGCGAGTGGTAGGGCGAGTGGGTCGCCGTCGAGGGGGAGGAGTCCTGGGATTGAGGTTCTTTAGGTCTCAGTGTTTTTTTTTTTGTTTTGTTTTGGTTCGGTTGGGTTTGTTTTTTAATGGTGGGTGCTTCTCGCTGTTCCCTTGTTTGTTTGGATCTTGTGAGCTGACATGACGCTTCGTTGTTTCAGGGATTTTTGTCCATCTTTCAACCCTGGACGTGTTTTTCAACCCCCTTCACTCTCGGTTCTCAACGTTATAATAAAAAATCGACAGCTCTATCTCGCTAGGGGGAGAGTTTTACGTTTCTTACCCTCCCTCACTTCCTCGCCACCTCTACGCCCGCGCCCATGTGAACGCCCCATATTCATCTCGAGATTCTCATTCATCTCAATTTTAATCTCCATCCATCCTCTCTCCAAATTAAAAAGAGCTGATTCTACTCAGCTCGCTTTCGTGATCTCTTTTATTCATTATTATTCCTTGGTCATATTTGTTTGTTGGACTGTTTTTTCTGCTGACTGGCTGAGTCGCTGTTATGTGACGAGGTTGGGTTGGTTGCGTGTATTTTTTCTCTTCATTCTTTTTCGCATATTTATGGCCCGAATCTGACGAAAAACTTGTACTTGTATCCGACGTCACTCAACCCTCCCCTCCTCCCCCATTCTCCGCTCTCACATACACTAGCACACATTCCTATCCTCTATTCTTCTCATCTCAAAACAGTCTTCCTTCATGCTCGTTGATCTTCGTTTTCCCTTTCTTCCATATCTCTATCTCTCCTTCTCGGATCTCCCTCAAAAATCGTCTCTCTCCCGCACATTTTTCTTTCCTTCCTACTCTCTGCTCAAAACGCAAAGTTCTCAAAAACCTGTATATACATATTCGCTCCATTTTTTCTCCCTCATCTCCACTTCATCCCCCTTATCTCCTCTTCCCCGTCTCTTTTTAAGAACTATATCGTTCTCGGTTTTTTCCCAACATACTTACGCATAAATAACTACCCCCTTAGGCTCAAACGAACAATGGCCGTGGCTTTTTTTTTTTTTTTTTTCTTTCTTCACTTTGATTTTTTGTTTTTGTTGGTAGGTAGTTTTTTAAGTAGTTGGATTTTGGCGTAGAACAGATACACACGGACTTTAGAGACCGTATTTAGATATATAGGTGAATGGCATACAGTAGCTTTCGTTTCTGTCGGTGTTTGCATCTATGGTGTGTGTAGTCCTAAGCGTGCGGGGAGGAAATACGCAATCGGCCATCGGCTAACCAAGCCGATCTCGGCTCACATACCCCGTTCAGGCCCCGTTTCAATCCCCGCTTGAAGGTATATAACCCCGCGCAAACCTTCTTTTTCTTTTTTCCCTACGAAGGAATTGCCACGCTGGTCGTTTTCGTCAGAACTTCTTTTCCACCGTCGACACAGTGCCGATTCAGACCTTCACGGGTCTCTTTCGTTCTTCAAGACGAACCTGCAGGTATAGGAAATGTCGCGATTCGATGTATATATACGTCGTGGCATGTCGACTTAACCCTGGCACATTCTTTTTCTCGCTCTCTTCTCTCTCGCTCTCTTTCTTGTCTTTGTTTGGTTTTTGTTCCCAGTTTGGAGTTTGGGCCTGTTGAGTGAGTACCACCTCCCCTCTTTTACTTTTACTTTTGTTGTTGTTTTTCCTCCCTCGTCGACGTTGCTAGTGATGCTTCAAAATTATACTGATTTTAATGAGTCGGATTCCCGCGTGAGACCGGGAGCTTGACGACTATTTCTTTGACTGAACCTTTCTCTTCCTGTCCCATCCCTTCCTTGATGTTACTCTTTTTGAGTTGTTTTCATGGACATTTTGCTGATAATTCTCTTCTTTTTCAGGTCCCTTGTTCGTCGTCTATACCCTCCGTTGGAATCTGTAGTTTCCGTACTGTTCGTTGCTCAATATACTCGTCCTTTTCCCGCTACACCTTTGCCGAGTGGCTTGCATTCGAGTATTCTATGCTCATCGTCGTTGAGCATGACGCGCTCGAATATCTCTCAAGCATACTCTCGCTGTGATCAGTGTATCCGAAAACGACATGAAAATCATCAGAATCGTTAGTACAGGTCTGATCATTGTTGGACGCAGCCGGCAATCACCTCTCCTTGTTGTTTCTCCCTGTATTACGCGTACTCTTTCTGGCGCGATACGAACGCTTTCTCAGTGGCATCCAGAGCATCAAAGGAGCCGAATCCAACGACGCGTTTTTCTTTTTCTCTCTATGTTGATCCTTCCGCTCACCCGCCCTCTCTTATCGTGATCAGCTTGACGACCATCGGTAACTTGATCAGACTCTATGTCGTTTTTGTGATTGCTCTCCGGACGGTGCGGAACATGATACCGATTGAATATTGACATTTCTGTCCATCTCTCTCGCTTAGCGTGCAGGTTCATTTTGCATTTAGTTCTCAATCTCCAGGATACTGCGCTGTCGTCCCGTCTTTGTTAGCTAGCTGTGTATGCTCATCACGCAAAGTGAGCAGAGAGACTTGTTCGGTCCCGTAAAATGGAGGTGCCTGCTTTCGGTACCAGCGAACGTTTTGTTTTCTCTTCAATGTGCTTTTCTTCTGTGGACCGTTATGGGCACGTCAATCAACCCGTGATACTGATAGAGGAAGATCCCACTTCAGTTGGGATTTGAATAGGCATGATCTACGCGATGACAGGCTTGAGTTGTTCTGCAAATTGACAAGCGGTTTAAATTGATAGGAACGCAGTCCTCGCCAGTGGATGATACCAGAGTGCGCGATGGCCTTGAGAGAAGGGGAAGATAGACAAGGGAGTGCCTGTTCAAGAGGCTCTTCCATGAGCAGGGACTCGGAGGTCGTGCAATAAGCTTTAGCCTGAGTAGACCTTCCACCCTCGAATGATGATCAACCCAACCGTATGTACGCCCGCTCGACGTCTCAAGCAAAAAAGTTGATGCATGCCACACTTTTCATTCATATCAAACCTAGACGAAATTTATTGGGACCCTTCACGTACGTATATATTTAGGTTCCCAACGGTCAACGAACGTTTCCAACTTTGCTGCCCTTTCCCTTTCCCTCCCCTCACTTTCGTTCTCTCGCGCTCCGACCCCCCTCTTGTCTTATCCCTCCACTCGTTTTCTCTCAATGTCTCAACAACAACCAGCCGCTCACCCTGATATGACGCCTAGTACGCCTTACCCACCTCTTTCAGTTCCCACTAAATCGTCATATCTGACTTAAACATCGCGTTTTTTCACGCATATACAGACCAAGGCGGCCAACAAAAAGAGGAGACCGAGGGTCGCCCTGGTCTTATAGAGCAGACGAGCGAGGCTTTCATCAATGGCGCAGCGGAAGAGGGAGGAAAGCAGGCGGCGCAGTACACTGCTGAACAGATGGAACAGAACCAGGACGAGTATAAGGAGCAGGCCCAGGTGTGTAATGTTTGCTCTGTTGCAAGTTTCAGGTGTTCGATGAGAAGACGAGGCTGACGAGACGTCCTTTTCGCTAGGGCCTGTGGCAGAAATACTGCAGCTGTCTCGCGTGATTGTGAGATCCGACTTGGACTTTGAAGCTTCGACGCGACGCTGAACAGTGCAGTTGGAGGGGCATAGTTGGATGAGAGACGAGGCTGGTGTTGTACTTCATAGAATATTGTTGTCTGATAGTATGGGGGTTTCTTGTTAATCTACATCGCCGTGCCATCGAGGCCTGTACCCTAAATTGAGACCTGAGAGGCTTCGAGCCCCAAGCGCGGTGGACGTCTATCTCAAACTATAACGAACGACCATTCAATATCTAGCTCATGCTGACCCAATCTGACAGTGACGGAGACTCCAGAATGAGGATGCTACGCAAGTTACAAACCCTGAGTTGCGACTCACAAGAGAAAATACTGTAGAAAGGTACACACACCGGCAGGGCTTCAGATTCTCAACGCCAAACGAGCGAAATTGGACTGGGCTGGCCCAATTTCTGGGAAATATATTCTTCTATTCTGGACTTCCAGGCTGAGAAAGCTCCCTCGTCGTCGTTTGCACCTTCATCCAGAGGACTGAGTAGGACCGTTGTTCTGATCGTCCCGTCTTCTGAGGCAGCTGCTAGAGCGGCCCAATCAAACACGTCTGACCTTTCACCCCCCAACTCTGAGTGCACAACAGAAATGTCAAGAGTAAGATCGAATCCACCCGGTTTGTTCGAAGTCGCTCGCTGAAGACGTTTCAGCAAAGGCGGTATACCTTGATTCAGGAAGAAGGTGGGCTCGGGCGAGTTCCCAATGACGATGTCGCTGATAGTAAGAAGGGACAGGGAGGACATATCCAGAGAGAATTCGTCGAGAAACTGAAAGGCTAAGAGGATGGTCAGCGAATGACTCCAACACAAGAGACGAGGAAATTACCTGGGGTGGTTCGCCTGTAAGATTCGGACGTAGAGATATATAGCGTTTTGATGGACTCCCCGCTTGACTTGAGGTAAGAACCTAGTGCCTTAAGCATCGTATCATTGTCGTGCAATTCCACTCGTAGACTCTCCAATTGGACGTCAAAAAGGCGCAGCCAATCCAGGGTAGCTCCTATGACACTCTCACCAGAAAATCTAATCAAACCACTTGCCAGGGTTATACCATTAGAAGCGGTTTTCGAAAGCTGGAGTGACTTCAACCTAGACGGAGGCGAGTCGGTGCGCTCTTCTCCGTCTGTGGTGTCGAAGATAATCTTGCCCAGAACCAACGACTGCAGGTTTGTAAAACCAGAGATCAGATGAAAAAATGTCCCGTCCGTCTTGAATCCGGCGCCTGCGAGGTTCAGGAGAGTGATGTTCAGTACGGTCTTGGGGTGAAGCCCTGAGTGATGGTCCACCTCAGAATCGAACCAGTAGTTTCGGAAACAGATGGAGCAGAGGCGAGGAAATTCGTGCTCCAACACTGCAACCATAAACACGCCGGAAATCTCCGCCTCGGAGAGGTAGGGGGAGATCAGAGGACCAAGTGCTAAAGGCGCTTCACGTTCGAACCCTTTAAAGCGCATGAATCGAAACAAGTGGGAACGTGTTCGGGGTATGAATGCCTTGCGTGCCACGCCAAGAGATTTGAGCGAAGGGAAATCAGAGGCAAGAAAGTCGATGATCAAGTCCCAGAGCTCCAAGGACAGAGGCCGTATAGGCATATTGGAGAGCACTATAAAACGAAGGTAGAGGTCATGATGTGTGCTTCATGGTGCAAGAAGCGACTCGCCTAGGAGACTGAGTATCGCCAAGAGAATTTAGACGACGCTGAGAGTCGAGAATGCTCTGAACAGGGATCCCTGTATGCGCTATCGTCAGAAGAGAAGGGGGGTTACACGTCGCTACAAGGTTTTGTGAAAACGCTGGAAGGTGGGACTACTTCGTGGTGATGGTTCAAAAACAAAGACTCTGATCTTATTAGGTAACCGGTGCTGACGCTGCCAAAGCGCTGACAACTCGGTGGGGTTATATTTTCTATACTACATAAGTTATACACCTTGTTTCCAAGTTAAAGCGTCAACGTCTCCCCAGACGAATAGGGTGGTTGTTTCAAAGGAAACACTGCCCTAAAGCCTTTGGTCGGCGTACATAGTGCTCGTATAGTTACCACCATACTAATGGCTTCCATTCAGTAGAGACAGAACTCGTCGCAGTCAGTCTCTCAGAGACGTACGCTTTCATCTCCTCCTGCCAAACTGATAATTCTTCCTCGTCCGGTGACGCATCTTTCGCAGTGGGAGTCAGTACGAATTTCGCTCTGACCCCATCATCATCTAAAGCCGCTATCAATTCGTCCCAATCGAACTCCATTGATTCAGAACTCCCCAACTCTACCGGACCCAAGACGAGAATATTGAGAACTAGATCAAATCCATCTATCTTGTCCGATGCTGCCCGTCTAAGACTGTATATCAGGCTAGGAATTAGATCTCGGTTCAGATGCCATGGCGTCACGTATGAGGATAGCCCAATGTTTATGTTGTCAATAGTCGCGAGAGCTAGCGAGCTCATATTGGGAGAAAAGTCGTTGAAGAAGTTGAAAACTATAGTTGGATGGTGAGAAGATCGAGACAGTGGATCTAAGCCACAGAACGTACCATCAAACTGCCCGAGGGTTGTCCACGGAAGCATGACGATTAAAGAAAGCTTCTTGATGAAATGTCCTTTGGACATGAGATAGGAGCTCAACGCGTTGAATCTTACGGGCATTCCATCCCAATCAACTCTCAACTCCTCTAGCTGGACTTCGGAATCGCGTAGCCAGTCCAAAACGGTCCCCATAGACTGCGTCAGCTCAAGCACCTTCAACCGCCGCGGCGGTGAAGGTAACTTGTCAGCAGTATTGGTAGGCAATGTCCCCCCAAACTCGCACCAGATTGCATTGACCAGCAGCGAATGCAGATTCGGGAAACCAGCGATGAGTTCCAATAATAGACGACCTGTTAGAAAATGGTTGGATTCGAGCTGAAGGAACGTTATGTTGGGGGGAATAATAGGGTGGATCTTGTCAAAGATGGAGCGGGCGCTATCGAGCGGGTTAGGCCTTCCAAGGAGGGGGTTATCGGAGTTGGTAAACCAGTAATGATGGAGACAGAGCTCGCGAAGGTGAGGAAATTCGTATGGGAGAATCTCGTCGTCGTGTCCCTCCGACTGACCGTCAACAATCACAGTGAAAACGTAAGGGGATATGAGGTGAATATGCTCTGGAATACGTCTTTTCCTATCGATGCGGGCGAGACGGAACAGGTGGTAGCGAATGCGGGGTAGGAACCTTCTGTCTGTTCTGCTCAATGACTTAAGCGATTGGGTATCTGAAGCCAGGTAGTCGATTATCAGCTCCCAGGTCTCTGTACCCAGAGATGGAAATTGCGAAGACATATGAGAGGACTCCTAGACGACTTGAAAGATGATGGTGGTGGTTGGGCAACAAAGTCGTGGTTCTTGAGGTGAATCGTACGCGTGGGCAACATGTGGTGTAGCAGGCAGTGCCAATGCTGTGACTACGGGCGAAGTCGTCTCAGGTCTGTCAGGATCACAACATGCTCGCGACTTTACCCGTGGAGGTGAATCTATCCATTCATTCGTCTCATGAACACGGTTTGAGCAAAACAGAACTTACCCACCAAGTTTCCTTGTGAAATATGCCTCCACCTCAGCTCCACGTAGAACCTCTCATCCTCGCACAAAACCCCATTGTCACGGCTTAGCACGACTTAGAGAAGCGGGAGTAACGATGACCGGCGGGGCACGTCGAGGGACTTGAGAGTAATCGGGGGTTTGGAGGTCGGTAACTAGTCTACTGTGGATACGCGGCCTGTGACGGGCATGATGGTGGTCTCAACTGAAAGATCCAAATGGTGATATAGGTCACCTCAATGTCCAGCAATGAGATTCAATAGTGTAGGGTGCTCAGTTACTCGAGTTAAAACCATCTGGAGACGACAATTATCAACAGAGGACAACCAAAAGAATGGAAGTTGAGTACATTAGCTACTCGTCCCATGAATGCCACTCCACCGAGACAGAATCTGTCTCTTCCAACTTCTGTAAAATATACGCCTCAGTCTCATCTCTCCACTCTAACAAACTCTCCTCGTCGAGGAAAGACACGTCGTCATCACAGCTGAGCAGGATCTTGATCTTGATCTTCACTGGCTCGTCCCTCAACAACGAGGCTAAATCCGACCAGTCGAGCTCCTCAGACCATACACTCCCCAACTCGTTCAGGCCCGCTATACGTATCTCTAGAATGAGAGTGAGAGTTGGGGAGGGGTCAATAGTGCGGCTGGATTGTGAGAGGCGGCGAAGGAGGGTGGGTATGCCCTTATTCATATGAGAGGTAGCTTCAGTTGAAGATCCGACGACGATTCCGTCAATAGTGAGAGACGAGAGAGACGACATCGCTGGAGTCGAGCCGTCGGGAAACAGATACTGTAATACATCTGCAAGAGGCGGGTGTTACTAAAACTTTGTTAAGCAGGCAGGACAAACGATAGAGTTACTTGAGGGGTAGCGCTCTTCTTCAAAGTACCCGCCCATGCAGAAGGTTATCTCCTTGATAGCATGTCCCTTGGCTGAGAGGTACGACCCCAAGGCTTTGAGATCCGAGGGTCTGCCCATGAGTTCCACTTTCAACGACTCGATCTCAACGTCCGACTCCCTCAACCACCGCAAAACCGGCACCGCCGTACCCGACCGCGAAGCCAAGGGCATCATCTCAAACGACTTCAGACTCCACGGCGGCGGTTGACTAGCTTGTCTCGCCTTCTGCTCTAGCTCCACCTTCTGCTCTAGCTCCACCTCGGCCAGTTTCAACGAACGTACGCTCGGAAACGCAGCAACCAAATGGAAGAATTGACATTCTGTCTCGAACTCCACGGATGTGAGTTGTAGGGCGGTTATGTTCGGCAAGATGAGAGGGTTCAGTTCAGGAGGGGTATCGAGGTGAAACCAGCAATACCAGAAATGGATGAAACGAAGCTGAGGCAGATCGTGCCGCAGTACATCGTTCGTCCTTCCATCAGGGATCCGCACCTCGGAGATGTAGGGAGAAATCGAGCTGAAGATGTCCGAAGTCGTTCCGTTTACTTCGAAGTGGACGAAGCGAAACAGATGGTGGCGGGTGCGAGGAACGAAGGATTTGCACGCTAATCCCAAGGATTTCAGCGAGGGTTTATCCGAGCCCAAGTAGTCGATGATGATTTCCCATATCTCTGAAGAGAGAGGAGGGGTAGTCATAGTATGGCCAAGTCGACGGGGGAAGTGCGAGAATGAGGGTCACTACTGTACCCCTTGTATCTGCAAGAGAAAGGCGATAAGTACTGAAAGAACGAGAGCCAAATCATTTGAATCACTGACAACAAAAAAGACAACAAAACGCCTGTAGATGTAGATAGATAACGGGAGGAAAGGAAGTGAATAAAGACGGAGTCGTCGTTTATAAACGCCTTTAGAGCGCTGAGGTTCATGATGGTTTACCACGAGTCCATTAGCCGAGCCGTCCGCGCCAACGGGAACAAATTTTGATCCGCAATCAATTCTGACACTCGGTTATCTTCGGTACTGGTTCAACGCCTACTGTATCTCCTCAACTCAAGTGCTACACCCTTTCCGACATAAAATCACTATATTTCCCTCAATAATAGATAAACTTGGCAAACTAGGCAAAAGAAAGACTCGGCAGCTACCCTCAACCCAAGATACAGTTAAATGATAAAAGAACATCCGAATCCCTAAGGATCTTGAGAAAAAATATGATTAAACACTTCTCGTGCCCCTTCGCATACGATCTTCTGATACTACTCAGCATCCGACAATTAGAACCAATTCCAACCGATAGGGAACCTGCCGGTGGTCTGGCCAGCAGTAACATAGCTGAATACAGCAGGAGTCCTGAAAGAAACAAGATGTCAGAAACGGTTTAGATCTCTAGAGCAACCACAAAGTAGAGAAAAGTGTTACGCACATATCGATATCATTGTAAGCGCAGCCTGCGCAACTATTCCAAACAAAAGTCAGCAATCCGCATGAGCAGATATATACGGGATGGCTTTACCGATCGACGACTATTATCCACGAACAAAGGAAAGGAAAAGGGAAGGATCCATGAGTTTAGATGGTGCCATAAGAGAGAGAGAGAGAGAGAGAGAGAGAGAGAGAGAGAGAGAGAGAGAGAGAGAACGTACTAGTAACGTCAGTAGGAGCTTGTCCGAAGAAGCCCCAGAGCCAGATCTTCCTGCCGCAAATGGTATTGTGGTTCGGGTTCCCGTCGACGGCGGTAGAGCTGCGTGATAAGAACAGCACTCAGAATCAAAATACATCTACTTGGGGAGAGGAAGGAGTATACGCGGGTTGGCAAAATACTTACTCATACAACCCAGCGGAAACAGCGACAACCCAGGCGTCATTACCGTACTGCCCACCACAGGCAGTAAGGCCCACGCTGATATCATAGACAGTACCTGATTCCCAGAAAAATAAAATAGAGAGAGCGTTTGAGTCAATTTTCTGATTTGTTTCCACTCCAACAGAGAGAAATAGTAGGATCACGAACCATCACCAAACGAGTCCCTCTTATACCCCGCAACAGTAGCGTTCCTAATCTCCTCCAACGCATTCGTTCTGATCTCATGCATCTCCCTAGTAGGAGGACCAGAGATCGAAGGAACGTGCGCAGGAGGAGTGCTACCGCTGCTGGCAGAGATAGCAGCTGCCGACGCGGTACCGGTGAGACTGACGAACGCTACGAAGAAGGTGGTGAGGGCTGTGGTGAAGTTGACCATTATATAAGTTGTATTAGTGAGGACGAGGGGATTTGGGGAGGTGTAACTGGAGGACTTGTAGATACTAGTCGAGCTGAGAAGAGTGGACATGGATTATGGTCTTTATACCTCTTGATAGCGCTGCTATCCTCCTTGGGTCAAGACCCAAAGGATTAGGGAACGTTTGAAGGGAGATATGCTGAGTACGAACCAAAACAACCATGTGTAACTTCTATAGAGAGGACCGTACCTATCCAGGGTTGAGCGTCGTACAGCGCTAGTAGCTGAATCAGGCCGTGCGATGCGTAAAAAGATGAAACGAGAAAAAAATATTAGACCTTGACTTTAGCACGAGAATATCATCGAACGAAAACGACAACATCCCTCATGAAGCCCATAATATCAGCCTAGAACTGCACCTAGAACCCAATTAGGATCATCTAAACGCATGCTTGACCGGCGTAGTCGGGCATCGAAGGAGATGATGTTGCGTGTGTTAGAGTCGATCACGACTGAGGCGCTCTCAAAGCGGCGTTAGCTACAACAGTATACAGTGTTAGTACACGAACCGCTTTCCCCGGAGACGACGCCAAAAGACGCGACATATCCTTGGCATCAAGCCTTAAACCCATGGCCAGAGTACACTGTGCAGTGACACTCACCGAGGATCTCCTGTACGAGTAGCGTTCGGCTTGAATCCTATGTGTATATCCATATGTTTGATCCATGGGATGAGGAAGGACGCAGATGATGACTTAGCGAATTCCAGAGGTCCGAGAAACGCGGCACGTTGAACCAGCGCTGATGATCATGACCAGCTTGACTCCTCTATGTCCCAAAACGCTCGTAAGGAGGGACGAGTCCATGGGTTCAGATCTCAGAAGGCCGACAAACACTGGTCCTACGGAAGCGGAACTCATACCGACATATGTGAATGGAGAAACAACGATACCAGCGGGTGAGAGGCTCTGTTTAGTGCCTATCTATATGTATGATCATGATGCACATGGCAGTCAGCGACAAAAGGCGGAAGAGTTTGATACCCATGGTGGTTGACCTACCCGCGATGACAATCCCATGGAGGTGATCTACCTCACCAACGCCGCGATATAGTGCTCCTTCAAGCTTGGTGTTACCTTCCTTGTAGTTTGAGAACGAGGCCGAGAAGAGTTCCAGCTACGTATTAGAAGGAGAAAAGAGTAAAAACTGATGACGATCTGGGGTGAATCGACTGGGGTTGTTCGGAGAGCTAGGTGTTCGTTGCAATCGGACGCGGTAGGTAATTGGGGTAGTACGCACGGCTGAGGACACCAAGATAGTTCTCACATTCCGAGGAGATATTACAACAAGACAGACAACATACGAGCACATACTTGCAGCCAAAGCCTAGAGACAATACATATACGAATACGACGCCCTCGAATGCGCCGCAACAGCCTCAGGTCTCAACGTCCTCAACGTAGGCGAACCCTGCGGCCCACCAACAACATCCTCAGCGCGCAACGACCCACGGCGCGCAGAAGAAGAACCGGTAGAAACGACGTGCCTATCCTCGCGTGCAAATGCCTCACCTACAGCTTGAACTTCCTCCTCCAAAGACCCACGACGGCTGGCGCTGAACGCGTTGGTAAGGATACGATCTAGACTGGGCCGCATCATGGTATCGTTCTTGTTGACTAGGTTCTCCTGCGGTGGACGTGATTGTGCGAGCGCTAGCTGAGGACTTGTCGATCCGTATCCGTACCCAGTTCCAGTTCCAGTTCTAAGAAATGCAAGAGAGGGAAGCCAGTTGAATCTACGCTTCGTGGTGCTGATGACAGGAGATCCTTTCTCGGACGGGTCAGACGAGTCGTCTTCATAGCCTAGTACGCCGTGTCCGCCGATTCTACCCTCATCGTCGAAAGTAAGAGACCTGATGTTTCCGTTCCTATCGTATAGAGAGCTAGCAGGCCCAGACCACTCCTTCTTGAAGGCACGCTTCCTTCTGCATCTGAAGACGTAGCAAACTGAGAGAGAGAAGACGACTAGGAGAGCGACGCCGGAGATGATGAGGATTTCTGGCTGGAGAGCGGGATGGACAGCTGGTTTGATGGTGGTGGGCACAGGTGAATCCGTTGCGGTTGTGCTTGACGAGACTGAGCTAGTTGACGTAGTATCCGTAGTCGTATGAAACTCTGTTGCAGAAGTGACCGAGGCGTGCATAGAGGAAGCTATATCTTGTGTCACAGAGGCATAAAGAGTGTGGGTAGAAGACTGCAAAAGAGTGTGTGGTAGAGCTGTGTTGGTAGGAGTAGTAGTGTCGACGTCCATCGCAAGCCTCGATGGCTCTGAGTCGAGCTGCTGGCAAGTTCGTGGTCGAGGTTTGAGGTTGGGATGTATAACGTGACCGCGTCTCACTTCCCGAAACCCGACTCGTCGGCTATCTCGGCCGAGGAAAAAAACTGCAGAATCTATCATCATGAACCAGTGTCCAGGTGCCCTCCATCCATCGCTGCCAGCTATTCCTCACTGGGCTGCTCAGCCTCAACAGACTGTACAACAGCACCAGCAACACCAGCAGACACTAAACAACAGCTTCTACTCCGCCCACTCATCTCATTACGCACAAGCCTACCTTCATCCACCAGTCCAACAACAACAGTATCAACCACCCACCAATCACCTAGGATACACCTACTCATCTATCTACACCCCTTCTACCTCTTATTCATCTACCTCTCAACTTCAGTCCGCGCAATACAACTTACCCAAACCAGGGTCTTTACCAACCGGGTCATGGTACCAACCCGGCACATCTCGATGCACGTACAAATCGTGCTCGTTCACCGGGTCTGCAAAGTCGGTGGAGATACACATGATGGATCGACATCTTATCTATCCTCCCGGGTATAAAGAGAATAGTAATAACAAGACTTGGGACGCTGATCCTAGTTTGAAAGGGTACGTAACCGCCCCCCATCTCCCGTTCAGCCTCTTGAAACCCTCTTTTCGATCTTTATATCCCTCTTTGTTCTTCCCTTCTTTTTCTTGTGCTTACCTTGTTCACAACAGCAAACCAATACCAATCCAAGGCACCTCTATCATCCTCTCCACCCCCGAAGCCATCGACTCCTGGATCGAAGAACGCAAACGACGATGGCCCAGCGCTCTCAAAGTCGCAGAGAAGAAACGCAAACTGGAAGAAGCGGTCGAGAGGGGCCAGTTGACGCCTGCTCTTGCGGGGCTTAGTACGAGGGGTGGGAAGAGGCAGAGAACGGACGGGAGAGATGAGGGTGGAGATGGGTTTGGTGAGAGAGGGAGGGGAAGGGGCCAGTTGCGTGGGAGGGGTAGGGGCAGAGGAAGGGGAAGAGGGGGTGGTGATGAGGGGTGGAGAGGGAGAGGGAGAGGTAGAGGAGGCGGTGTGGCACCCTCTGGGACGAATCGTACTGGAGAATCTAGTGCTTCTGCTGCCTCACTCCCCGCTAAGCCCGCCCCACCCTCAGCTGTCATCCTCACTGCCGAAGCAGACTCATCCTCAGACAACGACGATGACGAGGACGCCGAACCAGAAGTCGTCTCCTCCAAACTCGCACCACCACCCCCTCCTCCTCCCCCAGCTGAAGCCGCAGCCCCAGAACCACCCAAGCCAGCCCTCATTCCTCCCAAAAAACCAGCTATGCGGAAACCGAAAGAGGTTCAACGTAATCCTTTCGCGCGGCGGTCTAATCTTCTTCAACAGGTACGAGATCAACAGCATTCGCTCTTCTCTTTTCCTTATCCAGCTATAGGAAGCTCACGCTGACGTTTTTATTCATTTATTTCTCATTCTAGCTCCTACTCCCAGAAGTCCGAATGACGATATCCAACCTCTCCCAAGCCATCCGTTTCCTAGTCGACAACGACTTCTTGGAGAACGTGGAGCTTACACCGGGAGAAGCGGAGGACAGGCTGATCGATGTTGTGGACACTGAGATGGGGGTGGCTCCTTCTATGGATATGGACTTGTCGTAGTCGTTTTGTACTCGAGTATACTCAGTTTCAGTAAGCATTCATGGACTCGGTTCAGTGCTTCTGCGAATTCTCTTGACCGCTCATTGAGGATTCCATATTGAGCAAACCGCTTCACACCGACCGTCGCGTCAGGCGTGGGTATCACTCTTACCTGCGCTGAACCTGAAATAACCTACCCCTCCAAGTCCAGGAGAGAAAATAAATAGCTAGAGCAAAATTGACGTTTTATGCGACAAGATAAACGACGACGACAGCAATGGCACCACCAGCAGCATAAACACCGCTCTACACGAATGCGTACAAAACAAACCAATCAAGAAGCTGCTGCACCATCTCCTTGGAGTCCACCTATCATACCACCCCACTCTTCCTTCGAGAACATCCCAAGCCTATCCAACGTCCTATCTTTACCGAGGATCTCAATCGTATCGTACAGAGGCGGTCCATCCTACGAATAAAACAACAAAAACGGCATCAGCAACCTTAACTCTAGAAAGCAAAGCCGAAACAAAAGAGGGGGGGTAACGAAAGAGGGAGATGATATATTTAACTCACTTTTACACCCGTAATCTGGAACCTCAACACCTTGAGGAACACGCCCCTCGGTACAGAAACCGTCTTCATCGCTTTCTCGATGAGAGCTTGTGCTTCTATGTTCGACACCGACGCTGATGCTTGGCTGAGTGTAGTTTGCGCTGCGTTGACGACTTCGTCTATGTGATAATAAACACAATGTGATGAGTCGACTTTACGTCCACGTTCAAGGGAAGACGAGTGCAACAGAATGGATACTCACGAGCATGCTCAGCACTGATCCTGCTCAACGTTTTCTTCGTATCCTCCGGGGCGTTGGCCCAGTCAGGTGTTCTGAAGAAATAGGACCCATACTCAAGCACGTCTTTCAGCCGCGTGACTCTCGCAGCTAGAATCTGCACGACTCGGCGGAGGTAGGTAGGGTCCAGCGTCCCTCTATAAGTGTAAGGAGAGAGAAAGAGACGATAAGAGAAGAGAGAAGAGAAAGTGGATGTGTAGGGAGTGGGGATAGACGTACGGTTCGTGATGAGGTATAGATTCTTTGATGACCTTTCCCAGCTCCTGCGCGAGAGCGTTCTGCCTCTCTGGGTGGTCCAGAGATCGCATAAGGTAGTGATGGTTCAGGTACTCAAGCTTCTTGATATCAAGCACCGTACGTCGATGCGTCAGCGCAGACACGTCGAACTACACACGGACCCAACAAAAAAAAAAACAAGATCACCAGAAATCGTCAGCTCAAAAAGTTCAATCACGAACAGACCAAAAACCGTACCTTGTCAATCAACTCATCCATAGTGAAAAGAGCCGTACTATCTGGGGCTTGGTTCACAACGGGCAAAGCCGGTCGAGCCGTGCCGGGTCCGGATCCAGACCCAGATCCAGCTATCGACCCCTCGGTTTCCGAGGCGCTAGAGTCGTGTTGAGAGCCCCAGCCTGTGAGTGCGAGCCAGTTGAGTACGGATTCAGGTTCCCAGCCTTCTCGCTACAACCAAAAAGAAAAACAATATAAGTGCTCAGAAGGAAAGTGTGTGTCAAGAGCAGGAGAAGGGAGAAGGGGAAATTGGGAAGAAAAGCGGGGAGGGGAGAGATGAAGTACCATGTAGTCGTTGACGAAAGCGCCTTGACCTCTTTTCGACATCTTCGTACCATCCGCATTGAGTAAGATTGGTATGTGTCCGAATTGCGGGGGTTTGTAGTTCAGGCATGCGTATAGATCCAGATGAAGCGGTAGAGAAGTCAACCATTCCTATACCATACAAAAACAAAATCGAGGCCTCATCAGCACAATCGTAGGAGTGCAAAGACGTAGTAGAGGTGGAAAATTTTGGAGATACGTACCTCACCACGTAAGACGTGTGTTATGCCCATGTCGTGGTCGTCTACGACCGAGGCGAGGTGGTAGGTTGGGAAGAGGTCTGTTTTGAGGAGGATAGGGTCTGTAGGGAGGGATAGGTGTGCATCTTTGAGTTTGCCGAATATGATGTCTGTGGGCTCTGGTCGTGCAGGCAGTCGCTCGTTCTATAATGAAATTTCGCAGTCAGCAAGAGAGAAATATGAAAAGAGAGAAAGAGAGATGGGAGTGAGATTGAGAAACTCACGTTCAGCCTGACGACGTGTTTCTCCCCCGCCTTGACCTTCCTGGCGACCTCCTCGTCCGAGAGGTGTAAGCACGCCTTGTCGTACGTCTCGTTCGAACCCAGTCTCGCTAGTTTCTCCCTCACGTCTGAGAGTCTGTCTCTAGAACAGAAACATCGATACGCGTGGCCGGACTGTCCTTGTAGTGGTCGGTTGTTAACAAGTTCGAGATCATCTGGAGCGAGGGTCTTGGTAGAAGGGCTTACATCCAGTAGTTTCTTAGCAGAGTGTAAGTAGAGGTCTAGTCGCTCTGATTGTGTGTATGGCCCGAGAGATGAGTCTGCACCGGGTCCTGGAGGGTATGGAGAAGCAAGGTCAGTGAGTTGTTGGTAGTGTTGGTTGATGTTGTGTATCAGAGAGCGGGGACTGACGCACCGTAATCGTAGTTCAGACCCGCCCATGCCAAACTTTCCCTAATGTTCCCAATATACATAGGATGTGACCTTTCCTAGCGTCCCCAAACAGAGTCAGTTACGAGCCCCATTGTAGCATGGTCGACAAAGCAAAGTCGGGAATGCGGGAGTGGAAGAAGGAAGAAAGAAGAAGAAACATACGCGATCTGTGTCCTCTAGACGTAAGATCCATTTTCCTCCGCGTTTTCGGGAGTAGAGGTGGTTGAAGAGAGCTGTTCGCAGACCACCGAGATGGAAAGAGCCTGTTGGGGACGGCGCGAAACGGAGGAGCGTCATGGCTTTTTGGCGCAGAGACCGGT
Organism: Agaricales sp. HM26-F1; assembly: GCA_002718315.1. NCBI lineage: Eukaryota > Fungi > Basidiomycota > Agaricomycetes > Agaricales > Agaricales sp. HM26-F1. Next base: position 48,497 of record NIBX01000112.1, on the reverse strand, counting down.
CTTGGGCGCTAACGTTCAGTCTGGGGCTTGCCGCGGCTCGGAGCCGACCGACCATGAGCGCTACCCACTAAGTATATATCGCTCAGGTCAAGGGTAGAGGAGCAGGTTTTTATTCTCTTTTTATTCTCTTCCTTGTGCTTCGTCAAGACAAGATTCGTCTTCTTCGAAACGAAGAGCATAGGAACGGTAGTATATTGGGACCAAACTTGCAATGGAAGTTGTTCTTGGTCGAGATTGGTTTGGAAGACGACTGGGGATATGTCACGGTACTACATAGTAGGCCGCATTCCTCTTGGCTCTCTAAATCACAGTGATAACTCGGTGTGGTGGACGTCAACATGGACTTTCAAGTTTGTAGAGCTGGTTTAGAATAGGGAGACTTTGCTAGATTGCCGAAAATCGGCGTATTTGACAAGTTGTCGATGCGACGGGCCCTCTTGATTGCGTGTAATCTTGTTGATAAATTCGACACGAACGTTCGCCTCGATGATGTCGAATGTCTCCGTTGAGGTGTTTTGCTACGTCTCTTGTCCACTCTCTATGAGCAATCTGATCAAGTTTCCATCTTGACTTCTTATTCCATTGAAGGACTGAATGATTCTTGAACGCCCACCTCACCCTTCACCAATCTTGTAAACAAGCGAGTCATGTCAAAAATAGCAAAGTCCCTCATAAAGCTGGATTTAAGAAAAATACATTAACTACCGAGACCGAGAACAGAACTAGTTACGTGCAGATAGAGGATTGGGGAAGCAATCTAACCATTCCATCCCAGTGACGAGATTACTGAGATCCGGTTTGATCATGGCGGGTACTCCCATGATTCTAACGGTCGAAGGACGCCAGACGAAGTGTGCGTATCCCCTTGGAACCCAGAACAATCGCTCCCCATCAGGGCCCAGAGTCCAGCCACCCGTATCTATTACGGACCCATCTGTGAGACGTTTGAGAGAACCTGTGTAGAGAACGGTGAACTCTGGATAGCTGTGCAGTGAGAGAAGAGGAGCGCACTATTGGAACAATTGCCTGGAACATCACCCTCACCACGCAGTAGTGCTTTCGTATCCCAGATTCGGATAGCCCCATCACTTGACCCAGAGGCTAGATAATCGCCGCTCGGTGAGAAAAAGACCGAAGAGATCGCCTCGGTGTGACCGCCAATCGGGCCAGCTATGGATATACCGGTCTGCGCATCCCAGATACGAATGGTTCGATCTAAAGAAGCAGAGGCAATGTATCGACCATCGGAAGAAAAGGAAACAGACCAGACCATCCTAGTATGACCGGTGAGAGGAGCGCAGATGCAAGTGCCGGTGTGCAAATTCCAGATCCGTAGAGTGCTGTCATGAGAGCCAGATGCTATGCGTTGGCCGTCTGGGGAGAAGGAAATCGAGTTGATTCTGTCTGTGTGCCCTGTAAGAGGTCCAAGGACGCTTTTGCCGGATCGAGCATCCCAGATTCGAATTGTGTTATCATCGGAGCCAGATGCGAAGTACAAACCGTCGGGAGAAAACAAGACGCAGGATACACTTCCAGTGTGACCATTGAGTGGACCAAGAACACAATCACCGGTGCGTGCGTCCCAGAGGCGAATGGTTCCATCAGAGGATCCAGATGCGATGCGCTGACCGTCTGGTGAGAATGACACTGACCAGACAGTAGCCGCATGGCCCCCTAGTGGACCGAGGATGCATTTGCTGGTAATCGAGTCCCAAATGCGGAGGGTTCTATCCTCGGAACCAGACACGATGAAGCGACCGTCGGGGGAGAAACAGACTGAATAGACGTGATCTGTATGGCCCTCCAATGGCCCAAGAACGCATTTACCGGTTTCTACTTCCCAGACGCGAACAGTGCCGTCGTTATAGCCAGCAGCAATGCGGAGACCACAGGGTGAGAAGGAGATGGTGAATACGACGTCACCCTCCGGGTGGCTTTCCCACGAGTCCCAATCGGGCGGTATTCCAGAGGCTAGCGGGATAACTGTGGTAGCAAATTTTTGTCGATAGTGGCGTGCCACAACGGAGTCACTTGGGGAGAATGCAGGGAGGGAGATGTAGACCTGCGGGACACTGTAATCTATGCATAGCTGGAACGCTTCAATGAGTTTTACTGCGTCGCTGGCAAAACTTTCCATATCCAGGTCGCCACCATGTTCCCCTCGTATGGCAACCACAGGAGTCCCCTGCCCTAGCCAATCCCTCAATACAAACATGGGTCTGACTGCACCATGATCAATTTTCCACCCTTGAACGCTGATGATCTCCAACCAGAAAAAGAGCTGCTCCTGTAACAGAGTTTGGACCGAAGACAGTGGGAGTGAAAACTCTGTGCCGGCGTTCTCCAGGTGATATCCCCAACATTCGCTGGCATAAACAAGCCCTTTGGGGAGGGTGGCGATCCGATCCTTCAAGCCTTCAACCTCATCGTTGGGCACGAAAGAAGACTGCAGATCAAAAATATTGAATCGAAGATGGGATTTCATGCGCTTGAAAGCACGCTCGACTGCGTAGCCATGATGTTCTGTGATGACGATCTGAAATTCGGCAGCGCGATCGCTGGTGATGAAGTCGACGAATGACTTGTGCATCTGGGGAATGGTTGAGTCGGTGATGATATCCGTGCCTGGAACCAGGACGCTGCGAGCGAGTTGGACGAAGTGTGGTACGTCAAAATCGTCCAGCCTAAGAAATCCGACAATGTCGCCAAGAGCGAGGGGATGCTCTGCGATGACGAGAAACCCAAGGACCTGCCTGATCTGATCCAGTCTCGTCTTATCCTCGCCATCTGACTCCTCTCCGAGGATGTTCCGCATCACGAGCGTGTATAACGCGTTCACATCCGCCATCCCAATTCTGCCAACGTCCTTTATCCACCGATCCCGCTTCGCAATTCCGTGCTTTCCTAAGCGAGACAGGATAAAGTCAACCGCCGTCCTGGCCCAGATGAACAACCCATCGGCTCTCTCGGAGAGACTCTTCATCTGAGCTGGGCTTGGCCAGTCGAGCCACATCGTGCTGCCTCCAAAAATCTCCTTAACCCCATCCCTGAGTCTACCGACGATTAAACGATGAACTTCGTCAACGGATTCCTGTGTGGGGATTTCGCGAGCAATCTTGGGCAGGAGATCTTCACCAAGGTTCAAGAGAACATTATTCTCGTTCCGTGTGGCGAGAAGAAGTCGTAAGTTAGATGGAGGCCGGCGTATGGTTTGGGACAATGTAGCTGCGAGAGAAGCTGGTTTAGAAGCTTCATCTAGCGCATCTATGATGATGAATACGGTTCCGTCGTAAGCATTTATGGCTGCAAGAAATAGCCTCTGCTGTAGTTGTTTGGGAACGATACCAGTGTGAGGTACGCTTGCAAGTAACTCATCTATACACTGGGCTACCCTAGGGGAGCGATGGGAGAGCTGATCAACAAGGGTCGTCAAGACCTTGTCCACGTCTGTGGTAGATTTGATGGTTCGACGGATACTGTAATGAGCAGTGATAAGCCCGGGGCAGCGGAGAACGGCTTTTTCGAGAAGCTCTATTATGATGGTGTTGACGATCGTGGTTTTTCCAGAGCCGGGAGCACCAATAATACAGAGTGTGTGTTTCGAAATGTCGGCTTCCCCGCCGCTCCCTGTTGGCCCTCCTTCCACCCACGACAGAATCTGGCCGAGCAGGTTCACACGTGTACCATCATAGCACAACGATGCATCTTCATGGATATCTTTGGTCAACACAGCCGCTAGCACGACATATGGTCCTAGCTTCTTTTCCTATTGACGTTGTCAACTCTCCTGGAACTACGAACGACTCATGGGAAACGCACGATACGGCGCAGAATTGACTGCTGCTCCAGGAGAGGAACTATAGCATATTACGTCAGTTGGGCTATCTATGCAACGTCAAGCAAGTGGCATAGCAAGTGGCATACCGTTCAAATTGTTGATAGTGATGAGCTGGGTCACACTGCTATCGATAACATTGCCAGATAAAACATCTCCTCCAGCACCTGATACGTACAAAAGGATGAGTAACAGTGACACCAATGAGTAGAGAAGAGACTGACCGATTAGGCTGCTATCGAGATCAATGTGGATTCCTGGAACGGTACTCTCTGAGCTAAGAGGACGAGCCGACGATAGCGCAGAGGAGGTAGGAACAGAGATGGACGCTGGGTTGAAACCGGCCTCAACCACCAATGGATCTGTATGGGAGGTGGGAACCGCCCGGGTAGAGACCGGTGAATAGTGAAGGACGTCAGTGCGAGTGAAGGAAGAGTCTAAGTTATGATTGGAGGGAGATGAACCAGTCGGGAGCTCGACACTAGGAAGAGCTGGAATTACATCCCTAACAGGTGTATTCCCACTGCTTAATGGTCGTTCTGGGTGCGGAGAACTACTGGAAGACGTGCTGGGTATAGGTCTAGGGGTGGTTTTTGGACCAGGGTGACCTAGAGCCGGAGCAGTGCTGTCCTGCTTTCGGATCGTGTCGGGATTAGGAGTCGGACGAGAGCTTCGAGGTGTACCGGTCGTACGGGGCTTGGTTTTGGGGCTAGAAATTGGAATGGAAGCGTTCCGGGGTTTAACTTTGGAAATCGGTGTCGATGGAGCAGCGGTAGCAGATGGACCATCACCATCAGCTGTTCTCCGCGTCCTACTAGCCATGGGAGGCGCATTAGCGCCAGCAAGTTGGGTATTGCTTGGATAAGGGGTAGCGATATGCATAGGGTGGTTGAGGCTAGAAGATGAAGACTTGTATGGGATGTGCCTAGTGGGCTGTGGAGGGTGAACAGGACGACGAACAGTAGGAGTGTTATTGGGGGTTGGCAAACGATCTGTGGTGCGAGCAGGTCGATGTGATGAAGCACCACCGGGTGTCGTGCTCGGGTTGAGCGTGGGAGTACGGCTGTCGAATGAGACTCCGCGCTTCTCAGAACTGCTGGTGGCAGTCATATAAGAAGGTTTGCTACGAATCGAAGATGAACGAGGAGCATTTGTCCCTATTTCGCCTTGAGCTGACGACTGGAAGGAGCCAGTAGCACGGTGGGCAGATGTACGATCAGCAGATGACGATGATGTCGGCTCTGGAACGATGGGAGATGGATTCAAGTTGCGAGAACGAGGAGTGGTGAGAGTTCCAGTCGATGCTCTAAGATCGCTTTTGATAGCACCTGTTGGTTTCTTGTCTTCCTCGTGTCGTTCTGAGGATACAGTCCCGCTCTGGGTGGTGTTCCCAGCGGACGTGGACGACATGATGAGGGTGAGAGAAAGGAAGACTGAACTTAGCGCCCGCCGTGACGACCTGAATATGGCCCCCTTCCACTGCCGTAACGGTGATTGATAACGAGCCGTGGAAGAGACCTGGTGCGATACGAGGTGTATATAACCGTGCTCAGTGAGAACGAACCGAGATGATCGATCTGGGCCGATACTAGTATGTGGAAACTCAGGGAGTAAGGGAGTGGCAGATTAGCCTTTATGCGACCACAATGCGTTAGCCTTCGTTCTCTTTTCGTGGCTTATCTGCCGGTGCATCAATGAAGAGAGGGGGATAACAGGCTACAGTACAAAGGAGAGAGATAAAGATAGAAACAGAAAGAGTCCAAAGAAAAAGAGCAAAACGACAAGTCAGCAGAGCAGAGGAGAAAACGATAACGAAAACAAAAACAAAAAAAAAAGGAATAAGAGAAACACGAAGTAGCAAGAGTCCCTTTTCATTTTTACATACATTTCAAGTGGTGGATTGATAGAAGTGGAAATAACAACAGCAGCGACAAGGAGAGAGAAAGGGGTGGAAGTGTCCTTTGACGGATGGGGAACAGTTTCTCCAGTGAGTGATTCAGTGGTTCAGACCCCACCTCTCGCCTCCTTCAACTCGATCCTTTACGTTCACCATCAGTGCCGCCCCAGCATAAGGCCCATCAGCACCCATAGCAGCAACCCCATCATCATAAGGCGTGCCCATATTCGACGAGTTCGAACCCACAAGGGTAGAAGACGGAGAGTTACCGTAGCCGTAAACGCCAGCGTTGTACGACGAGTAGCCGGTGTTGTAATGGTTTTGAGCTTGTTGTTGTTGATGCGGCTGCTGCTGCTGCTGAACCATATGCGCCTGATGGTGGTTCGAAGCCTGTGGGTGCAACGACGACGACCCGACGTGGTGGGAGGAGTGCTGGTCCGCTTGCTGGTGGTACATATCCATAGGCTGGGCATGGGCGTAACCGTTATGCTGATGCTGAGGAGCGACGTGTGGTAGGTTGGGGTACTGATACGGCTCGTGTCTCGTCCCGGAGACAGGAATCGCACCAGGGCTACTACCCGCAAGAGTCGCACTGGGACTAGGAACGGCCAAGGACACAGACGGACTCGCGTCCCTGCTGTCCATCATCATCCCTGTTCCATTGGGTTGAGGCTGGTAGTCCCGTTCGCCGCTGACGTTGATGATCCTCAGCTCCTCGTCGACGTGATCGCCATCCTGCATGTCTCCGGACCCGTCTCCAGGGGATGCGTTGGTGTTGAGATCGTCATCTTTCCTCCAGAGGGTGGTGCGGGAGAAGGGATAGAGAGGTACACCGACTTGGAGAGGCTGTTCTTGAGACGTCATGCGTACGATCTCACGCATGAGGCCCTGTAGGAGCCGTTCTTGACGACCTAGAAAAACACAAGAGAACATGAGTGAAACTTCGTACAGGGCAGTGAGAAGGTACTAACATCCTATCGGAGAGCGAGTGCCAAACTCAAGCATAGCGAACCTGATAGAAGCAAGGCCCTCAGTCTCGTTTTCGTAGAATCAGATGATGGTCACGTACCGTAAAACATTGATTTCGCCCCAGACCGTAGATTCGTTGGCACTGTCCCCAAGCTCGATAAAGTATTTGCACAGTTGGACTTGCACCGCAGCGGCGAGGTACCAACATATCTAACGAGCACCAACGAGAGTTCAATGAGTAGGTAGTAGAAAAGAACAGGATAGACGCCGTTGCTTACCGTGATCAAAGGATGCAGACGCGAAATATCCAGAGAGGTCGTGCTGAGTGAGTAATACGCGTCCAGGATGGCTTTGGCAGCGTTTACACAGCGTTGGGTTGACAGACAAGCTGGGTCAGTGAACTCAATGTACGGGTTGTGCAGAGTTATCGTGGCACTACCGAACAGAAAGGGTTAGTCAGACTAGAGGACGGCGCAAGGATAGTAAAGAAAACGTACGCGTGAGGAATGATATGAACCATGTACAGATCCGTATCCAAGGAGGTCGCACCAAGAAGGTCCCCGATACCCTTGTGTGTCCTATAGTGCCCCGGTAAGCTGCCCAAGAACCTCGAGGACACGAGCGAATCCAGCTCCTCGAAGCCCGGGAGAAGGAACGGGTTCGTAGTTCTCTGAGGAGCGGTCTTCTGTCGTAGATTGTTACGGACGTTAAACTCCGTCACGCGGCCGAAGAGCATGACGGCTTTGAGCAGGAGAAGGAAGGAGTCGGTGTACTCCGGTGGATGGATCGTGAAGACGTTGGTGGTGATGATGTCTTGTGGGTTGCTTGGTACCTCAGCCTAATTAACAGTGCGGAAAACGAGAGAAGGTAAGCGAGATGAGCTTTGAAAGAGGAGATAGAGGGATACGAACACCGTTCTCGTAATCCACATTTGTTATAGGGAACTCAGTCCCTATATCCCTCTCATCCACAGCATGAACCCATCCACCCATCGAGACGATCCTATCAAACATGATCGTCATCCACCACGTTCTCCTTCTCCCCTCCAGCTCCAACGCATCCTTGGGGGGAGCAAGATACTGGCCCTCGCTAATATTATTCGGAGCGAGCGTCCCAGGGTTGTTCAGCCTCAGCGGGATAGCCACCCTCGTCTGAAACCCAGCGAACACCCACACCTCGACCCATCGTCCTTCGTGGAAGAAGAACCAGGAGAGGAGGGTGCACGCCTGCATGACGGGGAAGATGTCGTCGCCGGAGGCCATGGTCCTGTCGATGTACTGCCGCGTCTTCCCGGCGTGGAATTCAGCGAACTCGTCTCGTCTTGTTTCGCCTGTGAGTGATATTTGGTTGGTGGGTGACCATCGGGATGCACAGGCGCACTGAAGGGCAATGTATGGTGAGATGAGTATCTCACAGCGAATTGATAGACAGAGAAGAACTTACGATAGCATGCAGGATGGCAGAATGCGGGAACCGGGAATCTTTGGGTGGAAACCTGAGAGCAGCCAGCAGAGAAGGTCGATGTAAAACATGAAAAGCACATGGATCGCAACGAAAGAATGTTTCGATACTACAAGGAGCAAAGCAGTAAAATACAGAGGGTCAGTCAGCAAGCGTCAAAAGAAGAGCGCTAAGAGCTTGTCAAGAACTTACTAGTGATTCAGAGTAGCGGGCTCCGGTAGGTCGGGATTCCAACCTCTGACCAAGAGATCCATGTACCGCTGCGAATCCTTGCTTCTCAGCGATATATTCTGGATCTGCTCAAACTCTTGCTTCCGGCGAATGAGCGTCTCTGGACTCTCGGGTGAGATCAAATTCATCAACGCCATCGGCGTGCTAGGGAGTTTAATTGAACTAGGTCCAGCAACCGCCGATTCACTGCTCGGAGAGGAAGATGAGGTCGTGGCTGTGCGGAAAGATGGCGAGAGAGAGGGCGAAGCTGTTGAGGCGTGTTGAGAGAGAGGTGATGAGGTGCTCCCACGAGCGGCTGGTGGATGCTGGTGTTGTTGCTGCTGTAATGCGAGTTTGTCCTTGAGCTGTGCTGGTGGGACGTGAGTCAACATGGCGTGAGCGAAGAATACAAATGAATAGGATCCGTGGAAAGTGACGCACATATCTCAGTCTCCAGTTGCTTGATCTTCTCCAATGGATCGGTATCTGGAGCCAATGAGAGTCCTTCCACAGGGTCGTAAGAGCATTGAGGTTCGCTTGGATGACTAGGAGAGGACATGCGTCAGCGATGGGTTGTACAAGTCCGAAGAAAGTCCAAGCAAGGGTAAGAATGCGAGCTGAGCCGATGTGGGAGGTTGGTTGTATGGGGCATCAGCTTTTAAGGCGGCCGACAAAGGAGATAAAACACGAAGAGAGGTGACACTTACGCGTATCCCACTGGTGCCGGTACACTGATCGTCACCTGCCACTGCCTGGGGGTAACAACAACAAAACTGTATCAGTGAAAGTTCTCCGTTCCGAACCCTTATAGACCCCCCAAACTACCCATAAAACCTGTCAGGTCTACTCACTTGACACAAGTACCACAATGAGGTCTAGCGGCGTCGCATTTCTGAGGAAGAAGAGAGAAGGATGAAGGTTTAATCAAGGCGCGCTACGCTCTAGATAGACAGACTCACTAGTTTCCTCTTTCTGCACGTTTTACAAGCCTGTGATGCGATAGGGCGGGTTCAACACGACGTAATCACTGATTCTTAGCGTATAGGACTCGCCTGGTTTCGTCTGAGAGCTGGTCTGTTAGCTGCGGAACTTGGTGCTTTAGGCATGGTGTGTAGCAACGGCTGTTGATCTCCAAAACGAGCAGTGCGAGATGATGCCGGTTCTCTGTACGAGATCTAGCCTTTCGGGACCCAAGCACGGTATGCGTTACTTCGTAGATGGAGTGAATGAGCTGGATAAAAGGCGCTGAGTTCGACGTTGAGGAGGAGAAATGTAAAAGGTTGATGAAAGTTTGGAGGTTTATGAAGGAGAGAGAGAGCTTGGTGGTAAGGGGTACGAATTATTATTCATCCCACGTGGGAAAATGCCGCTTCATCATCTGATCATCTCGTCCACCCGCGCAGTGGTTGGTTGCAGTGGCGGTTTGCTTCTTGTTTCCACGGTTCTTACTATGGTACCGGTGTATCGCCTACACTACTGTATTCGAGTACAACAAAGGAAGGATGAGAAGAAGAAGAGTACACGCTCCTCCACTCTCTTTGTGTTCTACTAGGATCATGAACAGAGGAGCGATCATGGTTCTCTCAACGGGAGGGCTGAAATCCCGGAGGACGGATATCCTAGAGCTTATTTTTCGTATCATGATCATACATTATCTGCAGTGCTCAAAGACGCTTCTGGAGAAGATCTCGAGACAGAACAGACACGCCACACTGTTGAGAACACAGCACTTTGAGGCGGAGGAGTAAGACAAGACGGAAGGACGGAGTGAGATTTTATTGAAGCTGCGACAAAGCGGTGGAAACAAGTACAGGATCTGTCTTCTTCTAACAAGTTACTAGTGAGAATATACCCTTGAGTCTTAGAATCTACACATAGCCAAGCATAAAATGCGGAACAATTAGTAAGAATTGAAGACGTGGGGTGATTAAGGCGCACAGGATCGTTGCGACTATCCGTCGAGAGTGAGGCATGTGTCTGAACTCTGTGAGGTAGATCCCTGAAATGAGAGGAACCGAAACACGATGAATACGTGTACAAGAGAGCAGGTATAATGGACTGTCCGTTTCCTAGAAAAACACGAACCTTGCCATGTCCCAAGATTCAACCGACCGTCCGTGATGGGCATACTAACCGTGCTCCCCAGGATCGATGCCTTCGTGTGTGAGACCCTACAGGTGGACGAATCATCTCTCATATTCCTGTACAAGAACACACCCAACTGAGAACCATGAAAGAATACGTACGAATCACTAAAGAAGAAGAATGAGATCAGTCCGTAAGAAGGTACAGATTCGTGATCATGTATAGGTACGGATTGACATAGCCCTTTGTGGAGGATTCGAATTCAGAAATGGACTTACTCTGGCCCTTCGTCTGTGTGAAGCCAATTCAAGCTCTCGGGAACAATCTTATCGAGAGCCAGATCCATATCTCCAGAACAACATCAAAGTTAAAAAAAAAATCCTACTACTCCCACGGACCGTAGCACTTCACCGCGGTACCGATTGTGGGCAGAGACTTCTCACCTTTTCGTACGTCTATAGATAACAACAAGGTTCGGTTTTGAGTGAAATGTGGAGGAGGAAGAAGATATGGATATTGAAAATTGTACCGGGATCGTAGTTCTCGTTTATCGTCAACGCAGCGGATGTGTGTTGGCTGGGTATGTCGAGCTGAGAGGATGCCGAGGAAGAGCTGAGACTGAGGCTGTCCCAGATACGTATACGTACATGAAGAGATACAACATCCCAACCTATACGCAATAACCGAAACTCAATAACAGTACGAGTTACATATCCAAAACGAGAGAGAGGGAAGGCTCACTTTAACATCTTTAAGCCCATCTCTGATCTGCCCCACAACTTCATCCGTTACGAGATGGCACCCTTTACCCCGCCTCGATAACGTGAACGTCTTCTGCCAGCCCATCTTTTCTTTTCTTTACTTTGGGGATACTTTTGTTATTTCTTGTTTTGTCGGTAGGAGTCTTAAAAATTGCGATGTAGGTGTGGAAGATAGGATGATGGATATGATGCAAGAGGCGATTCTGAGTGTGGAGAGATTAGAGTCGGCCCGGAGGTAGGCAGTACAGTATAGTAACCCGAGACGCCCTCAGCCTCCGAGTTCACCGAGAGCCCTATCTCAGCTTGAAATCCAGGGCGTTCGACAATGAAGGGGACTCCCATACACATAGAGTAGAAACAAACTTGGTTCCGGCGGAAGGGGAAGTTGTCGTGGCTAAGCACCAGCGTTGGTGAGAACTTACTCATGACACGTACCATCAAGCTGTAAGAGAGGTGAAGACTGAGATACAATAAATTATTGGGGAAAGCTATGACGAAGAGGTTCAGGGGGGTTCAGTACAATACATGGCTGGGAAAACAGGGTTTGAGCGCGGGAAAGGTCTAGGGTAGGTGTATGAAAAGCGGGGGGGCATAAGATTAGATTACAACGGCTAAATGCAAACGTTCCACCAAAATCACTGCCAGATACGATCCCATTGACGTTTACACGAGTATCCGTCATAGTCTGTAGACGATGAAACATAAATCAGAATATATGAATACAAGGAAAGAGAGAGGAATAAGGAACGCACCAAAGCTTCGGTTTTTGTCACAAGCGCACTTGCCCTTGGTCCAAGCGTCGCCTTGCGGGCAGTGAACGTAGGGGTTATGTTCGTATCCTATGTCGTTAAAGAAGTGGATCTGTATGACAAACCAAATCAGTGAGATGAACGATGCAGTCGAAGAAGAACAATGTAATACGTACCTGATTCTTCTGCAAGAACAAAGCAGCGGCGATAGAGTGCACCGGGGCGTCTCCCCATCTCTCATAGTAGAACCCGCCTTGTTTGTCAAGGTACTCGAAGAAGGACATGTAAGCTTCTGATCTCCAGAAGTCCATGTCGGCGATCTCGAAGTTGGACCAGACTGTAAACTCGGATTAGAACATTGAGTGGTCGCTGAAGCAGAAAGGGTAATACGTACAGTGGCATTTGTTGTAGGTCTTCCCTCCGTCGTCGGACATGTAGTCCATTGCATTGTCACCGGCGATGTGCTGAGGATTTTGGGCAGCGAAATCTAAGTATACAGCCGTGGTGAGGAAAATGCAACCCAACGAGCAAGTAGCAGCTTACCGAGTACGTGGCCCCAGAGGGTTGGTATCGTTGCTAAGAACTCGTACATCGTGATGGTAAAGCCTGAAAAAGTACTGGGTCAGATCAATGAGGCGGAGTAACAGGAAACAGACAGCTAACCATAGACCTTCTTGTTATCTGACATATATTTGAAAGGATCTAGATGGATGGTAGAGCGTAAGTCCGTAGAATGAAGTCGATAGAAGTAGAAAGCAGGCCGCACCATAAGCAAGATCACAGTGGAAGTGGACGTCAGGTCTGAGGATAACATGAGTAACATGAGTAAATTGAGCTAGGGTTTCTTCTAGGAACAAGAAGACGCACTCAATCCTCCAATACCACTTGTACTTCTGCAATAACTGATGTCTGAAGAAGAATCCGGAGTTGAAGCGGCACATGTTTCGGTACCTAGTGGGAAACCGTCAGGAATGGGAGTGTTCCTAGAAAGGGCGAGGCCTGCTGGTACTCACGATACGCTGCCTAGAATTTAGCGTGATCAGAAGGACTACGAAAAAAAAAGATGAAGTTTTTTTTGATAGAGCGTACCTCCGTAGATAATTTTATCTGCTACCATCTTCTCCCGGCTAGCCTTTGCCTTCTCTTCGTCGATCCAGTCTGGTTGGACCCAGTGATCTCTAGGAACGAGTCCGAATTCGACTTTGGACGAGATGATATTGGAGATACGACTGCAGAGAAGAGCATGAGCTAAATCGAGCCTAGGACGAAAACATGAGAAGGGGGCTTACTTCTTGAACTCGTCCGTGAAGGCCTCGTCATTCAGAAACACGTATGGGTATCCATATTTCCTATTGAACCTATCCTCCATGTCTCTGATACTCCTCATAACACCGTCCAAGTCTGAGTTCCTTGCGAGAACGACGAAAGTGGCATTGGCTCGTGCGTCAGGGTCCGTGACGAGCTCTCCGCCCGTTATGTCGTCGTCAGCCGGGTCCGCGTTCACATAGGTCGGACCTTCATTGGGTGAGGTGTACTTGGGTCGTGAGAACGGATTGCCGACAGCGTTGCTATATCCGTCGTGGGTGAAGGTTAAGAGGAAATGCAGTGATATCTAATTGAGGGTCCGAAGGTTTAGCGTTGGAGGAACAATCAGGGAACAGGAACCTGAAGACGATGAAGAAGGATCTGTAAGGACTTACGATGATGCAGACGACGAGAATAACATAGCGCGATATGGTGTTCATGGCGGCGGACCAGCGCACTCAGAGGAGGGAAAAAATCGCTGGCAATGAAGGAGAGGTGCAAAGAACGTTGTTACCGGCGATGCAACTCCACAACAACCCACTGCTGCGAACAAAAAATGTCACGTGTTGTGGAAAGTGGACACTCCACGACTGCGAGGTACGACGACGACGACACTAGCTTTTCGTCACTTCTTGCATCTTTCTTCTTTGTTGAGCTACCTTCGTTCGACGCTGCTACAGGTGTGCAACGGTCCTTCAAGGAGAAAAAGCATGGAACATGTCATGTTTATTGCGGCTTCGGCATCTAACGGCTCTCAGGGGCTAGTACTAACCGCTGCCGCAGGCCAAATCTCTCCCGAATGCCCCGGCGAGCTGTTCTATCTCCCGTCGTCAACTCAGAGCACTTCTGCAACACGCTTTGTCCTTATTGCTAGCTTGGGTTAGATGATAGATAATACAACTCCTTGGCCCTATCCTCTCGCCGACCTCTTGATCTCGGGAGACTTGCTTCCTCAACCGCTGAACTAGTACAGCGCCGTTTGTCGATGGAAGGGATATCTGATAGCACCGGTATCTTTGATTGTTCACCTTGTTGGTCGTACTGGGAACTGGTCTTCCACCATCATGGGCCTCACTTGTTCAGGGCAGAGCGTCACCCCTTTGACACTTGCTTCGCCATCGTCGCTATTTCTAGGTGCTAAATCCTCTCTACAGCTCGCCGGTAGTTCTAACTTTTGCGTATCGGAGCCTCGAGCTTGGATTCGTTAGCCTCAGCGCTGGGATCGACGTGCTCCCTCGCCCTCAAATCGTTTGAACCCGTCCACCTCGTATGCTCCCGTGAAAGTATATTTAGATGGAAATACACGACCTGGGGTTAGGTATCTGCTTCCGACTCGGTCCGTGTCGAAACCTGATACCCGCGTAGTGATACCCGTGCTTCGTCCTCCCGCATCTACTGACTCTGTAGCGTCTACGAACCCGCATCTAGACCAGCAGCCACACGGTACAGGCCTTCTCAAGGACGCCCTGGTCAATGGTTTACCATGACAGTGCCGGCGGTTGTTCGTCTTGGACTAGCAGCGCTGGTGCTTCGGTGGGGGGTAGGTGACTGCCTGCAATCTACGTAGACTGAGAGAGTCTTTGCTTCGACTTGGATCACGAGAACAATGACCCATATCGTGGGGGATGGGGTGGGAAGTGCTTCAGGTGGAACTACGCCTGACGCCATATGTTCTGACTCGATTGAATCAGAGGAGAGTGTCTGTCTCTTCTAAAGATTGTACAGGAGCGCGAGGTCGTTGAGGCTCTCACTCGTCTCTATCGGCCTCAAAAATGCTGTGAAAGGTGATATCACGCTTCCACCCAACACATGAGCTCATGGGACTAATGGGATATGGAACAGATGCTGTTTCTCGTCTATTGAAGGTCGCGGTATGGCGTTTTCTGTCTCTCGCCTCACGAACCGATTCCGTGCATGGTGGATATGTATTGGGACTACCAATGGACCATGGTACGAATACATTCCTTTAAGACATCAGGTTTCTCCCACCATACCAAACACAGTACAAAACCCGTCCGCACAGTACTGTTTACCTCAACTCACGGCGAGGAGCATGCGGTACGATGAGTAGCAATGCTCAGCAACCGCCCAGAAATCATGGTATTCAACCAAGCACCGGTCGAGGTTCAGTTCAATCGATCTATAGGATCATGGCCTAGGATCATCAAGGTGAGCATAATGATATCAACGGACACGCCGATTGAACAGATAGTCTAGGTAATTGTATGGATGTGCAGCGTTTCTTTTTTTTTCTAGGAACCCGGACTTGTTGTAACTGGACGCGTAGCCGCTGGTGTATAGGTGGTCTGTTTGCTCGTGCAACATGATCGTGGTAGGGCAGACTCAACTTGATCTCGTACCTTATGCATCCGATAATCCGATGATCAAGGTATGCAACTTGAGGGTCGTAGAGACGACGAGGTATGTAAGCCTGGACGAGACCCAACAGGTATAAATACGAGGAATTTGTCGTCTGGTGGTTCCTCAGTTCACCTTCGAACTTCCCTCAGTCTTATCCTCTCTAAAGCTAACCTAAACCGGTTCTCTTTTATTTTTTACACCTGCAAAAATGAAGTTCGCCGCTGCCTTTGTTACCCTCTCCGCTGCTGCTACCGCAGTTTTTGCTGCCCCCCTCGAGACTGAGGCGAAGAACGTTACTCTCGTCGCTCGTGACAACGTCGGTGACGGTGAGTTCTCTTTCTCTCTTGATCATCCATCGTTCTTTGTTCCTTACTAAACTGCTCCTCACAGGTACCTGGTACGATATCACCGCCGGTTACACCGCCTGCGGCAATCTCTACCAGAACAACGCCTGGGTCGTCGCCGTCGCTGCCCCAGTCTACGAGTAAGCACCTCTTCTCTCTCGGATCCGTACTTCGTCACCTTCGTTACTGATAATCGATCGCCCACGAACAGTGCTACCGCCGTCGATGGTAACCCCAACCACAACACCATCTGCGGTCGTCAGATCGTCATCGACGGAGAGTCTGGCAACCCCGTAAGCTCCTTTCTTTCATCTTCTGCTACAGAGGAAGGATACGATGTTGAGTGAGCTTTCGTCGTTCTAGCCCACCCAGGTCGCCATCGTCGACCGTTGCGAGGCTTGCAAGCCCAACGACATCGATATGTAAGGAGTAATCCATTGCGCGGGCTTTGGATCTATGCTCAACGCTACTTTTCTTTCCTAGGACTCCCTCCCTCTTCCAATACGTCGTCGGTGATCTCGCTCTCGGCAGGAGGACCATCTCTTGGCACTACGTCTAGATCAGCCCCTTCGTGGCTGAACCCAAGTCTCCAGCCTCCTTCCTAAAGCTCAATATACGCTCATATGTTGCTCTGCGGGTCCGTTCGCTCACATTGAAAACGCTGGAGGGTGGATACTTGGTTTTAGATCATATAATTATTCGGGCTAAATTATTTGGATAATAACTGTTGGTTGTAACTACACACGGGCCACTTGGATTTCTGAAAGCCTTTTTGGATATATATTGTGTTCATTATCATAACTTGTGTGAATTCTCCGTTAGCTCCTGAGGAAATTACTGTACAGTATGGTGCCCGAGATGGTGGTCGAGATGGAGGCGCTGGAAATCTAGGAACGCGCTCGGTTAGCTAACTCCATGATCCGATCATTCCGAGGAGATGGCCCTCGGTGCGGGATCATGATCACTTGATGGGATCGTGACGTTCATCTCCAACCACCACGGTCATGTCTGCATCGTCCTGCCACGCACTCAGCTCTAAGCAAGAGCGTCGTCTACGAGATTACTTAGACGAGAAAATTCTAGATATAAGTCGAAACTACAGAAAGCGGTCAGCAAAATCCTCTACCCTCTCACTCTATACCGAACCCACGGCATTGACATACTTTTTCTCATATTCGTGTCAGCTCAGAGCCTAGCACCTCGCTTCCGACCCTGCCAACCTACCTGAACGCGACGCAGCCGCTTCTTGCTCTGATACTACAGATACCTCCTATCGCAGTGTCTATTTCCTTGAGAACTGCGTTCTTGCTACGGCTGACCAACGACGCGTTGACCGCGGTATTGGGGTACCTGCCTAGGCTCCAAGATTTGGAGTGCTTGCTCGACTGGTTAGACGACCTGGATAATGCTTGGGTCGTCGTGATCAAAGGCCAGGTGTGGACTCCTCGGGGCGAAGTAGTCGATGACTCTGAGGGGCCCACAACGAATGGCTCGAGCCAGGTTGGGGAGGTTTCGACCGGCTCCGTGGATTCAGAGGGAGATTCGTCTGTGGAGAATGGAAGTGGATCCAACTTACGCACGGTGTCTCAAACCGAGAGAACGAGGCTTCGTTCTCTTATTATATCCTTCTCGTCTCGCCTCGAGGAATGGCTATCGCATCTAGAACCCACACCTAGCGTTTTGACTTCCTCCGTACCAGCCCAAGACCAGTCCCGCAACGATGAAGAGGCAGCTCTTGGGAACGGAACGAAAGAAGAGAGTGAGGTCTCTGAGTCGTTGGCCCACCAGGAGCCTACTTCTTCCGATGATATCCAGACTGTCCTTCGGAGCCTTGAACTCCAAGATTCGTTCGACAATCTCTTCTCTAGGACTATGAGCGTGTTGGGCGATTTGAAAGGTGTAGTGCTGACGACTGGAGAGGAGGCTACTGTTCGAGCATGCTGAGTAGGAGATTGTGTTTGCTATGATGTGTACGATGCGGAGAAGTTGGCCGTACTTGTTCGTGAACTGTATGTAACAAAAATATGGAGATTGCTTCAGGATATAGATACGTCATTATGAACATACAGGGTCTTGGTGACAGAGAGCCTGGAAAATCTTAGCGGAAAGCTGTGTTTTAGCCGGTGTTACTCCTTTTTCTTATTCTTTCCACATCCATCGTCTGAATTAGTGAAGAAATCGGCCTATCGAGCTCTCCAAGGTCGTCCAGAGCTGCTCTTTCTGCGTTTCTTCGAGATTTGAATCCCTGAGCGACCAGGTTGGAATCGTCAGATCATCAGAACATGTGTCGGCTCATTTCGGCACCGCTTCCGAGCAGTCTTTCACTCCCGCCAGCCGTGTTGAAACCTTGCACGGTGCTACTTCAGCGCCTACTTAGAAACCCAACTTTTTTTCCCAAAACCCTTATAAACACCAGGGACGTACCAGGTTTCTGGCTACCCAGGCTCAGCTTCTGGTCTCTCTCCTCCCAGCTCAACTACTTACATGTCCGATTTCGTGTTGGTGGAACCGCAAGGGTGGGAGTATGATTTGCATTCGGTACGTTTCTGTTTGTCTACGTGTTGCGTGGAATGTAGTGAGCTAGGTCCCTGATGATGACTATAGGTGTACTCTGCGTGGATCGGTCACTTTCAGGTCCAGAATATACCATGGTAGCGTTCTTTTAGCTCTCGTTGTTCGGAGGTTCCAGTCCCAAGCTCACCACTTCTATAATCTACTTTGACAGGTACGAACGTACTTGGGGTCACGTCTTCTCGTCTTTCAGCGAATTCTTGGAGTTCGAATGGCCTGTCATCGTTGTTACGGACGCACGATCTGGGAAAGCCCACGTCGTCACCCGGTTCTCTGCCATCGAAGCGTTCTTGAAGATGATCAAAACAAGGTATGTTCTGTTCTTCGTCTGTCTACCTGTCCTACGCACAACATGAAACTAACTGCGGTACAGATTCGGCGAGATCCTGCATCACCCGCCTAACCTCGTCACTGTGATCCCGTTCGAAACGACCTCTCGTCCTTTGAGACGAGTCAACGACCAGTCTTCTTACGCTAAGATACACAACTCCCTCCCGGCGGCAGCATTCTCTGCCTTCAGGGCACGAGTACGCGAGGGCGATCCAAAGGCCGTGGAGGAAGTGTGGAAGCGGCGGGATAAGACGTTTCTGGCTCTGGACTTTGAGTGGTCTGAGCGGAACGAGAAGAGTGTGCTTGAGTGGGGTTATGCGGCGGTCAGATGCGGGTTTTTGGACACGTAAGCAGATTTCTACGTTAGTGCCGTGCGAGTTCTGACTTGGCTGGGCTGAACAGACAGGGAAGATGGCCTCCAGAGCCCGATCTCAACTATAGGTACGGCCTATCATTTCCGTTTCTTCTTTTTTTATCGGACTCTTCTCACCCAAGGTTTCTTACTAGGAAAGGCCACTTCGTCATTGCGGACTACATTGACAAAGTCATCAACAAGTTCTGCCCCAATCATCCATGGGACTACGCCTTCGCCGATACTCAGATCATATCCAAATCACATCTATCCAAGACGTTGGGGGCGGTGTTCACGAGTCTCGCTTCACCGGACTCAGATACTCAGGCGAACGAATTGGTGCTTGTCGGCCATGGTATCGCTGGTGATGTGAAACGGCTGGAAGAGTTGAAGATCAGTGGGTCTAACTTTATTTTTTAATATGCAGTGGCAGAGCACTGGTTTGACTCGGTTTCTTCTTCATTGATGTAGAGATCCCAAGGAACATGTTGATCATCGATACAGCTCTCTTTGAGCGACGCCTCTTCCAGACAGGACACCGGGGTCCCATGTCTCTCCCGGACCCTAAAGTCAAAAACTCAATGAAGCCGCGTTCGCCAAACAGCACCCTCTCGCTGGAGTCCCTCCTACGCTCGTTACCCACCACCTATACCCCCCCTCCAAACGCCACCTCTTCTGGTAGTCCTACATCACCAACATCACCCACTGCTCATAACGGTACTACTAGAGGTCAACGAATGACTTCATTGCCTGGTTGTGTTATGCACAACGCGGGGAACGACGCGTTCATGACCCTCTTTGCACTGCAGAAGCTTTTGGAGCTTGACCATACCCCTCTCCCGACTGTGAAGAAACGCGTTGGGAGACCCAGCCATCATCATCATTCGTCACAAAACTATCATCACCATCCTCACCAACACATTGCGTATCCGAATGGTGCTTATCCTTACGCATATCCCAACGGTGCTCAACCATATGTCCAAGCGAACGGATTTCCTCCTGGCATAGTTTATCCCGTCGCTGTTCCCGTTATTGCGGTGCCTGCTGCCATGCAGGGCAATCCGACGTTGTCTGCTCCAGCGTTGAACAAGTCGATGCAGAGAGCGAGTCGGAGTTTACCTCAGATGCCACCGGGGCAGGGTACGACACACCACCCACAAGCTACGCCTCCCTCCACCACTCCTAGCCCCGGTCCCACTGGCAGTCCCACTGTGAACCCTCCTCCAAGCGGTGCACCTAGTCCAGCTTTACCAGACTCTAGACCACGCTCTGGATTGGCCAATCCCCGGGCGTCGCCTACGACGACGGACTCCAGTGGTGAGACTGGGACCTCGGGCAAGGGCATTCGTGCCTCTGTCGGCTTCCCGTTCCCTGGGTCAATGAGAAAGTCGGAGTCGAGGTCGAGGTCGCCGTCGACGAATATGCTGGGGTATACCCCTGGTCTTGGACGTGTCGGGGAGCTCAATACGAATGAGATGGGGGTCCGGGTCGTGAAGGGTGGTGCTAGGGATGTAGGAACGCAGGGATCTCAGGCTCAGAGACCTATGCATGGTCGGAGCCGGTCTAGTGGTGTTCTCGTCCCTGTCAAGGTCCCTGACCAGGGGGAAGGGATGGGGGGCTCGCTTTCGGAGACCACTGGTTTGGAGAAACGAAGGTCGAGGGGTGTGAGCAGTGCGGGTTTGATGCGCGTGGAAAGTGCTAAAGGGCATGGGCACGCTAGGAATGGATCGAACGGTGCTGGTGGTGGTGGTGGTGGCAGTGGACGGTCTACGCCTGCTGCGTTAGTTATGGAGGGAGGCAGGAGGCTGAGTGCTATGTTTAGGTGAAGGAACTGCCCGGTCGACGTGTGGTCCTCGTATGGTTCTCTTCCTTCTTGACTTGTTTTTTGTCACGACTATTCTTTCTTGGAACATGACTTCTTCTCTTTCTTTGTACTTTTAGGACACGTCTCAACCTCCTCCTTCGCTTTATCGCTTTTCAGATTCCCGTCTTTCTCTTTTTTCTCGTATCTCTCTCTTTCACACCGATCTCTATCTCTCCTTTCACGGACTTGCTCTTGTCGGGACTGCCTGCAACGCTTTTCATCTTGCAATTCATTTCTCTTCCTTCGTTCTTTCCTATCTTTCCTTCCTCGCTTTGCTGATACCTCTGTTCGTCAAATACGTATCATGTCCTCGGACTCCCCGGAATCGTTACCTTACATGCTTTCTCTCCTATTACATCGTGCTACTCGACACTCTTCAATCAATAGATCTACATAGATCAAATTTGTTTTGACAAACTTCATTTAAATCAACGGTGCCAATGGACCTCACAAAATGGGTTGTGGTACAAGAATGATTCTTCATGACGAAAGACTGGACTAGAAAATACAAAGTTATTTTTACTGGGTAAGAACGATAATTCTACAGCAACGCCTGTTCATAGTCAGTGTACCCCACTCTCATCTCATCTTCCGTCGCATCGTATTTAGCCCAGTAGAGCTTGTCCGGCCTGAGTTTATTGAATCCATTCAGCTCTACACCCTTCTCGAGTCTCTTCGCCAAATCAGGGTTAAGGATCCATTGCATTCCGAATGCTGCGAGGTCGACCTGAGAGGAAGAGACGAAGTTGGCCGCTTCGGATGGCCTTAGGCCTGCGTTGAGCATGACGGGGGTTTTAGAAATGAAGGGGCGGTAGGTGGGGAGGATGTCGTGGTTTGTGCCGCGCCATTCGCCTAAGGAAGAGTTAGTTCCGATATCTGGCAGAGAAGGTAGTATGGTGTGGAACGTACCGTCAATCTTGATATCCAGGAATTGGTCGTACCGGACCAGGCAGATGTAGGCCAAGCCGAGCTGATCGATCTGTTCCAGGAAGTACTTGAAAGTTGCGATGGTTTCGTCCAGTGGCATGCTAAAGGCTGTTTTGAGTCTGAGATTGTAGATGAAGAGACGGAAGAACGAACCCAGTGTCGTTTTGTCCAGCTGCGGGCGAAAGCTTCACCCCGACTCCACCTTTCCCGAAGACCTCCAAAGCAGCCTTGATAACTTCCAAGGGGAACCTGGCCCTGTTCTCGATAGGACCGCCCCAAATATCAGTCCTTACATTAGCCCCGCTGTCGAGGAACTGGTGGAGCAGCCAGCCTTGGCCAGCGTTGACTGATACGATGAATAGCGTTAGTGTCGCTTGAGACTACGCGACAAGGAGGAGTAATCTTACTTTCGACACCGTCGAATCCTGCTGCCTTGGCGTTAGCAGCGGCCTTCTTGAACTCCTCAACGACAGTCCATGGGTCCGGGATGGCTGTTGGCTGTAAGGAAAGGATAAATAACGTTGTACCGGTGCATGTCAATCAGAATGGAACTCACGGTATCGCAGCCTTGAGCTCCGGGGATGTGATAGAATGGTGCGCCTCCTCTGTTTCGGATGGCAGATGGTGCAACGACGGGCTGAGAAGAGTAGTCGTCAGCCTGACATAGTTCACCTGCCTGTAATTCTAGACTCTTGCTTACTACGTTACCAAGAATTGGGTGGTCGTGTCTTGCTGCTCTGCCCACTGGATCGAGTGGTGAGTTCTCGTAGTCCTATAGTCCCCATAGATGTAAAGAGTATTGCGCACCGTGGAGCAACTGGGCAAAGATTGGGACCCCTTCTTGATGAACGGCGTCGACGACCTTCTTCCATCCAGCGACTTGAGCGTCGTTCCATAATCCTGGGTTGTATGGGAACTGCGGACTGCGATACACGAGGAATGAGTACTTTGAGATAGATCAGCGCCAGATATGCACAACGTACCCTTGTGGACTGGTGAAGCTGCCCTCAGCGATGATCATCCCTGCTCCTCCTCGAGCTCGCTGAACATAATACTCCAGATTGACAGCATTGGGCACGAAGTCTGGGATAGCTCTAGATCTGCTGAGAGCGGACATGATAACACGGTTCTTTAGCTGGACGGGGGATCCGCCCCCAAGAGTAAACGGTTGATAGAGTGGTTTGAGATCGGACGACATGATGGTTGTCGACGTGATAGGCTATTGGATGTGGTAGGTGCGACGGGGGATGAGGTAGAGTCGATGTCGAGGTGATTAGTAAATATACGATTATGATAGACGAGGGTCTAGTTTTCGGGTGTGGGATTGTTCTTCCTAGTCTGTAGATGATCCTAGCATATCGCGAGCGGTTCCAGGCCTCGAGGCTGATTGATCTCGGCATATTGGGCTGCGTGTCCCCACTCCTGACGCCTTCACCCTCCAGAAGGGGCTCTTCCAAGGTTGAAAGAAGGTTTGTTCATAGCAGTCGACAAAGCTTGTTGCGATGGCCGTGGCTCCGAGACGTCCGCGCCCGCTGCAGCTCCAGTGCATGCCCAGTGCATATGGGTAAGCAGAACAGAGAAGTGAACATCGAGCGTTCCGCGCTATGATGGTCATGGGTCCTACTTCTCCGACGTGAGGTAGATGATAAGTAAAACATTCCTCAAAGATGGGGTAGCTGACATGAACAGATACCGTCATCCCTGCTTGCTAAACCTGCGTTACGTTGCTGAGTAGGAGCGAACTCTGAGTAGTAGCATATCGCTCAAGACTCCAAATCGATGTTACAGAAATTCTTGAACTCGGGCTGAGCTTTGCAAAGCTTCGAAGACACGGAATAGCAATGAGCCTAGGAATATCAATGAAACGAATGCAGGCTGGATTGCTCTGGATCAGAGTTTGAGGTGTTCTGGATCCGCCGTAACCTTCCTCATCGGGGACCTAGCGAGTGAGGATGCACCGGGCTTGAGATGACGTGCTTGTTAGAGAAAGGTGCATCCTATGAACCGTGTAGCCGTGCCCAAGAGCTCAGAGTATTGATCGAACTGCCAGTGGTGATGCCGACAACACACAACACGAGAGCGTGTTAGTATGGAAATCCAGGATCAGACACGTAGAAGGAAAATAGTAACGCTCTCGGAGAGTACATTACTGAGAGGAATGATTCCATGTTGCTAGTAGCTAACAATGTAAGTAAAGATAGACCGTTGGGATAGGCAAAGTATCTTGCCCCAGAGTCGGAGCTCGAGCTCTGAATTAGTTGATGATTGCCACGTCCCAGGTCACTGGAATGAAGGCGGGCTTTGTACCCCCAGCAAGCTTCCCCCATAAACTCGGTGTCCTGGGGGACGTTATGAAACCTGAGGCTCGAAGAATATTACAGAAAACTCACATCTTGAGGTCGTTAGAGTCGCATTCCTTACATCTAGAGAAGAGCGACGGTGCGGGTTGGTAAGATAAAAAAATCTGGATGCAACTCATAAAACTCACTCGTCAGCCACACGCACTGCGATACGCTAGGTGAGGCTTGTGAGAAGCTTGCGGCTGAGACAAGAGGGTAGAACGCTCACCTCATCAGAGTGAGGTCCTTTAATAGAGACCTTGATGTTTGGGCCACAGATGTTAGCGAATTGGCTAGATGCAGATTCGTCAGATCATCGAATGAAGGCGAATCGCCCGCACCCACTGGAAGGTAGCAGAGGGAACAGCGACAACGAGATCATCATTGGTAAACCCCCCTCCGCAGGCGGCAGGCTGTGCTTCGATGTCGTACAGAGTGGCTAAGTTATAAGTTGCAAAGAGCATCGGAATGACAGAAAGTAGGGTTGGTTAGCCCCAGGATGCGTAAAGTATAGGAGGCATAGTTGAAGGTATACCTTTACCAACATGCTCAGCGACGACGCTAGAGACAGATGTCAAGAAAGAGGCAGCGCAAACAACGGCAGCAGTGGTGAACTTCATTTCAGAGACGATTGATTGGGCAACGGCAATGAGAAAGGTACTGAGGATGAGTTTACTCCCACAATCCGACCTGTATTTATACTGAGAACCCACCGGTAGTTTCATTACCAAGTCGTCTCGAGTCCAGTGTCGGAAGAAGGGGTTCCCGAGTCTATATTAGCAGCTAGACCAATATACCAGGGTGCGATATAGATAGACGAGGTGGGCTCGAGCTCCATTCGCACAACAGTGTTTAGGACGTCGGCAGGGCTGGGGAGAATTGAGAAGTAGCGGACATCATGGAGGCGGGTCGGATAAACCGTGTCTCCCTCAATTCTCGAGGGATGTTAAGAGAAGACGGGAGAGTCATAGCTAGGCACGATGTCTATAGTGAGTTGAGGCTGAGGTCAGTAGCTATAGAAAGAACTCACGATTCGTCTGAGTCTTCGCATATTCCAAACTTAAGTATCCCACGCGAGGCTCAAGTAGCTGTTTTTGACTGCAGTACAATCGTGAAGGATGGGTTTATTGAACGCAAAGCATGTGTATATGGCGGATAAGATAGGAGCGGGCAACTACCGCCCAGCTCTGTGTTTCAAGGGAAACGGAATGGACGAGAAATGGCCCGAAAGAGCTGAAACGACAGATAAAGCGAGTTAGTATCTTAACGGGCAACTACTTTTCTAGAAAAAGTCATTGTCAGCACCACATAGGCAGTGCTTCAGCGCTGTTCACTCACCAGCCTTATCATTCTTCGCGAGTAGGAGGCCGCACGGACAGGGTAGTCATAGAGAAGAGTCTGGTGAGAGATCTAGATGGGTGTTGGAGGCGGCTATGTGACATTACTTCCCTGTGATCTGGTCACTGAACTGACACGCGATAGCCTTCTCGACAACTTGTACTGGAATACCTCTCAGAGTTCCAAGATCTGAGCCTGCTAGTAGTCGCCCTCCCATCCAATGACAGCCAACATTATGGGAGAAGGTCAACGCTTTCAAGGTTTACCCAGTAAAAACTAAGTATTACTTCCGAATCATCAAGCGAGCTCCCTCGACTAGTAGAATCGAACTTCTCAAGAGGTAAAATGAACAGAAAATACATTAGCATCTTGGATACAGTAGTCGATGTACACGCTTGGGCACGCCATAGACCCAAGCATAGCTATATTGATAACACGCAATAGAACCAGGAAATGTAAATTAGATGGAGCTCAAGAAGAGTGTTAGTTTTAGCTAAACGAAATGCCAGGAAACGTCGGCTCTTCCGCGATCAAGGTCGCCGATGACCTTCTTGAATAGACCGGAGGTTCTGGAAACAAAGAGGTTAGCAAGGTGAAGGGGGGAGATCACGAAGATCACAAGGGAGGACATACAAATCCAAATCGTATTTCGCACATCCTTCGCACCTGAGAGAGAAAAATGAAAGGGTCAGTACACCCAGCGTCCTTTGATAGAGCCTATAGTCGTACCTATCAACGACGATAGCAGTAACGGGCTAAACGAGGAAGGGGCATTAGCTCTGTATCCTATCAAAATTATGGAGTCTCATACCTCATGAGAAGCTGGCCCAGTGATTGCTACCTTCTTGCCGCAGATATCCTTAGTGCCACTGAAAGAAGGAAGCGTCAGATTAGAAGTGGGAGAGGAAGAAGGTATAACACGCTCGACGTACTCGAAAAGAGGTGCAGACACGGCAAGAAGAAGCTGGTTTCCTTTGTACCTCCCTCCACATGCAGTTGGTCCAGATTCTATATCGTACCAGGTACCTGTCGCGCGAAGATATGGTCCGAAGTTCAGTGAAGCACCTGATAGAAGTTCACAGGGAATCCATACCTGAGCCAGTGGACCGAGGAGAGATGGGGGCAGAAGAGACGATAAGAGCAGAAATGAGAGCGATTATGGTGGTGGAGAATTTCATGGTAAGTGTGTGGTGGTAAGTAGAGTTATGAAACGAGAGTGGGTTGAGTAGGGTAAGCAAAGAGTGACTGGAAAGCAAGATGCAAAAACGAGAGACGGTGACGGGGAAAAGTGAGAACATTCAAGTTCGACATGCCAGGATTATATACATCCCCAATGTTCTGAGTAATGATGTTCAGGGATAAGAATATTCATTGTTCTCCGAGTTCTCCACGAAGGGTAAAACTGACCGGACCCACTGTAGGCAGGCAGAATTGATCAAGAAGACACGAGGCAATTGCAGGGTCAGCATATCGGAGAGCAGAGGCTCCGATATGGGCGATGTCCGTGCACTCAGATACTCTACTGAGTCGAGTAAAGCGGAAGATTCAAACCGCATCTATGGCTGAAAGGACGCTGTGAGACGGGGCCAGAATACTGTTACTGTGACCCAACAAAAGGAGCCTGGAGGGGGGATTCGAAGAGCAAGCTGTTGATAATCCTTCATCTCCCCCGGATCATAGGCAAAACGTAATATTCCAGAAGCAATTCCAACGAGAGCGGAGCGCCGTCGAGCTGTCGAACAGGCAAAAGACATGAATGTTTGAGGCAATAGTGTTCGTCCAAGGTCCGTTCACCAGAGGTTGTAGCAATCTTCAAGTTACTTTTGCCATCCTCAAGCTGATGTAGGAAAGGACTAGAGGGAACTGGAAGGGCCTGCTTCACATGAGTTATTCTTTAGCTCGAGCAATTGATAGAGCAGTCGAATCCGATGCGAAAGTTCGGAGCCAGTAGTTGTCGACGTCAAGAGCAGAAGCTGTGACCCGTCACAAACCATGTGTCGTATGCCGTGGATGTCACATCGTCCTTGGGATTTCCTTGGGAGTTGCTTGGAATTAGGTCAGACGTTGAGAATGGCTACCAGCAGTAATATTCGTGGCAAGTAACTGTAAGGATTCCCGTGCTAAGTTCGACCCAGGGAGATTGAACTACGAAACAAACGATACTTAGGCTTTCCCACAGACCTTCTTATGCGCTTTCCAATCTGCTTTCTCACAGGCCCGAGAGCAATAGCTAGTCATGTTACACACCGGGCATCTCCTCGATCCAGCGTTCGATTTGCCACATTTCTGGCAAGAAATGGGCACAAGTGGTGGTGTTGGAGCGGTTGGCGTCGACGTAGAAGGGCTACGGGCATGCCCTAATGTAGTATCTCGTTTGCCAGCTTTCGTCGAGATGGCAGTTTCAAGGAAAGGTGCCTGGAAGAGCTGGGAGACGGCGGCACGAGTGACGAATGGGATCAGGTCTGGAGAGGCTCGTGAAGCAAACACGCGGGGAATGTCGACACCGGTTCCACAGCTGCAAAGAGGAATCCTAGTGGAGTGAGGTTCTAGGGAGAAGCTACCACCGAGTTTCGTATACTCGCAGGTGGGTTTATGAGCCCATGTTCGGCATCGCTCCACGAAGTTGGGCATGAGATATCGCCAGGCAAGGGTTTCCGAAGGGGATGTGTTGACTCGAATATGCTGGAGTCCGAAGGGTGTTAGCCGATTCATGACTTCGTCCTTGTTCTGCGGCGTTAAGGGCAGGACACACGCATCTGCAACGAAAGCGTTGGTCCCGAGGTCGAGGCGAACGGCGTTGATGAAGATGAAACAGTAATCTTCATCCTTCTCACTATCGTGCAAGCCGAAAAGGTAGTGAGGAGGGCTGCTGAGCGCGCGCAGGAAGAGGTCGTGAACGCTGTCTTTGACGTTGGTAACAGCGTCTTGAACGGAACCTGCGGTTGAAGGTCCAGCGCGCATAGCCTGTTCGCGTAGCGCAGCTTCATGAGGGGAGAATGCTAGAGAGAAGACCATCCCGGCTGGTGCGAGTACGGTATGATTCGACGGGAGAGGGAGCGCCGCCTCAAGATCTATACGAGAATGACTCCAGGCGAGTGGACCTGCTGGTGTGATGGCGGGTGCTAGCTTGAGAGGATGAGATGGGTAAGGTAAGGACGGGCCCAAGGGGAGCGCAATGATCTATAATAGAGATCCAAGAACGTTATGAATCTTCGATTTCCCTGCGACGATGGAAGACTGACCTTGATATAGCCCGATTTCCGAGCGATCTGCACCCTGGTTTTATCATCGTCCACAGGAGCAGGGAAGGTCGCGTAGCGAGTGACGTTCCCGAACGATATCTTCGTAATCCAAGGCGTAACGACCTCCTTCTTCACCTCCACGCCAGAACTCAGAATCTCATGCTGAGTAGGATCCTGCACGTCCAGATAGCACTGAAACTCCGAAACGCGACCTTCCTTCCCAATGGAAACGCTTATATAGGACTCGGACTGTGTTGGGATCAAATCATGGAGAGAGCTAGCGATAGTCGATTCGCCAGGGGTGAAAGGTCGACTCTTCACGATCTGGACGAATTTGCTGTCAGTGACCTGAGCGGAGAAAACGATCTTCATCAGCCCTAAGAGATTTTGAAAGAAAGCCGTCGTTTCGATAGGAGGGAACACCTCGAGGTTTATAGTGGCTTCTGCCGGGACGTCTGTGAAGGTGCGTGCAGGCACCGGAAACCAAACGATGAGATCATCATCTCCTAACCACCCCTTCTTATCACCCTCCTGGTCGATGTTCACGACTGCTTCCCCTCCGGAGCCACGACGACGAATGCGACCGAACGTAGCCTGGAAGCAAGCGTACATATTATGAGACGCAACGCCTTTGACGCTAACCAGAAGAGGAGGCGTTCCCATCTTCTTGGGATCTGCGTTCTCCAAAACCCGGACCTTCTCCCGAGGAATCGTAAAACACCAAGTACACAACCTCGGGAACCTTCGACCACCCAGGAAACGCCCTCCGGAAGTCCTCAGCAGGGAGCTGTCTCTGGCCGGGTTGCAGGACCTCGACTGTATAGACGCCCTGGATGTGAAGCTGGCAGAAAAGGTCCTGGTAATAATTGGAGTGGAAGATGAGATCCTGTTCGTTGTCCATACGTGATAGGAAGAGCTCGATGAAACGATCCCACTCGACGACGATGCGAGTTTTGAGGAAGCCGAGGAAAGCGACGAGGGTTCCACGATGATAGTGAAGGATGCCCCATGACTTGGCAGTTCGGTTCCGACGCTGAAGCATCAACTGCTCCATGCTCTCATGTGCGAACATCTTGAGATAGATATTGTAGATCATAGCGGCCAGTTCATCAGCTTGGAACGACGGAACGGGGAGAGAGTCCTGAGGCGAGGGACTGAAGGCTGCCGGTACTTTCCATTCTACACGCTGGTGGTACTGGGGGGAGGTTTTCATGACCTCGGCCAACATGGTGTCCTGCACACTTGATATAGGACTGAACTGAGAAAGGTAAGAGGCTGGAGCGATGCCGAAAATAGAGCAGAATGTAGGGAGGTCTGTAAGGAGACGAGATGAGAAGATAGCGGAGGGATTGGAAGTGTTTCCTGTGGACAGGAGCGTCTCGGTGTATAAGGTGGTCGATGGCGTACAGGAAAGCAATGGGATGGCGGAAATCATAACATTCAGCAGCCCCACGAAATCAACAAGGTTGGAGGTATCAATGATGTCGAACTGGGACGGAGCACCAGAGGGGGCGTACTCCTTTGGGTCCAGAATCATTGAGGTGGGGTCCCAGAGGGAGGTGAGTTGCGTCGGTGATACACTATTGGGACGCTGTTGGGCCTGTAGGGAGCGGCAGATGGAGATGGCGTCCCCGGCCACAAAGCGAACAATGACCGACCGAGCTGACACTGCTACCCGAAAGGCCTCGCACCATCTAGCAAATTGCGAACGAGAGCAATCTGCGAAGTCCCCGATACCAGGCGACTCCTTCGTGCCGAATGCCTCTGCAAGATGGAAGGCCTGAAGCGGATAGGTCCCGTAGTGAAATTGGACTCCCTCTCCCCCTAAAGAGTAGAGGAAAAGAGGGTTGAAATGACTAGCGTCCTCCCCGCCTTCGACACATCCTGTCCTCCAGTAATAGTCAAACCCTTCGGAAAGGGTCTTCGCCGAGCCAGCTGCGAAAGCACCAGCAGAACGACAGCTGCCCAGTGATCTGCCTTCAGTAAGTGCAGCCCGCTTCCTGACATCTCTGGAGAACTCTTGGAGTTGAGTGCTCGAATACGTGCCTCCACGACAGTAACATTTCCACAAGTCGGATACCTGCTGGAGAGTGTAGGCGGTGGAGAAACGGACGGACTTGGAGTACTTTGACGTGTTCCAGGTGTCCAGGGAAGCTGCTGACTTGACGAGTTCTGTGGCATGGGAGGTGATGAGGGATAGGCAAACGTCGTTGACTTTGAAGTGATAGAACGCGTTCCATAGCTGCACGAGGGAGTGATCCTCCACGATAAGAGTAAGCAATAATATATTACGGGCTAGAAACGACGGGAGGAAGATGAGAAGAAGAAGATCGATGAAATGTGAAAGAACATACCTAGGATAGCGGGATCCAGGTCACAGCAGGTGAAATCGATGGAAGATGAACCTAGGAGAGGACGAGATCAACAGAGTTCTTAGATGCACACAGAAACGTAACTTACTGTCTTGGAACCGGCGACCAGCATACAGAGTATAGAGCACGCTACGTGGATCCCCACAACCAAGCAGCAAGACTCGGAGCTTCCTCGTTTCCTCCGCTAACGTACTCCTCGCCAAATCTACAGCAGGGGTGTTCCCTATAGGATAGAAGTAAACCTGTTTATTCCATATGGTGGTTTGAGACATGGTGGAAAGCGACTTGGTTGGGAGTTGGTGGAATGTCAGGAGGAAAGAGAGACGGACTCTTTGTTCAGAACCGAATCCAGTCAGTGTCACTCTTTTTCTTGAAACGAGCACGAGACCACAACAAAGGAACCGGATTTGAGACGCGATGGCTTCTGCGTGTAGCCTCTTCATGAAGGATTGGGCGTAACATTGCTGACTGCTTGCCCGGTTGGGAGTAGAACGCCTACAACCATCTCATCGCAGAGGAAAAGGTGGAAGTAGCTGACGTAATCAGCTGTTGCTTGATGCAATGGAGACGAGGCAAGCACAGTCAAGCGTCTGCTTACGACAAATTACGACCTTTCGTACAGTATTACATGAAAATAACAGAATAAAGAGGTATGTATACAAGCTGGGTACTCGTCTTCTAAACCAAGGGTGAGTGTAATGGCGGTAAGTCGCCACTTAGCATAGATTTCTCCCATCTGTCGGTACGATGGAACTCTCTTGCGTCAGAGTGGAATAGTTGAGGTGAGAGTTGGTGTTTGGACCGAATGCAATATTGCTGAACCTCTGGGAGGTGTCCTCCCGCTCGCCGCCGACACCGACGCAGCGGTTCTTCAGGGGCGGAAGACTTGGCCCATTCGCACTTTGTTGATGATAGTAAACGATCGTCTCCTTGAAGGAGCAACCGTAGTTTACGATGAGGATGATCGCCGGTGTGTACGTAGCCTAGATACACATAGAGTTATAATCAGATTCTTCTTCTCACAGTGAACGTATGCGAGAGAAAAATCACCGTAACCACCAACCCACAGATCTGCCAAACGTTAGCGGCAACAGCTAATGGGCTATCCAGGGGCGTTCCAGGAACGTCTCCGAGCGCCAAAGCCAGTCTGATAATCTAACCTCCCGCGCAGAATGAACATGAGCTTACTACAGAATGGTTTCCAAGGAGTGCCCCTTGACATTACCTGAATTATACCGTAAAACAATCCCGACTCCGTGAGAAGAATGAGGATTTGGAAGGACGGTATACGGAGAGCGCCCTTGAGCTGTGAGGTATGACAACTAGAAAATGCACGGTTTGAACGAGAAAGAAAAAACTAACAAAGAGAAAAGAAAACTTACTAGGTTATGTATCCGATGATCGCTGTAGAGGCCAGATTAACTGTGATGCCCAAAGCATAGCTAGTCACTTCGAAAATCCCCTGGATCTGAGAGTTGCTGTACGACGTCGACGGCAATCGGAAATACATGACCACAAAAGCGACCCAAGTTGCTAGTTCATATCGAGTTAGCTTAGGACCATTACTTCGGAAAACAAACAAGAGCATGAGAATAAACCCACCGAAACTAGAGAAAAGAAGGATGTAAAAGGCACATCGGACGGCTCTCGCGGAATGAGTTCCAGCAGGGCAGAACGCCAATGCTCTCCACGCCACAAGCGCGTCGTTGATGAGGAACTAAGGAAGAATCGTTAGACCCTCTCTGCACATCCACAGTCGGAGGATCGAACGTTTTCACTCACAACAAGTCCACAATCGGCTCCACCACCGAAAATCAAGTTCACTGCCTTGGCGGCTTCAGTCAACCTGCGGTTCCGGAAGAACATGATCCTTTCTTCAAGAGGAAGGTGAGGGTTCTCGACGAGGGTGGTTCGCAGCTGGCTGAATGTGTAAGAGATCATGGAGGCGACATCGGCGGTGACGACGAGGAACGTGAGAAGGAGTGCCGAGAAAAGCACCCAGGTAATGAGCACTCTCTGCCTGCGTACTCTACAGCAGTGAATCAGCATGAGGATCGCGAAAAGCCGAGGATAGGATTGCACAAACATGATCGTATACAGTGCCAGTCCGCAGAGAACAAAGTATGCCCCTTGAATGAAAACCATGAGCAACGTGAAGTTGAGAAATAAGAAACGAGGTAGGTACTCACCGTAGAACGCCATGGAAGATACTACCTGTGCAAAGTTAGAGTTCAGGGCCATCGCGAGCTCTGCCAGAACTTGTACATCTTCTGCAGTCGTCATGGAGGTAAGGCCTGAGCTGCTGAAAATAAGAAGGCCCAGCGATGACCACGACGAGTGAGAGGATGAGGATGAGAGGAAGATTCCGTATCACACGGTGCACCCCGAGTCTATATATGAGAAAGGTAATAAATAGCATGGCGGCGCCGGGTTATGGATGGGTCACATTCACTGGTTTATGGATGTATGTGTGAATTATGTGTGATTCAGAAGTAACACACCTGCAGGGAGCCACGTTACAGATCGAATGATCTCAGAATCAATGCTATACGCGAGGGCGAGCCTCGATAGTACTGTTTGCTATTATGACCCCGACGATTCAGTTGGATGGAGCGAAAGAAGATGCATAGAAGACGATGATAAATTGCGTGCATACAATACCGACTCTATAGAACCTACTTTACTCCCAGGATCTCTTGGTCCGGTTTCAAGAAAAGAGCCCATACCCTTACGTAGCCTATAATGAACGCTCAGATCTGAGAGGTCGCCGTAAGTGCGTACTATGCCACAAGGAGAGTCCAAGCCTTCGAAGCGAAGTTCGCTGCGGCAGGCAACGTCGTGGGCAAGTCGTGGGAGTTGACAGAAACTGCCAGGCTCACTGCCACCGCGTGTTGCGTCGGGCTCATCCGATCCGCTCTGGGTCGGTTAGGTGTAAGGTGTAAGAAGGTTTTTTCATGTACAGATGTGTATGTCGATTTAGTAAAACAAGGTTATAGTATTTGTGGATGGAATCCGAGGTGATGATGAGAACTTCCACATCGACTGCAGTTGTAGATATGCCACAGAATAGCGGAACGGGTGGATGATCACTGAGACGAGAGAAGCAAATTGAAAGCAAGATCCAAGTTGTATCTTGTCCGCTGAGGACGGTGGCCCAAGACCGATTCCCGCTCGGGAAGTAAGATATCAACAAGTTTCTATTGTAGAAACACTACAGGGGTTGAACAACAAGTGAGCGTAGGCTTAGCTTGTGAGACGTACAGTACTCTAGTAGTAGATGTTAGGGATTAATAGCAGAGTGAGTTGAAAAGAATGGACCGGCTGTTACACGTTCAAAGTAGCAATGACGAAGCGAATACACTATGGATGTGGGAAAAGGACACAGGGGAGAGCGAGGAAAAGAAAGTATGGATGGAATGGCGTGGAAGAGGAATGATAGGAAGGGAAGGGAAGATTTGAGGAGCTGTTCGAAGCGCGCGATGATCCCAACAAGGACGATTGCGGACGAAATGACGAAATAGAGTCCGAACACGAGCATGCGGAGTAGCTACTAACAATCCGCCTCGATAAAGCAATTTTGTGCGAGAGGACGACTGGGTCTCTCAAAGAAAAGAGGACGAAGAAAGGAAAACCCGCGAGGGGTAATGAAATCATCGGAAGAGAAGATGTGGAAACGGCAGACAGTGTCAATGAAGCAAAAGTAAAGGGGAAAGATATGAGTTCGACGTCGAGAGGATGAAGAATGAAAACCTAGAGGCAGTACAGATGCTGAGAGTGCTGATTTTTTTAGACGTCGATTTTACTGAGATGGATGTTCGAAAGTCGAGAGAACGAGCTATTTTCCTGGTTGATTATATCTGTATAGAAAGCAGTCGAGAGAGAATGAGACGGAATGTTGGTTGTTTTTGTTGTTTGGTTGGGTTTGATGATTGTAGGTGGATAGCAAAAGGAAAGAGATGCAGCGAGTTTTTGTCATGGATCGTTGGGCCGTGATGCAGATGGATGAAAAGAAGCGTGGTGAAAATGAAATGGAAATCTGAAGGAGAAGGAGAGAGATGACGGTAGAGAAAGATTGGCAAGAAAGACGAGTTGAAAGATCGGGTTGGTGAATGAGCGACGAGTAAGACAAGTTTAGTAGCCGTAGTAAGCACGCTGAATGTTCTCATGAGTTGGAATCTCTGATCTCGAAAGGAAAACGGACGTACCATTCTATCAAAAAGCCAGATAACCTTGGAGCCGGTCTTGCAGCCGCGGAGAGTGACGATATGGCTGCGGATACAGTCGTAAAGGCAAGAGCGCTGGTCTTTGTCAGCCTAGATGGTGGACCGGAATCGTGATAAGATACTGGGGGTCGGGATAAGCTCGAGGGGTACTCACCGATGGGAGCACACTAGCGATGAGCTGACTACCAGTCGGAGATAAGGCGAGATCAACAATCATAGCACGCCGTGCACTAAATCCAGTCCAAGCTCAATCAACAGGCGACAGAATGGAAGTGAAAAAGACTAACGACTTGGAAGGTTCACACATCCTCTGGATGACACGAGAAAGGACCTCTTTACCACCCTCCTTGATGGCCTTGTTGATCGACTTGGCGCCCTGCTCGTGCGTAGCGAATTCCAGCAAGCCGGCAAGAAGAAGATCGACCGTCATCTGCTTATGCTTACCGGAGCCATGCTCGAGAACTGGAAGACGTTGAGTGTGGAGCATGAAGTGACGAAGGAGAAATCGCGCTTACTGTGCTGAACACAGTAGGATCCCCACTGGTTCTTCGTCACCTCACTGAAAACCGCCGAACCCTGGTTGAGCAGTTCGTCGATGATCCCTTCCTTGGCAATATCTTCCAAGTTCTCAAAGGCGTGCTATATCGTGAGTCAGTATTGAGAGAACTAGTTCCTTAGTTTAACTCCGTACCTGGACGACGAGGGAGCCGGTTTCATGACAGGCGAGGGCGGCCCACTTGCCTTGAAGAGACTTGTTGACACTGCAAGACGGCGATTAGGATCCTCTCAATGAACGAGGACGGGTAGAGATACTCACTAGGCGAAGATGGGAGGCGCAGGAGGAGTCCAGGTAAGCTCCATAATCTATCACTTCGTTAGCATATATGCGGCGAGGAGAGAGGGAGTGATGTGCTACCTTGCTCCAGACGTGAGAGGCATGCTTGTTGATGAGAGTCTGAGCAGGATCGCCCACCAAGAGCTCAGAGACGATCAGCAAGCTGCCGAACCAGAGGTCAGAAAGAAAGAGGCAGGAGGAGAGGGCGGACAAACCGAATATCTTCCTCGCAGTCGAGAGCCTTCTGCAGGACGTGACAACCATAGCAGTTTGTCGCTAGCTCGACAATCCTCCCTCTGTGTCTTATATCAGCGTACGAAAGACGAGAACGAGAAATTTGACCACAGACCTCATACAAGCCACGATCTTCCTTCTCTCCTCGGGTGCTTCGGCGGCTTCCAAGCACCTCTGGACAGCCCAGTTTCCAAAGCGGTGGGCCATCATCTCGAAACCCCTAGTGCAGATAGCGTCGATAATCTTGGCCCGTTCCTCGTTGTCAGCGACCTTCAGCTTCTGTTGCAAGAAAATGGAAGCTTGTTGATCCGACGACTTGATGATCCTATTGACGAAGACGGGGTAAGGGGGTGACGAGGAAGGATGAAGCAAGGATAAGAAATTGATGGGCTACGAGAAGATAACACGAGCATGTATGTGAGTATATCGAAGAACTATCCATAAAGAGAGGAATACCTCGTGAGAGTTGTTGAACGAAGGATTGGCTCCAGAGTAGCCGGAGTGAGAAAAGCTGGGGTGCAGAATATCGTCAGGTGAAGAGAAGGAGGGCAAGCCGTTGCTCATTGCCCCATAGTGCTTCTGCGGCGTCATAGCCTTGAACCAATCCGATTGACGGCTTGGACTGGGAAGCTGGCCATGGTGAGAGGATAACCCTGACGTCGGCTGAGAAGAACCAAGAGGTCGTTGGTTCAAGGCCCACTGCTGGTTCAGCGTGAGTTGATTCGTTTGGTCAGCGAATGGTGCAAGCTCGGGACGACCTGGCACGATGGGACTGTACGAAGAGCACGGTGGAAGGTGAGTGGGTGGCGAAGAATAATCGGTAAATGACTCGAAGATGTTCAATGAGGAATTTGGAGTGGATGGATACGATAGATGAAGAGGAGGTACATTATGAGTGGTGCGGTAGGTGGGCGAGTAAGATAAAGCGGAGGACGAGAGGTTGTCGAGAGAGCGGTAAGCGTTGGGGGTCCCTGGAGCCATGCCTCCTCCGTTAGACAGAGCTACGGGTCGGTGGGGAGGAGGTGCGATAGGGCCGAATTCGTAGGGGGAGCTAGATTTCGTATCATAGTGGGATCTGATGGGAGAAAGATCGGAGGGAGTCAAAAGAGAGGATGAGGTCGACATAGGCGAGATCTCCGAAGGAGAAAGCGGAGTGGCACTAAGGCTGAGAGCAGGAAGGGATGGTTTCTGCTTGAACGGCTCTGGTGAGAGATTCAGATCGAGGGCCCTGAAGAGCTGCTCGACGTGCTATATGGAGAAAATACAGGGTATATGCGTCATTATATGCGCAAAGTGAGAAGATAGAGAGCAGAAACTGACCGTGTCGGCGATACTCGGGCTGTTGGACGTCCCTCTGTCTTTTGCAGCGACAGCGGCTATCTTTCGATGAATGGGATGGATCGGCCCAAAAACGTCCTGATTGTGAGTCGAGTTCAAGGACATGTTCTGCATCCTGGAGGAGTGAGACGCTGGTGCAGACGCATACAGAGGGCGGTCTGGGAAGATCTCGTGCGAATTGTGGTTGGCGAGATCGACCTTGGCGGTCGTTGGAACAGAGTCCGCCAGAGACTGAGACGACCAACTGGCAGTCGAGACTGGCAGAGGCTGAGGACGAGGAGCCCATATGGAAGCGGCGAGACCAGGAGGACTGCGATGGATAGGAGCCTCGACAGCAAGAGTAGACATGGATGTGAACGAATGAAGAGAGAGAGAGGAGGGAGAGGGAAAGGATGGGTGTTGGGGAAGAAAGACGAAAGGGGATGGGAGCTTTTATATCCTTTACAAGGCTGGGGAGAGAGACGCTTCTCTGATCCCACTCCCTCTTGACAGACGTTCAAAGTCAGCTACTGATCGATGAGCTAATCCATCGTTGCTCTTGCTCGACGACTACTCCACGCTGCCATTGTCTCCCTACACGATTGGCATGTCCACAATACCATTTGATTCCTCCTAAAATATCGAGTTAACGGTCGTATACAGGCCTGAGTTGAAGTTGAATAGCTGGGAGACGAAGGAGGCTGAGGAAAGAGCACATGGACACGATATCTTATTCGGGAAGGTGAATTCCCGCATTTGGAATCGAAGGATCAACTGATGGTATAGGCAGTTCTTCTATCCAAGGGGAATTAGGCTTTACACGATGGAAGTTCCACGGAAGCTGCTGATGGAATCCTAGTCATCTTCACAAAGTACCTTGTGCTACCAGTTGTACGAGCTTCGTAGCGCAGTATCGAGATTGGCTCCGAGAGCGACCAGTGTGCTACTCGTTACGAAACTCCAAGTGCGTTGCGAGTCCTACAGCTGAGGAGAGCCCTGAGGAGGTCGAGGAGCCTCGGGGTTCAAGACGAGTCTTCCCTCTGATCTGTAATGATAAACGAGAGGAAGAATCACGTCCTGCGTCGAAAGAGTTAGTGATTGTGAAGGTGTGATAGGCTTCACTGAAGAAATACCTTCGAGACGACGCTTCCCATCACCCGAGCAACTGAGGAATCGAGAAGAATGAGGCAGAATCGACGACTATCTCCACGGTCCGATGTATAATGTCCACCATCTGTCCGCTTTTGGAACTTTTGAGGCACAAGAAGCTGAAAGAAATTGGGTAATACCATCCCATAGCTCTGAGTGGTGAGAACCGCAGCAGATCTCACTCATCAGCTGGAATGAGCCGCCTTGGGCCTATTTGACTGAGTCGACTGGTTCATATTCCGTGTGCATCGTGAGGAGCACGGTCAAATGCCGTCTACGTCTGGCCACAGTCCACCCACCAATCCATCACCCGAACAGAAGAGAAGGTACTGCAAATTCGTCGGTCGATCTGAGAAGTCGAGGTTTTCCGCATAATCTTTGACCAGCGCCAATAAGAGCTTCTGGGTTGGACATGTAAGAATCGGCCCAGACGTTGGTACGCAGTATTAGAGACTGTGATTGAGTTTAGGCGACCCAGAAAGAATTCGTGATAGTGAAGGGTCGAGAAGTCGAGTAGAGGACAAGACGGCGGAAAAGCTCACTGAACCGAAGTCGAAGCAAGTAGCCCCGCCGCCCCAGTAGCCAAATACACCGACTCGGACGCCTGCCGACGAGAAGGCTTGAAATGAGGTCTGGCCATCCTTGAGATATGTTTCCGATGTCGGGGTTGCATAACGGCTCTTCCTATACCGTCTGGATCGTGGATTTGTTGACTGACAGGATGTGAAAGGTATGGTGGCCGCCGCCCAGTTATCGAGCTACAAAGTCTATTCGCAGGCAAACGCATCAGTCGACGTGCGTCGAACGAGAACGAGAAGTTGATACGAACATACCTGATCACTACTCTTGACATCATAGCAGCCGCCATTATACTGGTCACCCAGCTGAGTTCTTCGGGTGTAGACGGTGCGGTATCGATAGCAGGGCCTTCGCAGCGGCAAATGGGTTGCAAGAGTAGGAAAATGGTAAAACTGCACCAGCCCGTGATGAGCATAGTGCATTGAATTTCAGGCGACTAAATATACAGGGGGTGGAGAGCCAGGGGTATACGTAGTAGACATGGTAGATCATCTCAGTGCTCAGTAACCCGCCAAGAATATATGATGCAAGGAATAGAGAAAGAAGGAACTTGTAGAGTCGGAAACGTCGTTTTTTTTGGCCCAGAGCCTGAATTCGAACCAGTGCAGGACTGAGGTGTAGTAGGTCAGTGACCGTGACGTAACAGTCACATTTAGTGACGAACACGGTCACGTTCAATCCTGTCCTCCTAAACGTCGACGTCGACGATGAAATTGCTGAGCCTCATCAAGACTATCGTTCTTCCTCATCCAGTACGTTTAACCTCTACTCGCCCGTTGTACCAGAAAGCAACACTGAACCCGGCTGGATTCCAGTCGTTCACGGTCCCTCCTTCGTATACAGATCCTCTGTTTCATCTCCCTGGGGATCATAGTCTCGACATATCTGTCCTTTCGCGTTGTTCTACCACTGTGAGTGTCAATTATGAATATCTAAGCTGAAATTATGACTTATAATGAACTTCTCCTGTACAGAAACGCTCCGCCTACTCTCATATCGTTATCGTAAGTCCAGCGAACGCGTACGTTCACCGTTCGTAGGCTGTCCTGACCGGTTTTCAGTCAAACACGCCGCCGTCTCCAAGTCCTGCCTCTCGGAGCCGAGTAAGTCATTGATTATTCTATTTTATCGCTATTAGACCTCATGTATGCGCTCTCTAGTCTTCCGCTGCCCTGTCCTGTTTGACTCAATCCCAGGAAGAAATGCGACTCATAGCTCCTTCAAACACAGAACGCAGGTACGCTGGTGGGACAGGGCGACGGAACGTCAAAGCTTCCGGGGAAGCTGTCGACGATGGGATGCCAGTCGTGTCTGTGAGTTTGATCTTCTGTTACTGACTGCTTGTGATGAATGCTAACTAGTCTCCGCGTATCTAGATAGCTTCACCGAATGCCCACCCCCTTCCAGCTTCTCAGTCCTCCCCTAAGGTCGACAAGGACGTGGTACGACCCTACGTCTCTTTCACTCGTCAAGCCCCTCACCGCTTCCAACAGAGATCACCTCGGCCTCCAAAGCGGCCACGTCGAGTTCTCAAGAAGGTTTAGCCACCTCGCTCTCTTGAAAACTAGACTACTGACCTATCAACCTTCGTTCTCTAGAGAGATTCGTACCCCATTGGGTCATTGAGACGAAGAAGCCAGGTACGTTGTATGCTCCCTCGCGTCCCATCCGCCGCTGATATTGCTTCAGATTGTTGTACCAGCAAGCCAGCGCCGTATATCCTCTCCTCTCCCACTGTCTAATAACTCCCGTCCCAACCAATCGGCTTCCCATCGTCAGTACAACACACTTTCGCTCCCGCTCGCTCCCATGACGACTCTTCAAGCGTCCCCGAATCGACCTCAAGTCACGTCTCCTTATATGCTCTCAAAACAATGTGTCCAAACTTTACCCGTCAATCGTCGTCCAACCGGCGCCGGCACCTCTCTAACTCAGAATCGCCGTCATTCAGTACCCTTGTCAAGCTCTAGGATAGGCCTCCTCGACGGCGTCTCTGGCTCTCCTCCTCCCAGGAGAAGACCTCCGATTTCTGACTTTTCGATAGGTTTGACGACCCATGCTAGTTCTCGACCTGGAAGCAGAGATACGGAGGGTAATATGAACTTGAGTCCCGAGCTAGAGAATCTCGGGACATTCTTTCGTTCGACTCTGAAAGTAAGTGCCTGTACTGGCTATATCCTTGTACTCAATAATAAGTTCGCTCATCCCCCAGGAAAACGACGAGAAAACAGCGATG
The DNA here is from genome assembly GCA_002718315.1 of Agaricales sp. HM26-F1. NCBI lineage: Eukaryota > Fungi > Basidiomycota > Agaricomycetes > Agaricales > Agaricales sp. HM26-F1. Next base: position 6,612 of record NIBX01000112.1, on the reverse strand, counting down.
TATAGTCAAGAGGCGAGGAAGTCCAGTGACGTCTGCCTTCCCTGTCAACACCGAGACATCGTCGCCGAATCCTCCCGAACCGTCTCCGCTCAATCCTGCAGTCATGAAATCCCGACTACCCTATCGTACGGTACCCTCGTCAATCCGTATTCTCCTCAACTATCGGTTCCTGCGTCTCCCACTCCAGGACCACTGGCTGATTCGACGTTACCAGCCTTAACGGTCACCTACGCTACCCCAGTCCTCGCCCAAACTCCTGTACTGCCCTGTCGTGACCCATCGGAGTTCCTGTCCCCTTCAAACGGCTCTCCGTCCTCAAGAGGTGAAATTCTCCTTCAAAGCGGTCTGCCATTCGGCACGTACACCTCTTCTCGTAGGTCCAGCTTCGCATCACGGGTCTCCCGTCGAGCTAGCTCCTCCGCGTCAACGAGGTCCAGAAACAGCTCTCGGTCCTCTCTAGCATCCATCGTCGAGTTGTCGAGAGAAGATGATACTCGAAAGAGGAAGCGGTGGAGCCGTCCCCTCTCGTTCACCCTCAACTTTCACCGCAAGAACAAGGCTTCTGGCGTCGAGTCCAGCAAGAAAGTCCCCACCGCCACCGCCTCCTCGACATGTCATTCAACCGAACTCCCACCTCTCACCTCAAACGTCCTCGAACAGCAAGTGCACGTCGATAGAAAGAAGTTGAGCAATATAGGGAAGATCTGGCGACGTCTTAGCTTGTCATTCACAGGCACGATTGAGTGAGAGCCTCCTCTGAGCTCTCGACTATCCGCCCCTTGGACTATCAAGACGCGCATTCAAGACGACCAGCTCCCCCAATTTCTCGGTTGGACCGAGGTAAACTGTAGATCTGCCCCGCCTGTCCTCTTCTATCCCGCTTGCCCTCGACAGCGCTCTCAAGCCACCCCTGGCAAGCGCATATCTCGCCTTCGTTTTCCCCTTCTCATCCTCACCTTCACCCCAACGCGGGGGCTTCCCGTCGCCATCCTGTCGTTCCATCCTCCCAATAGTAATTCTCGTAGTATTTTGTCCATTTCATTTGCATGTTTGTCTTTTCTGTGTTTCTCCTTTATTGCACTCGCCTTTATTCTTGTGGTTGTGTCATTTTTCGATAGTCTTTTCCAGTCAAACCACACCAAAATGTAAGGCGACAGTTGTGACTGTCATCGGGCTCAGTATTGTCATATCGAGAGTATTATGCGTAAGAATTCGACTGTTACGAGAGTAGCCAAGCAGAGGATGACGCAGGAGCACAGCACACGACCACATGGCCCTTCCTGACGGCGACCACCACTTGGTAGATGTCGACCTCCTCAATGGATCTCCTACAACACCCTCTTTTTAAACGTTGCTCACCCCCAATACCCGAAGAATACGATATCGTGCATAAGAAGTCCAGAAAATCAAGTCTTTCACCAGCCAATGAACCCACCGGTCACTGGCGACCCCAAGCTGGACGGTCTCGAGGGAACTCTGACGCATCAGATTCTATGCAGTGTACCTCCCATCATCTCCCTCTTCGGACTATCACGCCATGACCTCGAATCTATCCACAACCATCGATTCGAGCTCGACAACTAGTTTGCCTCGCAAGCTCCTCATTCTAGATCTTAACGGCGTGCTGGTTCTCCGGTCAGACCGTCCCTCACCATCCTCTTCTCTCGAACATGACTTGAATCCGCTGGGTCCAGGTGTTCCGATGCCAAGGAATGTATATCTACGACCCTACATGCCCGCGTTCTTGGAGTACCTTTTCCACGATGAGACCAGACCGTGGCTAGATGTGATGGTCTGGAGTAGCGCGATGCCGGCGAGCGTCAACGACATGGTGGAGAAGGCGTTTGGAGAGAGGAGGACGATGTTGAGAGCCGTTTGGGCGAGAGATACGCTGGGGTTGAGTAAGGAAGAATACAGTCAGTTTTCTCTCGCCTCTTCGCCTCGTTTTCTTTGGCTGACGACATTTTGAAGACAACCAAGTTGACGCGATCAAGGACCTCGAAAAGCCGTGGGCCTCTCTGCCCATCCTGCATCCACAATCACATCCCGCTTCCTCATCGGAACCACCACGATACTCCGCATCATCGACGATTCTTCTTGACGATTCACCCAAGAGTGTTAGACTCCAGCCGTGGAATCATCTCTGTATCAACGAGTATACGCCTCAGATGCGAGCCAAAGACGAGGCGTTGCTCGTAAGCGGCCAACAAGCTCGTAATACGTCTCTTCATGCCATAAATGATCCCTTCGGCACCCCGTCCATCCAGCCATCCACAGTTTACTCTAGATCTGCCCACCTATCCCATTATGCATCCAATCCCAAACCCTCATCCACATCCGCACCACCTTCAACTTCGTTATCCTCAGCTCTCGCAGAAACAAATACGTCAGGCCCTGGCTCGTCATACGACAAAACCCTCCTCGCCGTCATAGGTATCCTCGACGCACTCAAACTAGAAACCAACGTCGCCTCTTGGATCAAGGATGGTGCTCTCTTCTCCATACTCGCCTCCTCCACCTCCACCAAGCCCCCTACTATCCAACACTCAGATCGGGTTACCGACTCTACCAGCCTAGACGGCCCTGAGGCTCGTAAGCTGGCGAAGAGAGAACATGCGAAGGAGTTGAGGGCTCTGCAGCAGGTTGGATCTACAGAGTGCGACGACAAGATAGCTGGGCCTCGATTAGAGATCCGCGAGGGTCCGGAGCTCGTGGTACACCCAACCTCCACCCCCACCTCTCTACCGCGATCCTCTACATCCTCTCTACCACACTCCTTCGCCCCCACCATCCCATCCTCACCACTCCCCACCACATCTGCTCTCTCCTCCCTCCTTCCCACTTCCGCGTCCCAAAAACACTCATCACAAACCACCACCGGCTTCATGTGGTTCGATCATCCCGCCGTCTTTGACCACTGGGTGTCCCAAGGTCGTCGTGCTCTCCGTTTGCTCAGTATCGACACTGACGCCGAGGATAGCCCAAGGTGGCGCGGGGATGGTTTTGCTGCTTCCGGTTTTGCTCAGAAAGACGCTCGCGATCGTTGCAGTCCCAAAGCCCGAGAAGGGTTCGCTGGGAGAGCATCTACCGAGAAGCAGGTGGGGACCGATACTCCGTCGCGTGAGTGCACCACCACGTTCTACCAGTCATCTCTCATACTAATAGACTTGCTCAACCACCACAGCCTCTACCGTTCCGCCTCCACGTCTGCGTAGAATCGGTAAGCAACATGCGTATACCACGGCGATGCTGACGTCGACGCGTCCAAATTCGCTCGCCATAATGGCAGTGCCGCCTCACGTACCGTTTCCGCCAGCCATCGACGATCTTGCTCCCAGTACGGAGGACGAGATGGTGGGTATGACTATGGAAGACGGCTCAGAGCCTTCCCCCACCGAATACCAGTACCCAGACCAGTATGTGTGGGGAAGCGATGGGTACACAGGACCGGTGGTGCCTCGTACGTCTACGCGTATTGGATTGCTGCGTTCGACTGTGTTGACATGTCCAGTAGCTACCACAATCTATAACACACCGTTTGAACTACTTCCACGCGACCTGCAGGACCAGTATTGGCAAGTGGCCGCGCGGGATCTTGAACTTTATAAGTCCGGTAAGGCAGGATTCCCTGAACTCTTACGATCGCATCCCGAACGAGACTGCCCAATCCCTTCAACCGATCCATTGGGACTGGCAAGACCACGACCTTCACCATTGGAGTTGTCACGCGAGATCAATCGCGATACAGACCTAAAGGCGTACCTCGTCAGCGTAGCAGAGGCATGGGAAACACTCTATGGACCACCACCTGCCGAATATCCGTTCGACGTCGACAGATTCATCAAGGATTACGAAGAGTGCGGTCGAGACGTAGGCGAGCTTCTAATGAAGATCCAGGGAGAGATGGAGGAGGATTACCAAGCCCGCATGGCACAGGGGGCCAAGCAAGGATGGAGGTAAAGTGGAGAGCAGTTTTGACATGGACACAGGTACATAGTATTAGTTACTCGGTACCACAAAATTAAACCGATAGCACGTGTTTTGACCATCTACCTCCTTTCTTTCTTTCCTTCCACCACCATCTCCTATACAAGCAACTCTACTGCTATGTTTCTTATCGGCGAAAAGACGTCGCTGCACGTTTGCGTTCTCCGTTCCAGGCGGTTGGGGCGTCGATAGGTTCGTACGAGTCCCCTGATTACGTTCATGTACTTTTGCAACGCTGTGCACGCCTCTAGCTCTCACGATAGACCAAAAGACGACGCGTTTCCCAGCGCGCGCGTGCTCAGAATGTGAGGACCAGCTCTCCAGGGATCCGTTAGAGTCCTAGAGGTGTCAGGAAGGCATCAGAGGCCTGTCAGAGAGGTGACCACATGAGGGCAGCCCAGGGTGATGAGGTTCAGACGACGACGACACGTTTTCAGCTGACGACGACACGTTTTCACCAGACGACGACGACTTTCCCAGAGACGACGATGGGTTGTCAGCTCAGAGTGGGTCAGGGACACACCTAGGTAGTCTCGTCTGGTAGAATTCAAGACATGACGATGAGTTTCCTTGGGACGACAACCCATATCCCTCAGACGACGACGACTTTCCCAGACGACGACGACGACGCGTTTTCACCAGACGACGACGACAGGTTTTCACCAGATGACCACAACAGGTTGTCAGCTCAGAGTAGGTCAGGGACACACCTAGATAGACTCATCTGATAGAATCTAAGCCATGACGATGAGTTTCCTTGAGACGACGACGACTTTCCCAGCTGACGACGACGCGTTTTCACTAGACGACGACGGCTTTCCCAGAGATGATGATGGGTTGTCAGCTCAGAGTGGGTCAGAGACATACCTAGGTGGTCTAGTGTAGCATAATCTAAGGTATGACAACAGGTATTCCTCAGACAACGACAACTTTTCTAGACGACGACGACCCGTATCCCTCAGACGACGACAACTTTCCCAGAAGACGACGACGGTATGTCCAAGGACAACAATGAGGTGTCAGCGCAAGATGGAGCAGAGACATATCTAGGTAGTCTGGTCTAGTAGAATCCAGGTCCTGACAATGACTTTCCTGAGATGACGATGACTTTCCCAGACGACGACGGCTTTCCCAAACGACGACGACGCGTTTTCAGCTGATGACGACAGCTTTTCTAGAGATGACAATGGGTTGTCAGCTTAGAGTAGATCATGGACACATCTAGATAGTCTGGTCTATCAGAATGGAGGCCATGGCGATGTATTTTCTCAGATGACGACGACGACGACAGGTTTCTTTGATGATGATGACTTTCTCAGAGATGATGATGGATTGTCAGCTTAGAGTAGGTGAATTGGGCGTTGGTTTAATAATGCTATGGCCGCTTTTTTGTGAGTTTGGGGGTTAGGGGGGTGGTGCGACGAACGAGTAGCCGAGCGAAGCGAGGCTGCGAGTGAGGAGCGGGTTAGGGACGAAACGAGGCAACAGGGTGCTAGGGAAAACCTAGCAGCCAGATCCTGTTTCGTATTTATACTCTTCAGGCCTGGTTTCTTATTTTAGATTGTGACAATCCGGATCGAGTCCGGACCACCCAGCCGCATGTAAAATGAATGAACAGCTGTGAGGACGTGCTTGGCGCGAGTGCGCCGAGACGAAAAGAGACAAAAGAAGGACTCACCATTGGCTGAGCTGTGGGAAACAGCCCAAGCTGTGGGACAAAAAACGATCAGCAGACAAGGACCTGAGGACAGGTGGACGTACCTGTGCTCGGCAGGGGGGTTAGGGGGGTGGTGCGACGACGAAGGGCCGAGCGAAGCGAGGACCTGAGGAGGAGCGGGTTAGAAACAGACAACAGGGTGCTGGATTAACCAGCAACCAAGGACCTGTTTCGTATAAATACTCATCAGGCCTGTTTCTTAACTTAGAAGTGAGATTATTCTCCGGGTTAGGGGAAACCCTGGAGCGCTACCAGCCGCATAATTCTATTGATTCAGCTGTGAGACGTGCAGATGGCGCAATGCGCCAAGACGACAAAGACGATGAAACGACTCACCATTGGACAGCGAGGGCGAAGCCCGAGCGAAGACAATCCTAGGTAAAACCGAAGTTCAGCAAACAGACACCTGAGGAGAGGCGGCGTACCTCTTGCCAACCGACAAAGAGCCGGTCGGCCGAACCTCTTAACCCTTCCCGCCGAGAAACGAACGAGGCGCGACTCGTTCGCGTGGTGGTCACGTGACCGCGCGAGTCACGTGACTGAACCTCGAAAGGTCCAACCACGAGACATGATCATGTGACCTGATCACGTGACCCAGACCGAAGCCGAGGCCGAAGACCGAAGTCCGAAGCCCGAGGCCGAAGCCCGAGTCACGTGACCCCACCGGCAACACCCGACCTCTAATCCCGTGGACCGGGGGTTAGGGGCTGAGGGTTAGGGGCTGTTTGACGATGAAAATCAGTTATTATCGTCTTATCTTGGGGGTGGTGCGACGAACGAGGCAGCGAGCGAAGCGAGGTGCCGAGTGAGGAGCGGGTTAGAGACGAAACGAGGCAACAGGGTGCTAGGGAAAACCTAGCAGCCAGATCCTGTTTCGTATTTATACTCTTCAGGCCTGGTTTCTTATT